>OZ005655.1:40906775-41506775 GCA_963930645.1 Salticus scenicus | reverse complement strand
GTGTTTTGTGGGGTAACAATAGGGTGTTTGATTCTTAAGTGAATACTGATCGAATTATCTGAAGCTTTTCTTGCTGGAGAAAGAATGTATTTGTGGGAGTGGGACCCATGTTAACATTTGTTAACTTTAATAAATTACTTCTTATTTACAAAGCAAAACCCACAATAAACTATAACTCTTTTGAAATTGACAGCTGTCTTTGGAACTTAAATACCGACAGTTCTTAGAACTGCCGTTATATATATTTCTTTTTTCACAGTTAATTTAGCTTTTTCGGAGGGGGGGGTAATTTTGACCGCTCATGAAACAATTCATAATGTTACGCATCTATACAAAAATTTATTTTATGTAATCAATTCCAGCTACGTATGTTTAATGTCATAAAAAATGCCGTATTCTGTAGTAAATAGAACAAAGTGATGCGTTTTTGTTTAATTTTGATTTTATATTCTTATGAGTCAAAAATGTTTATCTCAATTTCGATATTTTTTATTTATGTTTATACGTTCGTTTTCACTTTTAGATTTATTTAAACCTTTTTTTTTTTTTTTTTTTTAGTGCTAGAGGCCTATTTCAGTCGGTACAGTTGTCGAATTTTTATAATACATTCTTAATAGTGCTAAGGGCCTATTTCAGTCGGTTTATTGAATGGGGATTTATTGAATGAAGTCCCCCCAAGGCACAACTTTGACATGAGTCCCCCCCCCAGGCCCAACTTTGACATGAGTCCCCCCCAGGCCCAACTTTGACATGAGTCCCCCCCCCAGGCCCAACTTTGACATGAGTCCCCCCCAAGGTACAACTTTGACATGAGTCCCCCCCCCAAGGCACACCTTTGACATGAGTCCCCCCCCCCCCAAGGCACACCTCCCCCTCATTGGGAAAAAGAGAAAAAACGTTGTTTTGCGGCTATAAGACAGTTTGGACTTCCAACGTTATTTGTTACAATATCTGCAGCTGAAACACATTGGTTTGATTTAATGAAAACTTTATCATGGAATTTAGATCGTCATGAATTAACTAAAGAAGAATTTGTCGATATTAACAAGTTTAGCAGTAGGCCTCTGGCACTAAATTAAAATCTGTCAATGTCAGATTTTCATGTTTTAAATAATGAAATAATGTCGTGTCTGTATAATTTTTATTATTATTATTATTTATTTTTTTTTTTCTAATCAATTCTGTTTATACAACTCTACCGATTCATAAAAGTATATGCGAAATTTATATTTCGATAACAAAGTTATTATTTTCTCAAAGCTAGTTACATAAATTATTGCTATAGTGTATCTTGTACGGTGTGCAATTGAATTTGATGCAATGTTTCAGGAAAATCGTTGACTTGTTAAAATAATTTTTACTTTAGTTAGTCAATTCTAGATTTTTTTTTTCTTCTTCTTTATTATTATTATAATTAATTATTTTATTACATTACAATATTCGATAATACGGATGCATAAGTGTTTAAATACAGGAATCCAATACCATCGTTGCTGTAAATGTTTCTTCTGTGGACTTTTAAATAAATTAATTTTAAAATTTTGTTGAAACTCTACAACTCTATTATTATATTATTTTTTTCTCTTTGAAAATGTGTTTCATTTGTTCATTTCAAGCATAAAATAAACCTTTTTTTCGTTCTTATATATTAGTAAAATTATTTTAAGGAAGAAAGTTCAAAAATTTTCTTGTACGAAATAATTTTTCTTGGAAGAAATGTTTTTATTTTAGAAATTGGCCATTTTGAATGTGAAATGGCATAAAAGACTACTTTAGACATCCGTGAAAGTTGATAAGTCATCGGCTTACCCTAGCCATTTTCTTGGAAAAGATTCCACATACCTCCACTGCGTTCAGGAATTCCAGGTTTCTTTCTTTGAATTAGCAGACAACTGCTCCATTGGTTATTAATTTTCGTCAGCCAGCGTTCTTACCAGGTGACAAACCATGTTTCTTCCGTTCACGGAATAAAATAACCCGAAGGCCTTTTTTTTTTTTTTTTTTTTTTTTTGTAATTAGGGGATTTGTGGCAGCAGCAGGACTTGTTGTTTCTGCTAGAAGACACCTGCTCTCCATGTGTCACGTGGTGTTTGACGCGTGCCCTACACGCGCCTCAAATGGACTAGTTGTCCAACTAGTAAAAGACCTAAACCATCGCCTCAATTCGAGATGCGTTTGAGCAATTTCTTTCATGAAAGTTTCACTCACTTTTTCCCTACATATTTTTCTTCCCTTTTTCTTTCCCCTTATCTCATTTCCTTCTACATTACTCCCCTTACCCCCGCGCCTATTCATTCTATTTGTTGGCGTTTTCCAATCTTTCCAGTTCGCAGAAGACAAAGGCCGCTGTTGTTTTTGGCCGAGGTTGATTGATATTCTAGGTTTGTTCTTGTTTGTGTGCGTGTGTGTAACAATGAAGATTAAACTCAGTTTTGTTTTGTTACAGCGTTTAGCAGCTATTTAGTTTTGTGTGAAGAAGTAAAATCTGGTATTTAGATCTTAAGGATTATTTTTCCAGAGTAACGCGGTTTTGAGAAATTTATTTTGTACTTTCATAAGCAGTTTCTTATTTGATACTAAATCTTATTAATCCAAACCAATTAAAAGGATTTTGTTTATTGTAATTTGTGGTTTATATGGCTGTTTTTCTCACTCTTTGAACAATTAACTTTTACATAATTGAATTTTACAATTTGTCTAACACCATAGTTATCGTAAAACCACAGTTTCAAGTTGTACTTTCTCAGATAAAAATTGTGAATGAGGTATCTTAAATTATTTTTACTTCAGTTATATAGGTATACTATTTTTTATTAAATATTTTTCATCAAAATCTGTAATAAATACTTATGAGGGTGCTTCACCTAACGTGACCAGCAGCCTAAAAAAAGTCATTCCATGTTTAGATTTGTTATGCAAATTACTTATTACGTAAATGCATTTTTTAATTTCATTTTATTTAGATAATTCATAACTTGTTAAATCAATTCTCGATTATTTTTTTAATTTATTTTTTTTAATTTTTGTTATTTTATTTTGAGATTGAATCCGCTTTGTTCATTCTCCATACTTAGAGTTTTAAAAAGGAAAATTTTTAATTTTAATTTTCGGTAAACGAGTATCAGTTTATAAAAACGAATTAAAAAAAAGAGAGAGAGAGAGAGAGAGAGAGATACATTAGATAATATGATAAGTAATTTACATAACAAATTTTGTCGATTTGTCTAACTACAGCGATTGGTGGTAAAGTGTCTCTGAAATTTCACGGAATTCATTTTTAACTATCCGTTTTATATACCTAAATCATTCAATCTCGGTGGTCAATTTCTTGGTAAACAAAACCTCCCACAGAGCTGTATCCACTAGTGATGAGTTCACAGCACGAGTTTGCTGGACATCAGTCAAGATAATATCTCATCTACTTAGCTGCAGATTTCCTCTTCTAACCACCTCCTTATAATGCAGTTTCAGCCAGTTGTATGTTCTCACATTTCAGTTATGACTGTGTTTGTGCTACTGGTATTTCGGTAATAAGTATTTAGAGGGGAAATACTGTTTGGGTAGAAACTTCATTGAATAATATTCTCCTCAGGTAACAGCACGAGAGACGCAGAAATGGTCGGAAATAACAGGCTATTAATTTTCTTTTTGCACCACATAATTTATAACTTAATTAATATGTATTCTTTTTTGCTGTGGCAGGAGTGAAACTTTTCAGGGGCTACCTCTAAATTCAGGCTTTTTGAAAATTTTAGTGTCATTAAATTTTATGTTAAATTATTTTGTTTTTATAGAAATTTTTTTTAAATGTTTAATTTGTGTTATAATGTATTAAAAACTCTCTAAATATCATTTTTTATAGGTATAAATAAATGTTTTTATTTAGTACTAGCCATATGTATGTCATTAATAAATCTCCACAAACCATTCATTCTGCCTGTAAAATAGTAGTTTTCAGGCTTTTTGCATGTGAAGTTTTACGATAGTCTTACCTTTCAATGGTGCAGAGAGAGCAGCGGAACTCATTTGGTAAATGGGCTATTTAAAAATAATTCCAATCAATCTCTGCAATCTGTATTTCTCTAACGGAAACCAGTTACAATTATTTTTTGTGGAAACGATATGATAGTGGGGAAATTAATAAAATCCGCGAGGATAAGATTTAAAAATAAACAATATTTAAGCACGCGGACTCATTCTCAATGAACTAATAAGAAAAAAAATGACGACATCTATTTGACGACATTATTTTATGGAAAAATGTATTTTTAAAAGTTGCTTCTTCAGAATCTTTGCAAGCGTCATTTTAAACCTAACAATATTTTAAAGCTATAGAATATGAATTGTTATCATCAATTGACTAAAAAACGCAATTATAAAAAGTATAATCAAAATAGGATTCTTTTTTTTTTTTTTTTTTTTTACTAAAAATTATGCCAAAATAAATAAAATGTCATCGCGCTCTTGGCGATAAAAATTTAAAAGGCGTCATGAGGGTTCTTTACTAAAACTGTACTGCCTGAGGAACTATGAAAACTGGGTTGTCAACCATGAATTTTGATTTGAAACTTTTCTTTGAATGATTCTGGTTTCATTATTGCACAATATTTATTTGTTTATAATAATAATTTGGCTTCTGGTAAATTGAAATTTTAGCTAGTTGGTGAAGTGAAATTGGTATAATATTTTTGAGTTTCGAATTTAAAAGATAAATAAGAAAAGAAATAAAGTGCTAAAATTTCTCACGGGTTTGCTAGTTACTTAATAAATTTCGCTTGTTTGTTTACTTATCCAAAAATATTAACATTTAAGTTCTGTGATGATATCTATATGAAGGAAGCAGCTAAATCAAAAAAGCACAGAAACATGAAAGAAGACTTACGCATTTTTTGTATTAAATTAAATTTCAATAAATCTAACATTTCAATCTATATAAACATAATATGAAATTTTTTTTTCATTTTTAGTATTGTTATTATTATTAATAAAATAAAGAATAAACTCCAACTGAGGTATTTAGAGCTAATTTTATCATGGGATTATGCGACCATAATTGTAGAATAAGTATATCTTGAACTCTGTTTAATAACCACACAGTAATTATGTCTTATACAACTAAATGCTTATTAATATATATATATATATATATATATATGACTAAGTACGGGTAAACAGAATGTAGACGTAAGTCTAAAATTAAAAAATAAATAAATTAATTAAATAAAGACAAAAATTAGTCGCATTGAATACCTGGATTAACTTAGAAAATAAATATACACCTGGGTACTGAAGTTTCTCATCCACTAGAAGCTTAAAAATGAAATTAATTAATAAAAACAATGGACAGATAAAGAAAGATGATTTGTTTTCCTTGTAAACATCTAGTGCACTGTACCACTTTCCTTTATGACCACAACCAGTACTCAGTGGCGGATCCAGAACTTCACTTTTGGGAGGGGCTAAGATTTTTCAAAGTGTTATTCTAGACCAATAAAAAAATTTACAATTGCAATATTCAATTGTAAATGTCAGTGTTTTGGGGGGGGGGCTTCAGCCCCCTAGCCCCCCCCCCCTTAAATCCGTTACTGCCAGTACTCTCCCTAATTTCACCCTTTCATAAAGATCAATCATATTACAATGGTACATTCAAATTTATTAAGACAGATCTATTTACAATATTAATTCTCTGGAACTAATTCAGACCTTTATGGATAACAATTACTTTGTGATTGTGACTTTTTGACTTTGATTAATTCGCATAATAGCTTTGGCAACTGATCTGGAGAACTGAATTATACAAAGTACCATTTTTTAAGACTATATAATGCAAGGTAAAATACATTTTGGTTCAAATGAGTTACATCTATTAAGTTATTTTTCAAAAACTCTATTTTCTTTCATTTTATTTTCACCGTGTTCCCCAATCGCGGCTTATTTTCGGATTTTGAGGTTCATGAAATGTTTTGTGAAAATATATCATACACGTGCAAGTGTAACTGATGGAGTCTCTTCTATATGTCTGGGGCCCTGGCGAGGGAATGTAGAATCTTGCTCCCCTAGTTACGCGACTGCACTGTGTAGAGAAAATATTATTCCTGTTGTAGATATGGGAGGAACATTTTCTGGAAGAGCCTCTCCCTCGCCCCTACCTCCGCCTTGCTGTCCCTTTCAAAGACACGATTTTTATAGGATCCAACCTTTCATGGTGCCTCTTCCATAGCACAGGAGACCTCCAAGATATTTTGGAGTGTACAAAACTTGAACTGTTAGCAGATGTTTTTAACTTAGTCTTTGACTAATTATAATTTGTGGTTTGATTTCATTTAGTTTTTTGTTCAATCATTTCGCACCATTTTAGTGTACTTTATTTTTCCCATGTTACATCATCGAAATGAAAAAGTTTTATTTACACCACAAGATAAAATAGAAGTTTTAGTTGAAATAACAGCCTATTTTAATTTCCTTTGTGTATATGTAATATTCATGCAATATAAATTTCCAGTATAGATTTTTTTTCAAATTGAATTCAACAAATATTTCTTACCTTATAATTTATCTTTTTCACTGAAGGTTTTTTTTTTTAGCAGTTACTATTAAACGTTGAAAGTTAAATTCACTTATCGGATAATATGACTCGATTCTAAACATTATATGATTCAGTGGGTTTTTCGTCGCACAAGAGCAACGCAATGGGCGTTTGGCGACAGTTTAGGATTAACCTATAGGACAGGTCCGAAGATATGTCATCACAATTTTGATTCTCTGCTGAGGGGACTAAACATTATCGATAAAATTTTAATTATGTCGTGTCCAAGGGCTGCCGATATACAATTGAAGTTCTACGTAAATTGTCCAGCAGCAGTTAAATGCTGCAAGAACACATTTCCCTGTTCTTGAATTTTAGTGGAATTACTGGCATGCACACCATTGCAACAGTGGCTAGATTTTATTTACTGAAAATTTACCACTATTTTTGAACTGTAACGTTTTCTTCTTTAATATGTCACTCAAGGTTGTATATCAGACATATTCGCCCTTTCTTCCTTTTAATGTAAGTCCTATGGGGTTTTTGTTTCTTCGTATTATAAGAATGTCTCATTTAAAAAATGGCGTTTTTGAAATTCTGTTTTTTTAATTCCACTCTTTGACACATGTCATTTTTTAGCTTAGTGGCAATTTAAAAAATAACACTAAATAAATTATTTAAATATTTTATTTTATTAATTAAATTCAGGGCTCTGATTTTCAATCTAAAAAAGAAATATTCAAACTTATTTAAAAAAAAAAAATTACTTATTATGGTAAAAGGCGACTCGCTCAAAGAGGGGAATTTAAAAGCAGAATTACCAAAACTTCATTTTTTAATGAGATAGCCTCATAACACAAAGTAACTAAAATCCCATGAAATTAATTACATGAGAAGAAGAATGAGCGAATCTGATGGATGTGAAATCTTTATATGACTAATTATAATATATATACAGTAAAACCTCGGTACAACTATAGTATTTCCCCTCAGCTGAATTTGGCGATTTTTCTTTGGCGCCGATTTGAACGATAACGATGTCGTTCTGGATTGTTTGCGATATAATATGGCAGCCTGCATGCTATTTATTTTGGATTTATGATTTATAATTTAGCTTACGATTTTATCATTTATGCTATATGATTTATGATTTAGCCATAATCGCCAACGAAAAATCGCCAAATCTAGCTGAGGGGAAATACTATAGTTGTTCCAAAACCTCTCTAAGTTGGACACCTACTGTTCCAGGAAAAAGTGTCCAACTTATAGATAGGTGTGCTCAAATTTTTCGACAATTAAATTGTATCTATGCATGCCTTTTAACTTTTAATCATATATAAATATAATATAATTAAATATTCTCATAACTTATATACGAAAAATGATTAATTTGCCAATTTAAAATCTAAATTTAAACTGATATATTGTGGTCATAATAACACTTTCTTCTATAATTTTTTATATAACAGCGCCATCCACCAGTTAATATGCACGAAAATTTAATCAGTATAACTTCTCACAATAAAGATTTTGCGTACACATTTTGGTGCAATTTTATTCAATAGACGTTGTAATACAGTGAAACCTGTCAAGTTGGACACTTTTCTCGGAACGGAATGTATCCATTAACTATGTCTAACTCCTATAAGTTGGACACCTCTCTAAGTTGGACACTTTTTCTTGGAACCGTAGGTGTCCAACTTAGAGAGGTTTTACTGTATAACGGGGGGAAACTGCATCATAGCAGCGACACCTGTCGATTGATATGATCCCAAATTGAATCAGCATCTTTTTTCACTGTAGATAGATCTCTCACATATTAAGTTTAGTGCAACTATACACTCAAGTAAAACTTAGTAGGAAATATAAAAGGGACAAATGAAGAGGAACCCTAACAACCGAAATGTATTGTCTAATGCTCATTTTAAAACAGCCTAAGTCAAAACATGCCTGTAGCCTCTCTACTGGATATTTCATGGAGAAAAGGACAAAAGCAATTCATGCAAATCAATAAAAAGAAAGACTCTTTCATTATACGCCGAAATTCAGTAATTTGGGGATTTTACAATTGAATAAAATATTTTTTTTTTTTTTTTTTTTTTTTCAAGATGAGACAGATACTTAAATGATATTGTGACAAGAAACATTGTTTTTTAGATATTTACAGCTATTTCAGGGATAAGTAAAATTTCTAAAAAAAAAAAAAAAAAAAAAAAAAAAAAAAAAATGGGAAAATGGAAATTTTATATCATTTTTTCCTGTCTCATTGGGTAAAAGTGTCCAACTTGACAGGTTTCACTGTATATATAAAGATATATATAAAGGTGTTAGTTTTTTAATAAAACCCCGATTAATCTTAAAACACTGTCTATAAATCCTACCAATCGAATGATTTGTTTCTCGAATAAGAAATTATTGAATTTACATTCTGAAAATGAATTTCTAATCTGATGTTGAGGGGTTGATTAACGTCACAGTACAATTAAACCGCCTAGTGAGTTGTTCTCAAATCTGGTGGAATTTCGTTCTATTAAAATTTTATATGCAATTTTTAGATTATAAATATTTTTCAATATTAAAAAGTAATCCCTATTCCAAAAAATGTCTTTTTCTCCTACCACTTAAAACCTTTATTATCAGATATTCCCTTACCCATTTATATGTCTGCTTTCTTTTCATAAGACAAAAGGAAGCAGAGATGCGAACGTCGCATAACTAAATTCGAAAACAGTTCACGCAAGCTATATATACGAAATATGTTAGAATGTTTTGAAATTGTTTGAGCATCGAAATACATTAGGGAAAAAAAGGGGGGGGGGGTAGGAGGAGTACAAATCGTTCCTATGCTTTATTATTGCGTGGGGGTGAAGGACTCCTTAAAAAATGGTGATCGGGATAGAAAACGTTATTTAGGTTAAGAATAAATTATTCTTCCTCTAACCTCCTCCCTGTACCTCCCATGTTCTTCTTCCTTAGCGTTTCCCGGTTTTTTTCTCCACTTCCCTTGGCCGAAGCGTCCTCTGAAGTCTTTTAGGTTGATTTTTCTCACTGGCGTGCGACGTGCCGAGTTGTTAAGGGGATGTCCATAAATACAAATTGAGGTTAATTGTTTTAAGGCATTCAGGTGATTAATGTTTAAAAACATGGTTTGGGGTAGTTATGAATAAAATTATCCGTGTTCATGTTGGTAAATGTCATGTCATATTACATTAATGGTTTGTTGGATGTTATTACATGTATTTTCTTCTGTACAGACTTGTTGATTTTACGCCGTTAGTGTTTTGACTAATAAATCGAAATTGGTGATGTTTTAAGGGGGCGATTATGATTTACGATAAATTTTTGCATGTGTTATTTTAAATTATCACTACGAAAGCTACTCCCGAAACTTTTGAGGGATTTTTATTCACCATTTACGCTTTTATTTTGTGAGAGTAGTATACGTTTCCGAAGTCATTTTTAGACGACGACAACAACAACATAGCTGAAATTATTTTTAATGCTGCAGAAGATAGTTAAACCCTATTCCAATGTAATGTCAATCATTTTTTTTTTTTTTTTTTTTTTTTTTTAATTTAAATCTAAGTTCAATTGCTATTTCCCGAAATTTTAATATTTTGCGCAAAATATTATTCAAAAGTATGCTTTCAAATGTGTTTTATTTGGATTAAAAACAGCATTATTTTTGGATGTTGTTTGGTAATTTGATTTGAGATAGTTACTCTATTTATAAAATGTCGGCAAAAGAAAAATAAATAAAAAATAACTGCTTTCTATAAATATTTATGTAATACAGATTTCTTGAAAATTGAGGTAATTACAGAAACTAGAAAAGTTGTACTATTTCTAGTAATATTCAATTTCTTTCTACTTTTTGCAGAACATTTTTATTTTCTTAAATAGCGTCTAGTTAATTTTCGTTTAATATACATTTAATTACAACAGTTATAAATTATGAAAGTTGTAAGTTTTGTTCCACACTGTAAAAAAAAAAAAAAAAAAAAAAAAAAACTGTAATTTTTACAGAAAAAATCTATATTTTTTATAGAAAAAAAAAAAAAAAAAAAAAACAGTCAGAGGTGTTTGACAACCAAATAAAAAAAAATATTTTTAACAGAACAAAAATCTTTTTTTTATATATTTTTTTAATTTTTTATCCTGAATTAAAAAAAATAATAATAATAACAATAAAAAACCGTGTTTTTAGAACGTTAGATTTTGTAAAGCTTTTTGGATTTTTAAGTGTAAGTAAAAAAAAAAGAATGGAAACACACTTTTACTTTGTTTCATTTTTAAAAATATTTGCACCGTAAAAATATTCTGTAAATTTACTGAAACGTTTATTCAGAATCTTTGTAAATTTACAATAGTTAGTTAAAAATAAATAATCAATATTATAAAGCTTTTTGTTCTGTTAATTTTAATTTTCTTAGTTGTTTTATTTTGCACTAAACTAATTAAACTAATATTAGCCATTAAAATGTACAATAAAATAGATTTATTAATACCTCCGTTTATTTTGCGCTGTAATTTTACATAAGACTTGAAATCGATGATTTTCAATATATACAATATATAGTTAAAATTTTAACAGTGTATAGATATAAACATAAGATTAAAAGCATAGAAATGTGAACTTAGTACTAAAATGCATAGAACTAAAAATACTTTCAATATAAAATAGATAAGTAATTATTTCAAGTTGATTTTAATAAAATACTTTCAACATTCAAATTATAAATAATATAAATTAGCAAAGTATAAATACATTTGAGGTTTTAATAAGGATACACAACAACAAGTTAAATTAACAAAAATAAATACTTGGGTAAAAAATATAAAAATGTGTTAAGAAGGTAAAATTATCATTAAAGATAGAAGTTAAAAATGAATGAAATATGCATCTAGAAATAATTTCTAATAAATTTAACTCTATAATCACACATCATGTAAAAAATGAGCATTAAAAAATTCTTTAACAACAACAAAAAAAAAAAAAAAAAAAAAAAAAAAAAAAAATTAAACTAAAAGGTATTTAAATTTAAAATTATTGAAATTTTGGCATTAAAAAAAAAAAAAAATACATATATATATATATATATATATACATATATATTAATGTACTTGTCCTCAATTATAAGTAAAATATTATAATTTACGATAAAATCAATCAAAATGGTTTTCACCGTATAAATCATGATTTTAACCGATAAATAACTCTTACAATGTTACAGGTAACTAGTATTAAATAAAAATTCATAAAAACTGTGCAATATTTCCAATATTTTTCACATTTTGATTAGGAGGGATTTTTTTTTTTTTTTTTTTTTTTTTTTTTTTAATAAAGTTATTTATTTATTTATTTATTTTATTATTTTAATAAAAAATTTAATAAGACAGTACCTAGAAATTTATTATTTTTTATTATCAATAAATAAATAATTAAATAATAATAATAATAAAAAGATATTTAAAATTTTCAGTTTTATGATAAATAATAAAAATTTAAACTAAATTTCATTTAATTTTTTTTTTTCTTTTTTTTTTTAATTTAACTTGATCTTTAACATCTTACAATAGAGAACAATCTTATTAGGACGAATAATTGTAGCTCTGTTTGTATATATATATATAAATAAACAAATAGTAGTAGTAGTTTAAACAATTCAGTTAAACTTTTTTGTTTTCTTTTACAATATATTTTACTTTAAATACCATTTCATTTTAACACTTTCGGGACCGCATGTTTTTGTTTTTCTGACAGTAAGGTCCGCCTGTGGGCGTTATTTTTCCAAGTTATAATAATTGAGAACAATATTTTCTGTATTAACATTTATGTTACAAATGTATATATACGTTATAATTATGTTCGTTCTAATCAAAGTATTTGTAACTATACTATATTTAATTGTACACATATGAATATTAAATATATTTTTAAGAAATGAATAAATACAAATTGAGTTGCAGATTTTCAGATGACGTGAATCTACGTCAGCGGTCGCGAAAGTGTTCTTAGAAATTCATAAAATAAATGATTACAGCAAAGTAAATTACCTTTTGTTATAACTTCAACGTCATAATTGATCAATCTTTGTAACACAGATAGTTCATTATAAATGACAAATCTAAAAATAAATTGTGTAGATGAACAATTAATTAATTTTATATCGGTTTAAAACTTTTCGTTTTATTTTGATGTTATGAACAGTTATGTAAATAACTAAATATTATTTAAGAAAGTATTTTGCCAAAACTCACTAATGTAAATCAAAATTAACTTAATCTAATAATTTCAAAACATCTTTACTGTTAATATACTTTAACATTTAATATGAAGTAAAATAATAAATAAAATTTAAAAGCGTTTAATGTTACGTCGATAAACTTATCACATTCTCTTATTTACATTCCGTTTTCCTTTATTCATATTTGCTTCTCACTGTGCAATGTTTCTTTTTAAACTGGTTTCTTTATTGGCCAAAACAGCAACATTTTTCTGGTTACCCAAGACTCAATTTGTGCGTAAACCCCCTGGTAACCAGTTTACATAAGCTTCACTCCCCACTGTTCGTCTGCCGAAAGAGGGAATATTTCAGATTTAGGTAGGGAGGGAAGCACAGGTTGAAGACCTATATGAAGGAGGGTGTCAAATAGGGAAGAAACAGATAGATGGAATTGAGGGAATTGTTGAATGGAAATCTTTGAGAGCGGGAGTTGTAAAAGCTAACTTGTTTTCTCAATCCCGCTGTTGGGGTTGCCAGATTTTAATTTGATTACCCTGATTGGCGAAAACTGGTAAAGAATTCCCATCGCGATTGTAGCATTGTGCGCTTCACTGATAGCATGTAAATTAAACATTTTATCAGAGATTATCTGTTGCGCATGTTTGTTCAAAATTATATTTATTTAAGGTGTATTAGCCATGAAAATATTTTTGTAAAAATATTACAATAAATTATAACAGCATTAGCCGAAGAAAAGCACACATTTATTTTTGTCTATAATATTTTGCTGCAAGTGATGAAAATTGGTAATGTAAAATCAGATATATTTATGTAAATTATAGGTTTGAAGAAGCAATTGTTTTTAAAATTTAAACCATATTTCATTACATAAAAAATGTTTTTTAAAATATGACATTTCTAGATTATAAGAAACTTCTATAATTGTCTGCTTCAGAAATAGAAGGTTTATTTATTTATTCCCGGTTCTTCTTTTAAATAATATTCAGGACTCCTTTACAGTCCCGTTTCACAAAATAAGAAAACAAAATGGTAGTCATTAATTATGAGTTTTGAGTAAAAATATTTTATATTGTAATGTTGCGCACAAAAACATAACGTTGAAGAATAAAACAATTTTATAAAATGTAAAATACATTTTGTTTCCTTTTTTGGAAGCTTTTTTGAAATTATTGTTTGAAAGCAATTTATTATACTCTCCTATAAATTTGAGGGCCGCGGTAGCCCAGTCGGTAGAGCGCCGGCCTCGCAATTGGACGATTGCGGGTTCGGTACTCGAGCCAGCCAAAGACCGTCGTGTACACTAAAGGTGGCTGGTGCACGTAAAATCTGTCGTGGCCGCAATGTCCTCCATGTTCCCATGAAAAATTATACCTCTGGGGGTCACCGAAGCGGGAGAGCCATCCCTTCCGTGGAGGATCAAAATTGCGGTGGCATGTCTCCGGACCACCTCTAGAGGTGAGTCCCAGACCGTCGCCAACTGCCCATTTGCGCAGCACTAGTGCGACCTAAAACCCAACCAACCAACTAACCTATAAATTTTAATGTGATATCTAAAGTAATTCAGAAGGCATTTTTAATAAGAAATGAGCTACAAACTTCTATAATGGTTACATTTTTACACCTTCTCCCATAGAAGTTATCTTTTTTTTTATTATTATTATTATTATTAATTATACCGCTTTTTTCTTTTTTCTTTTCTAACATTATCTAGGTGAAATATAGAAATTTATTTTAGAGATTAATAATGTAAACTCTCTTTTTAATTTCATATTTTTATTTTGGGCAAGTTTGAATTTTGTCACACGAGTTTGCGGAAATTTATTAGCTTTATGATTTCTGAAAAATTTTTTAGAAAATATAATCTGTTATAATTTTTATGAACTGCTCTTAGCAACTCTACAATAAAAAGATATTTATCCATACAGAGAATTTCAGATACTGCAATTCATAATTGCGATTATTGAATTTAAATTTTACGTACATGCTGACAAATATTATTTACGAAAACATGCTGGATTAGAAAAATTGAACGTTGCTTATAAAATAAGGTTCAAGCAACCTCGAAAACTTAAAAATCAAAGAAATGTCAGATAATTTTACTGTAATTTGTAAAAGTCACATAAATTCAACTAGATCTTGAGAAAGAGAGAGAGAGACATGAATCATTAACTACACCCAGGAAAGAAAATAGTTTGTAAAAGTCATAGAACTTTAAACTTATTTGTCCTGAAAAAGTCAGAGATGAATATCCAAAATCTCTATTTGTAATTTTTATTACAAGGGACATATTTATTTCTGTATGAGAGGGGCTTCTGCACCCTTTAAATTCCCATTAAATATTTACTTCCTTTCACAATATCAGTATATCACTATCGAAAAACGAATGCTATCGCGGTAGATACAGACATACATACACTAAAAACTGCCTCTCCCTTTATTTCTATTATTATATTAAATTATTTTTACATTAAAATTCTTAGGTTCTGATACGGGAAGTCTTATGCAAAATTTAGTATGATCTACAGCAAATGGTGACGACTTTTTTTTTTTTTTTTTTTCTGTCTGAAAGCAATGAGTCAGGTCCTAAATGTATACATTGATATACGAGAGGAGAATATTTGTTAGTGTCCCATTGTACCCAGCCGTGTAAATTAGTCCCTACACACAATCTATTAATCAGAGTTACCTTTACCAAATGAAGTAAATGATTAGAAATAAAAATTTTAGACATTTAAAATAATGTAGTCTTCTAATCTGTCTTCTGTTCATAACTTACAAGGGAAAAAAAATTGATAGGTAGAAAGAGTGAGAGAGAAGAAGAAGAAAAGAATGATTCTGTTTTTCTCAGCAGTAAACTTACGCATAACACATTAATTTAATATCCTTTTTTTTTTTTTTTAAAGCTCTCTTCATACAGGTTAGTTGTTAATTGGTATCATCTTCACAGTAAAAAATTAAGAGACAACAATTATAAGCCAATTATGGTAACCCTACTTCTCCACTATGACATCATAATTGCGATCGGCAGCAAGTTGAAGGACACGTTCTTTTGATCAAGCGGATTAGAAGGGGCGCCGGTTAAACACCCCCAATTAACCCCCTGGGGCTCAACCAGATGATGCCACGTTGGTAAGGCAATGCCCAGTGCTGAACGGTAATTAATTGAAGCATTGAAAAGAGCTACTAATCAGATTGGGTCATTAAGTCGTTTGGATCTTTATGGAATATGCTTTGGAAAAGTGGTTTAATTACATACTGAAAAGTCAGCGCTGTGTCTCTTTTTTCCATCTTCTCTTTTATGATTGTTTTATTCGTTTATTTCCATACATTTTTGTACATTTTCCAGTTTTAACCAGTGATGTTAATACGAGATCTTCAAACAATTAAAATATTCTTGCAAATAAATATGGGGTTTTTTTTTTTTTTTTTTTTAATTATTCTTTTATTTTATACCTTTTTTAATAATTCTAAAATAATATTCCCTAGCTTTTTTATTTTATTTGTTGCATAGCAAACGAATTTGTTAATCCTCATCCTGAAAGTTACCATTCAACCACTCGGTCGCGTCCTTCTTAGTCAATCCTTAACCGTCCTTGACATAAGGTTATTATTTTACTCAATGACTTATGCTTTCTTCGTAAAACAACTCTATATCTTATACTTGTTACAGAAATACGGTTGAAATATTAAGTGGGTGAGAGGCTCTAAAAACTTCATATTTTCTTTACTGGATTGCATTATAATAAAAATGAATTTTGTGTAATTCGTTCGACCAGTTTACTTTTTCCTTTCCTTTCTTTCTTTTTTTTTTCTTACCTTAATTCGAAAAGAAAAGCGACAAAATCAGCTGAAATTTTCTAATTCCTCCCACTTTTCTAAAATAAATTCTTTAAACTTCAAAATCTTTAAAATATATTATTAGCATATTATATCATTTAAAAAAATAAATAATTATAAGATAAAAAGAAAATTATGTACCATGTTATTAAATTTTCTGTTTAATCATAGCTATAGAACTACATTAGCACTTTATCATTGTGTATAAAATGTTTAAAGCTATAATGATGTCAATTTTTGTAAGATTTAATTTAATTTAAAAAAAAAAAATTATTGTTCACTTTTAAGTAAATGTATTTATTTTCCTGCCGAAAAAAAAAAAAAATAAATAAATAAAATAAAATAAACTCGTATTTTTTTTTTTTTTTTTTTTCTGGCAACAATTAAATTATAGCTGATATTTAAAGGGCTAATTTTAAATCTATTAGGAGGTTATTATTTTCATATTTTAATTAATTAAAAGAAAACTAATCAAAATTTTAAAAATCGGGCTACGAGGTATTGCGTTGTCATCGTGTTCTGAGCTATTCTACAAGTTTCAAATGTCTAGCTAGTCGAGAAGTTAGTTAAAAATCGATTGCAAGATTTTTACTGGACAAACAAACAAGAAAGCCAGTTAATAAAAACATGGTAATAAATAAATAGGAAAAAAAAATTAAAAATTTCATTAATTTTTTTTTTTTTTTTCAAAATTTCAACTTTGGCAAGACTTTTAAAAGAATGTCAGGAAATTTGGATTTAGGGACAAGCCCTACCGAAAAAAGAAATCCACGTTTAAATGCAATATGTAAGTAAGTTAATCAACAACTCATTCCTTTGGCAATGCAAATTTACAGATCTCGGTGACGATGTTCATTAGATAGATAATTCGCGCGCGCGTCATTAAAACGAGGTAAATAAGTCATATTTATTTACTTATTTATTTTTTATTTGAAAATAACAATTAAGCCCCTTTTAAAAAAATATTCCATACTCCTTAGATTGAAATCATAACTGAATTTTATTTTATTAAACCTATACCACCAGAAAAATAATCAGTTGATTTATAAGTTGTAAGAATCGTTTAATTGTAAGAATCACTTCATTGCAATGTAAACATAATTTGAATCATTACTTCATTGTAATCATTGACATCATGACTTCATTGTAATGAATCATTTTGAAGCTGTCTTTAAAAACTCGATTGCCTAAAATTGTATGGATATGTATAGATTAAAAAAATATTAAAATTAAATATAAGTACTATAGGAGAGAAAGTTTACTCAGAAATCCGTTTTCAAATTTAAAATAATAATAAGAATTATTATAATAACAGAGAGTTAAAAAAAGAGGAAAAGAAGAAGAAAGTGCATGCTTAAATTTAATTAAACTTTAACGTTATTGTCGTTGCCACATCGTTAGAAATCTTAATAGTTTTGAGCATAATCGTAATCGGGATGGTAAATTCATTTGTACAAGTTAAATGATGCAATCAGCTTTAGAGACTGAGAATAACAATGCATGTTGCGTATCACGTGTCCTTGAAAGACGTGACCTGCAAGTTCACCACGGTTTTGTGCCTGTGTTTGTAAAATACATGCTGTTTCCGGGTGTTCCTATTTCCGGTTTAATGCTGCCCGCATTGATCCTGGACAGTGAACTTCTTGGCTGTCAATCTTGCTCATGAAATCGCTGTTTCTCTCTCTTAATTATTATATTTAATTAGATATCAATTAAAAAATAAGGTTTCATTATTGATTTAAAATATATATTGGTGAATTGTTTGACTAATTATTCTTCATTCTCATTCTTTGCTTCTACTATCAAAATGATTATATATATATATTTATTTATTATTATATTTTAGTTGTTATTATTATTATTCTACTTTTTTTTTAACCTCCGGTTTTTGAGGAATTTAAACTTTTTGGGATGTACTGATCAAGGTTTGAGTATTTTTTGTTAGATGTTTATGGATTACGCGTGAGTTTTACGTAAAGTTTGTGAATGGTATAATGCAAGATCTAATGCACGTTGACACAAATCGGTAATTATTATATATTAGATAATGAATATCACTCTAAAGATGGCATTGCTATGATATTGTTTTACTGATGTGTGTGATAGCTATAACTCGGTATTTTAACATGGAATATGACCAATCATGTGTTTATTATGCAAAGCTCTGCTGATTTAAATTTAGTACATAGTACCTAATAGAAGATACTAGTATGTCATTCATTTCATAATGTGAGTGTATATTGTATCATTTATATAATTATTAAATTTAGGATTTAGTTGAAAAATGTAGTAGTATGCAATGATATTAATTTAATTGGTGTGGCCAATCTACAGCGAAGCGCAATATCATAAAGTAAAAGCAAAATCCAGGCGTTTTATTCATTTGTTTTCTCCTGTGGTAAATTATTGTATTAACCAATCTTTCTGACCTGTAAAAGTTGGAAGAAATTACTATGATGCGGTGTGGAGCAAAATGAATGAAAACAAACTATTTATATATATATATATATATATATTATATATATATATATATATATATATATATATATATATATATATATATATATATATATATATATGTGTATATTTTTTTTTTCCCTTTTTGCTCCTTCCCAACATATAAATAGTTTCCAAATGCATTTCTCAGCTTATGTTATATCTGTAAAACACTTGTAAGAATGGAACGTCTAAATATTTTGTATAGCTTTAGTACAATCGAAAATTCCAGTCATTTTGAGATATTAAAATTATAACTGCTTTTAATGTCATTGATTCTTCATTCTTTATGACTTTTATCCATAAAGTCATTATAACCAGTTCCCAATTAGATAAGCAGTTACGTATAATTGACTATATATTCTCTTTTCTAGTTCTTAAAATAAAATGAAATAGCAAATAAAATTTTTATAATTATCAATTCACCCTGGCTTCTGGAGTATTTCTATTTTCCATTTTTTTTTTTTTTTTTTATAATCTCTGCTTCTCACTTGAAGAAATTAATTCGAGAAGCTTAGAATAAGAATGTCATCTGCATAAAGAAGCGGGTGCTAAATTAAAGGAAAGCGGAAAGGGTCTAACAAAACGTATATAGATTAAAATTCTGCATTTATAAAAGCAAACTCTCATATACTCGTTTCTCACACCCCCTACGAAATTTATTAAACAAACCGATTGTCCTGGCGTGCGAGGTAGAAATAAATACAATTAATGAGACAGGGTCGAGTTGAGTGAGGGAGTGCGGAGAAGAAAATCGTCTGCTTTCTCCGGCAGAGTTGATTATATATCCTTGATACTTGAAACACGGGGAATCCGGGGGAGGGAGAATGCATTTTCACCTTCAGGAGCTAAGAAATTGTTGGGGAATTGTTATTTCGCTACTTATAATGAGTGATAAATAATTTAAGCTGCTTGTTCAACTCTTGTGTAAGATTTACCAGACTTACAAAAAAGAATCCTCGAAAGTAAAAAAAGAGACAGAGAGAGAAAAAAAAAAGAAAAGATTTGCTGCTTGTTTTGTTGGTTTTGGAGCTGCAGTATTTCCGAGAAGTTTAACTAGATTTGCACTTATGATGTCTTTGTGTTTATTAGATGAAAGAAATAGGGAAAAAAAGAAAGCCTTTGTTAATCATAAATAAAATTCAAAGCGCTGTCGCTTATGTTTTTAATAATAAGTTAATAAAAAATAAACAGAAACTTATATAAATATATATATAAGTATAAAAACGAATGAGTAGAAAGAAAATCGTAATAATATTTTTGTATGGCTTAAAATCAATTACTTTATTGAATTACAGTGAAACCTCTCAAGTTGGACACCCCTCTATGTTGGACGCTTTTTCTCGGAACGGAGTGTATCCATTAACATTATGTCTAACCCCTATAAGTTGGACACCTCTCTAAGTTGGACACTTTTTCTTGGAACCGTAGGTGTCCAACTTAGAGAGGTTTTACTGTATTTAAAAGTTACTCTTTCGTCTCTCATAAATAAAATTCAGAGTATTATTGACAATGGTATTATTAATGACTGATTAATAAAAATCAGCAACTTTAGAGATTTAAATGATTGAGCCAAAAGAACATCTTATTGTCAGTTTTTATGTGGATTAAGGTTTATTACATTATTGAAGCATTTAAAAGTTGCTCTGTTATGACTGATAAATAAAATTCAGACTAGTGTCATCCTCTTCTTTAAATCCGCTTTTCATCTTGCAGCAACATCTATGGATACAAAAACCAATTGACTGATTATAAATAAGAAAAAACATTTTTTTTTTTAAATTATTATTATCACACTATATAATATGTAAAAAGCGTAAAATATTTTTCAATAGTTAAATTAATCACATTATCCTATCGCATTTAACCAAATTTTAAGCAACTCTTTCTCGAGATTAATAAGTATTTACAGGTTCTTATATTAAAAAAAAAAAAAAAAAACTAGTTGGCATAGGTGGACTCTGCTCAGTTCCCCATCATATTTATGTTCTCAGAAATTTATGCATAAATTTCTAGTAGGAGACATATTATAATCATGTTAAAGGAAATGAATTTGACCAAAGCTTGATACAGTGACAGACTGAAATCCCCGCCTAGTGGGCTATCCACCGTTCACTTCGATATATTTATCTTATTCTAATCTATTAATTTATTTTATCAGGGTCAATTCTGTTGTTTAGTTTTCATGCTACTATTTCCAATGCAATAATCCTCAAAATTCATATTTATATGAAAAATTTACAATTTCGCTATGTTGATAAAATCGTAAATTACGAATAATTTACGAAATTTTCCTATTAGAATATTTGTATTCAATCATGTTCAAACAAATATCATAAATGTAATTTTGAAGTTGTCTAATGTATTTATGATCCTCAAAATGGAAGTTTATGCTCAATTTTGCCTTATTCTGCCATTTTAAGTAAATCATAAATTCCAAATAACTTACGAATTTTTTAAATTGGGAAAATCATAGTCTATGATATTCATGCCAGTATCCAAAATAATATTTAAAAAGTGGTTTTACATCTTTACGATGAAAATATCCCTCAATATTGACGTTTATGTGAAATTTTGCTTTATTCTGCCATGTTAAGAATCGTAATTTTCCACTAACTTACGAAATTTTTATATTGGAAAATTCATAGTCATTAATATTCATGCCAGTGTTCTAAATAATATTTCAAAAGTAGTCTGACATCTTTACGATGAAAATAGCTCTCAAAATTGACGTTTATGTGAAATTTTGCCATATACTGCCATGTTAAGAAATTCGTAAATTTCCAATAACTTGCGAAATTTTCAAAGTAGCATATTTATAGTTACTGATGTTCATTCCGGAATTAAAACTGATATTTTAAAACTAGTCCGACATTTTTACAGTAAAAAGTTTCCATTTAATGCACGTTTAAGTGAAATTTTTTCCTATTCTCCCATGTTAAGAAAATCGTAAATTTCTCATAACTTACGAAGTTTTTTAATTCGAATGTTGCAAATGAATAAGGTTCTTGCCAGTATCAAAAGTAATATTTTAAAACTGATCTGACCTCTCTGCGATTATCTGTTCATGAGATATTGTGCCAACAGACTAACAAACTAACGGACTAACACACTAACGGACTGACACACTGACACCCTACAGACAGACACAATACAAATTTTGTCATTTTCGGATTCCTCACACCTGAAAACGTATAAAAAAGTCAAAAAACCGAGGTCGAAATTTTTCACGATTACCTAAGTTCCCCATACCTATTGTATGATGGGGAACTAATAAGCATTCGTAATAATTTTATTACGAATTAATAATTTATTAATAATTTTATTTCCTATTTATAAAAGGAATATTCTCTTATCATTATTCTGCATTTATATTATATTATAAATAATGTTAAAATTAATATATAATATATATTGTTAGTAGTCTTACATATTTTATATGGTCCGAAGACTTTTTTATTTGGAAAATAGTGATTTTTGAAGTAAAAAAATATTGGTGGCATTACTTTTTTCTGTTTTAGAATGCCTGTAAAACTGGTTTTACAGTACTGACAGTCCCCACACTAGGAAGACAGTTTTAGCGCATTACAAAAATTAATTTTGTTGTAACTGTAACCGCGTAACGTTTTTCGGATAATACTTTAAATAAATTTTACACTAAAGAAACAACTATCATTTTTAAAGAAATTCAACACAAAAAGTAAATGAAATCATTTTATTTATTTATTTACAAGTTTAGATCTTAAATCTCCTATTTTATATGAGCGTTTATGATCCTTTAATCTAATTTCACCTGTTTTGCCAGTTTCACCGATATATGTAGAATCACAATTTTTACAAGGAATACTATAGATTACACCAAGACGTTTAAGAGGGGGGACAGCGGGTTTAAATTAAATTTAATTTTGGCAACAATTAAATTATGGTTAAAATTTAAATAGCTAATTTTTTGCTATTATTAGCTTACAAAATTGCTATTTTATGCATAAAAATAACAAAAAAAAGTTTTTATTCGGAATAAAAGGCAGCCAACTTTCTAAATTAGGGTATAAGCTATCTCCATAACAAATTTTATCGAAATCCATCGAGCAGTTTTAGCGTGAAACTCAGTCAAATAAACGGACATTCACATTTATAATATATATAAGATTTATTTTATTATTTATTTATTTTTGTATTAAAAAGGGGAAAAAACTAATAACCCCTTTTTATTGAATTTACTGTCATTTGTTGAAAATTTACGGAAATTGTTTTTTACTGTAATTAAGTGTCAGTTAATATCGTTGTCATTGTTAAAAGAAAAACTAACATGTTATGGAAAACACAAAACTTCCTTCTATATTTTCCTTTGCAAATTCACGCAGTACAAAATATTTAATTAAATAATTATTTATTAAAATTATTTTGCATGATGAATATAGAAGATTTTCATTTGAGAGAAGCATAACATTAAATTCAGAAAGAAAATCAATTTTGTACCTTATAAACAGTATCTGAGAAAAATGCTTTTTTTTAAAAATCTATTATATCTAACTATATAACTTTGTATTGAATTATCACAGATCTCAAGTATTTACAGGTTCTTTTGAAAAATACTCATGGAAAATTTTCACTCCCGAGAAGGTACTTCCCTCCAAAGTGGGAAGTACTCCGTGGTGGGAAGTAATGCTCCTGCACCAACCAATTTTTTTTTTCCTAGTTCATGGTTACTAATGAAAACAATTCCTTTTAATTTCACAATGATTCGTTATAAATAATTTACGTTGTGCACATTTATACGAAATTTTGTCTTATACTGCTATATTGAAATTTATGGAAAAACGGGATGGCAAGGCCACCTGTTTGGCAATTTCCCAGCAGTTGGTTGGTAGGCACTATACTTGCTATCAAGATGCAATTATATATAATTTTACGTGAAATTCTCTACATTAATTCTTGAGCTAGATATGCCACAAAATTCCTGCCATCCATAGACAGACAGACTCACAGGCAAACAAACAGACATTTTCAAACAATGATCAAATCGTGATTTGGACCGTCTAAAAATTTGTAAATCCATCGAAAACCGGAAAACGAAAAAAAAATTACAAATAGAATACTCTCTTCTGCTGAATATAGAAAAAGGTAATAAATTTTCATTTTTCAGTAGAAAGAAATTAGGAGATGTTAATGACATTTTTGTTTCTTCTACAAATAGAAAACAGAAAGTTAGAAAAAAATTTCACATTTATCCTATTTATGCCAAATATATAAACTCCAATTTCCTTCCTTATGATTTTTGTATTTATGCTAAAACTTAATGAATGGGATGACTGATCCAATATTGATGAAAATAGTTTGATTAAAAAAAAAAAAAAAAAAAGTCACTAATATGTTTCGGCAGGCGGAAGAAGATAGACTAGAAATTTAACGAAGCTTAAAATATTGTTAACTGTAATGTTTAACAAGAAATATATGTTATTTTACGATTCGTTCGATTTTATATTTATTATTATTTTAAGGACAGATTAATTTCATAATATTTTTTTTTTTCGCCTAAAAAAAGGGTAAATTATAACTGACAAACTGTTCATTAAAGTATATTTATAAATTTTGAACATCTACATCATAAACTTACCTCTGAGTTACTGCCTTTTTATTCGGCATAACTGATTTTACATTTTCATTAGCAATAAGTAACCAGGCTATTATTTAATTAAGGTTATCTATCGGCTGCGCGTAAAATGCAGACGATAAAATAAAAATGATCAACTAAGTGTGGCGGAAATTTCTACATTCTCGTAGCTATGATAATCTTTTCTGTCGGTGGAGAGGAGCATCGAACGCCAAAGGGAATAAAATGAGCAGAAAAGAACGAAATATATAAAAAAAAAAAAAGGTGTCTTTTGGCTGGTATCTCGGATTGCTCATGAAACATTTACAAGCTAGAAATTTACAAGCTCTGCTGACCCGCCCTCTGTTGGATTCTAGCAGAAGGAGAGGAAAGAATCGCGTTTCAGTTGATGAGTAATTCATCTGATTTTCACATGCATTATATATATTATTTGAATCATAGCCTCTTATATTAAAGTCGATGCTTGATTTTTTATTTATTTATTTATTTATATTATTATTATTATTTCTAGTAGGTTCGTCTTATTTAATAATTTCAACATTTAAAAACATGCGTGGAAATTTTTTATGTCAATAATTTATGTATTCGAATATATATATATATATATATATATATATATATATATATATCAGCTTTATAGTAGATTTAAAATGAGATTTCTGTAAAAACGCTTAGGAAGTTTAATTGCTTCAGGATTATGTAAACATTTCTTTATATATAAAAGGAATCTATAACGGTGGTTGCTTATATAAATTAGCTATGTTCATCACAACTTGATTAATAAAAAGGCTGATTTCAGTACTGTTTTAAAAACATACTTATTGTTCATGTATTGTTTATTTTATTTATTTTTTTTTTTTAATGATAGAAATTTTGAATTATATTATTATTTATTTATTTAATTTAAAAGATCTGCATTTACACTTATAAATTGTTAATTTAAAATAAATAAAATTTTATCGTTAAAGTAAAATTTCCAGAAGTCGAATGAAAATCTTTTATCGTCTCTCCCTTTTTTTAATTATAAATTTAATTACAAATGGTAATACCATATAAGTATAGTGTTTTTCCAACATAGAGATATTTTTCCTACCATCATTATTTTAATCACAAGAAAAAGAAAATGCTGTAAAAATATGATACGGATTTCTGTTTGGTAATAGTGGTAGGAAATCTCATTCTTTTGGGAAATCGTTACTACCTTCTGCCATGAAATAACCCTAAAAATAAATTAAATTTTATTTTAAATACTAAAGTATTAATGTTAATATTATATTAATGACGAAGTAATTATAATAATGGAGAATTCGTGCGGGCATGCCTTTTATCCCTGCGTCTTTAGGGTGACCGTCTATATGGATTGGTGAGCGGAACGAGCAGGGGACAGAGGCCTTTAGTGTTTTATAAAAATAATCCCTTTATAAAATTTTACCATGTTTTCAGTATTTTTTTTTTAATTAATTCTTACATTTGGTTCAACGAAATTCTATTAACTTGATATTGAACGTTATACAGAATGTCTGGTAAAATTGAAATTTTAACACATTTTTTTTTTTTTTTTTTTTTTTTTTTTTTTCACAAAAATATTGATTAAAAAGAGGGAAAATATGGATTGCCAAAATTAAAACCTGGATCGACATCTGATTTGGAGTAACTAAGAAACTTTAACTAAAGTAACTAAAAACTAAGAAACTTTAGCTAGCATATATGATGATAAAAATGACTATAAAGATGTAAAATGTAATTGACCAAAAACAGTGAGTTTTTTTTTTTTTTTTTTTTTTTTTTTGGCAAAAGGGCAAAAATTGGAAATAAATGATATTCGCGAATCACAATGTGAATGTTCGGAAGATGATTGAGCGGTTTGTTGGAGCATGAAGAAGCTAATTTATTCAGAGGAAAAAAATGAAGGGAAAAGGGGAGGGGGGGAAATGACACATTCCAGATGTGCAAATTCTTATTGCCTAATGTATGATATCACCTTCACGGACAGAGGTGAGCAGTATATTAGATACTTGAAAAATATAATGTATTCAAAACACTTAAAAAAATATTCACATATTGTATAGTTTACAAAACTTAATATATGCAGTATACTTTGTTACAAAATTTTACATTTCTTCAGAAAAAAAAAAAAAAAAAAAAAATCTCATACCAATTTTTGAGCCAAAATTTCACGATGCAAAACCAGTTCAAATGTCTCTTTTTTTCCAATGGTCAATAAGGTGATTACTGACTCTAAAACTATCTGTGCTCGGGGATGATCAAAATTGTGATCGCCAGACCACTCCTAGGGGTGAATCTCAGACCGTCGTTAATTTCTGACTGCGTAGTACTAATAATGCAACATTAAAAAAAAAAAAAAAAAAAAAAAAAAAAAAACTTTCAACCTAATGTGTAAAAAACAGTATTCGTCAGTGCAAATTCCTATTACATACCTTACTTTTCTGTAGAATCAAAATACTACATGAAGAATAATGTTATGAAACATGAAAGTATAATTGTGTTAATATGAAAATATTAAGGATTAAAACATTGCACGAAGTATATAAGTATGTGGTCAAAACTGGAACTATCGATTTCAGATATACAACAATACGAAATCATTCCCAGTTTATTCGAGCACACATAATCTATCAAAAATAGTTCAGAATTTGTTTTGGCCTGAGAACTAAGGAAGAGAAATTATCTGTAATATATGAAGAATACTGTATTATGAGGAAACAATACTTATCCTCGCGGACATTTTATTTTATTCATTTCTTACTTTATTTCTTATTTCTTTATTTTTATGCTAAATTCGAAAATTGCAATTAGTTCATTTTTCGCATTTTTTAGCTCCAAAATAAAGTATAAAAAATTAATATATATATATATATTAAACAAAACCAAATTTAACGATCTTTTTTTTTTTTTTTTTTTTTTATGTGAAAATAATATTTAAAATGATGCAATAGGTAACGAGTAATTTTTTAAACAAATTTCTCCATAAAATAATATGGGTTTTAGCTGTTTGACAAAAAAAAAAAAAAAAAAAAAAAAAGCATTGTGTTCTCTTAAGGATATTGTTTAAATTAGTTTCTGTAATAGCTCACGATTATTCAAATGATATTTGATTAGTAGAAAAGATTTTACATTTCGAGAAAAGTAATATCTCCTACTATCGGAGAAATGTTAATAAGACATTGCGGGAAATGTTATTGTAATCAAAGCATATGATATATGATATTACTATTTTAGATACTTATCAATCTATAAATTTAAGAATTTACTACATAGTCTTCAGTTTATTCGCACACACATAATCAGTCAAAAATATTATAGAATCTGTTTTGTTGCACAATTAAGACTGAAATGCCATGTTAAGGGTAATATAATATATATATTTCATTAAAGATGATATCTAAAATACGATACAAAGTAGCCGATGATTATTCGAATAATATCTGATTTGTAGAATAGATTTTGCATTTTGAAACTAATAATATCGCCTAATATTGGGTAAATGTCCAGTTTAAAATATGTTCAAAATGTTATTCAAATCAAAGCATTAATTCTTGATTTCATATATAGAGCAATATGTGAATTTAATTGCAGTAAACTTTTGTTTATCCGCGAGCGGATTATGCGCGTTACGGATTATCCAACAAGAAAGAAAAATAAATTATTTTTATTATTAAGAAAAATTATATAAATATAAAGAAGTGTGTTGCTTTTATATATATATATATATATATATATATATATACGGTGCATTACGCTACTAGACAAGCCAACATTTAAATACATTTCGGAGCATTGTTAGTACCCGTCTTTTATTTATTATTATTATTTTCACACCACTTTTCTTGTAGGGTATTTTTCTTCTTATTTAATCGTAATTACATATTGGAGAAAATTTCACTACAAATAAAGGGCTGTGCCATTTGCATTATCTGCGGAACTTGTGATATTCAGTTCCGCGGATAATCGGGAGTATGAATCCTGGGGTTAAATTAATAAGTACAACACTTATTAATTTAACCACAGGATTTAGACACACAAATGAAACACAAATATTTATCTTTGCCCATTAACTTTCAAAATTTGTTCTTATATTCTCTGTCTTTTAGATGCATTTTTAATTTGTTAACATGCATACAAAATAATAAAATAAAATAAATAAAATTTTGCTTTTCCTGTACAAATTATTTAATTTCTTCCTTCTCAATAGTTGAAATAAAAGCTACCATAGTATCTTTCGATTCTGAAATATGTTTATTTCAGAAGATACGAAACAACATATCCCATTTAATAAGTTGCTGAGTATACGTTTTGTTAGTTTCGACACGCATAAGTAATCAAAAATAATTATCTGAAGAACAATATTGCGAGTTTCACGATCACAAGATTTGCTTCTCTACTAGATTTTTTTTTCTTTAATAATTATAAAATATATTTATTTTTATCTAGTTTTAACATGTAATTTTACATAACAAAATTATTATTATTATTATTATTTACAAATTTCATTTTTATTTTTAGTTTACCATAAGAAATTGTAACTTTGAATGCAATACTTATTACTGGTTTTAGTTGTAATTGGAAATCTTGGGTTTGTTATTTATCATTTAAGAACAAATTATGATAAATGTATTGATTATTATGCATAAATCTACAACATGCACGTATGTGTGAATTCATAAATGAGATGGTTTGAATCATGGATTGAAATGTCGTTCATATTTATGCTTTCATCACAAAAAGTCTTTGTTTATGGAATTTACCAGGTCTTAAGTATTGTTATTGCAATTAGGGTTAAGAGGCCTAGGCGGGACTGCCCTCCATATCTGACGTCTTTCTAAGGAGTCTGCCCATATTCACCCGTGTTTCTGCGAAAAATCACGGAAAATTCTTAACGGCTATACCGACGAGTGTAACCTGAATTCGAACACGCAGCCTTTCATACCGTAGGAAGTTCTTGGTTAACCGTACAGTTATTACAACTGAACCTTATAGTATCAATATAATAAATGTACAACAAAAAATTTGGTTCATCGTATTATTATTATTACTATATTCAAATATCACATGCACATATTAGAAATACTTTCTTCTAAACTTTTAGTACTTTATGTTTTCTTATTCGGGAAAAAAAAAAAAAAAAAAAAAAGAAGAAGAAATTATAATTTTATCTCGCCTAAAATATGTTTCAGTATTTTGTTCTACTTTAAATAAGTTTTTATCTTAAAAATCTATCTGTAATGTTCCGCTTACCACTCTATTTTCCCTCTTTTATCAAATGGAAAATAAGAAACTATTAAAAATTTGTTTGTATTGCATAATAGTTTTCTATCTGCACAGTCGTGATGTCAACACATGCACAACTTAGAATGATAAATCTAGTAGTGTTCTAATTTTACTTATTTTCAGTTAAAAATGCTCAACTACTGACCTACTTCGGATTTCTTTCTTTCTTTCTTTTTTTAATTTAACTTTTTTACATAGCATTGTTTAACTAATTCAGATACTTTATTTATTTTAATTTTTATCTATTGTTAACTATTTATGACACGCGATTTAGTTTATTAAGGTCAAGTAATGCCTTAATACTTTATTAATATTGTAACTGACTAAATTCTCTCTCTCTCTCTCTCTCTCTCCTTTTTATTATTATTATTATTATTATTATTTAGACTGATGATGATGACCATTAAAGTTTTAAGACTGTTTTAATTCAAAAATTCATTAGTTCAGAATTTTCTTTTAATATGGAAAATTAATAAATAAAATAATATTTTGTCAAGTAGTTCTCTCGTCTTAATAAATCTGTCTTTTACAGATTTTAGTGCAAAACGCCTATATTTGAAGGTTTTTCAAAAGCCAAACAAAAATTCAGAAACCTATATTGTCAGGTATCTAAATTAATTCTATATGCCTCTAACGATTTTCTTCAAAGTTGCTATATAAATACTCTATTAGATGTCCTTTCGAATGATATAGTTGGTTAGTTCAGGAAATTTGACAACCGTCCTCTATAAACAGTTCAATTTCATGTCTCGCAAATGTGTTCCTTTAAAAACGGCTGTACGGATTTTTTTTCACACTCGCCATATTAACTCCCTTTTAAATATACTTTTGTATGTAACTATTGTTTTCCGTTCAATAATTGAGTATACATAGTTTTGGTAAAAGTTGGTATCTCAAAAACGGCTCTAACGATTTTCTTGAAAATTGCTACAAAAATCCATTTTAGATATCCTTTCTCATGTATTACGTGGTTATTATAGGAAAAAGTAACAGTCTTCCTGCTAAGGTATGTCATTTTTAGATCTCGGAAATTGATGTTTAAGAAAATAACTCTACCATTTTTTTTTTTTTTTTTTTTTTTTTTTTTTTTTAACTCGCTATGTAAACTTTGTTTTATATGTCTTTACACGTTTATTAAGTTTCTCTTACAGAAAATATTTTAGGTTTCTACTTCGTTAGGTTAGTTTTATGTCTTCTGATCACATTATCTTTTCTGATCACATCTCCAAAAAATGCATATAATATACCTGTAATAATTGTTAATGAAAGTCGTGTGGTTGTTTTCCACCAAATTTTTTACTTTCTCTAACCCATAAGGTAGAGGAAGTATTGTTTTTGGGTCAAACTTTCGAAAGTGAGTTTTTGTTATATTTACACGTTTTAAGGTCCCTTGAATCCCAAAATCACGTTTTTAGCGGTTGGTCTGTGTGTGTGTCTGTTTGTGTGTATGTCTGTGTGTCTGTTATCAGCATATCTCCAAAACAAATTACAGCAGAAAGTCCAAACTTGGTATTCTAAATGTGTACGATATAGGGATGTTACACTTAACTTTTCGTTCAGATCAAACAAATGGCTCGTGCACAGGGACACCCAAGATAATTCAAATACCAAGGGGTCGTCTAATACGTCTGTGGGGGAAATTACAGGTAAGTAGAGTTTAACATCTATAGATTGCACTAAACCAAATGAAACGAATATATATTTTTCATATGCGTAAAAACATGTCTCATGTAGAATATGGCAGAGAAATCATTCACTGTTCGTTTAAAGGGCTACACAAAAGAACTAGATAAAAGTGCGACATTAGTTGCAAATTGGTAGAAGTGTATTTCAGGCTGGGCCGTGTGTTATTACTATAGGATTATATTTAGGTGCACCATGTGGTCTGTGCATAATCTTCAAAAATATACAGGGTTGCAAATATTTAAGCGATATTGTTCTTTTTTGTTGTTAGTGGATGAGCTTTACTATAATATTTTACCATTTCCAGGAAAGCTGTTCAGGAATTGAAATGAATTCCTCATAGAGATACGTTAAATAATGTATTTTTTTAAGCTAAATATTCACCGCTTGTTTTTTGTATATTTATGCGTTTTGAGGCTTCCTGATTACCGAAGTCAAGTTAACCCCCCCCCCCCCCTTCACTCAGAACTAATTATCATATAAATCTCTTCCGAAGCCAAATTTGAATTGTTTTAACATAGGTAACAGAACTCGTTATCTTACCCCTTAATCTCCAACCTGTATTTATAGTATTAAATTTCAGGGTAAGAGAAAGTCGTGTGAGTGACACACCAGATTATTATTTTATGTTCACCCTCAACTCTTTCTTCTTCTTCCTCTTCTTTTTTCTTTCGTTTTACTTAGTTACTTATTCATGTTTATTTCAGATTTTAAGAAATCCTACTAATTAAAGCTGTACTGTACATTTGTCTTTTTTTTTTTTTTTTTTTTCGTACTCATTAAACTGCTGCAATTGCAAAATATAACTCTTTTGAAAGATAACTTTATTTTCAGTTTTCTATTATATCTGTTTTCTGGGCAGCATTTATTAATGTCATACCATAAATCTATTTATCATTCATTTCCTTCCCCAAATTTTATATGTATTATATATGTATTACGAGGGTTGCTATTTATATTTCTGGCCTAATAATGAAAAAACAAATATGTAGGATCGAAATTGGTTTTATTGTTTTTCAAAATATTCTCCATGATGATCAATACACTTTTGCATGCGTTTGAACCAATTTTCAAAGCACTTTTTCCAGTCCGATTGAGGTAACTCCAAAACATGCGTTTTGAATGCATCAACCGCTTCTTCGGGGGTCGAAAATCGTTGTCCACGTAATTTATTTTTGATGTGTGGGAATAAGAAGAATTCATTGGGTGCCAAATCAGGGCTGTACGGCGGATGACCCATCAGTTCGATCTTTCGCTCAGTCAGAAATGCATTTGTTTGAGTCGATGTGTGAGAGCTCGCATTGTCATGATGAAGAATGATTCGCCTGTTCTTCTGCTTTTTTCGAATTTCTCCGATGCCTTCTGGCAAACAAATGGTCGTGTACCATTCAGAATTGACCGTCCTGCGTTGCTCTAACGCCACTGTTGCCACATGACCGTTAATGCCGAAGAAACAGGCAATCATTTGTTTCGATGTGCTTCTTCCTCGAACAACTTTTGTTGGTTTTGCCTCGCCTTGGAAGACCCATACAGTTGATTGCTGTTTTGTTTCCGGCTCATATGCATAGATCCATGATTCGTCACCTGTGTAGATGTTATACACAGCCTTTGATGTACCTTGAACGTATTTTTCCAACATTTCCTTGCACCAATCGACACGAGCCTTTTTTTGAGCGTTTGCCAGATTATGCGGGATCCAACGCGAACAAATTTTTTTTACGCTCAAATGTTCATGCAATATTTTATTGATGCTAGTCATACTAATGTCCAAAGACGCCTCAATCTCACGGTATGTCACATGACGATCTTGCTTTATCAGTTCACGCACAGCATCGATCTTTTCTGGCACAACAACGGATTTTGGACGACCTGCACGGGATTCGTCCTGGATCGAACATCGACCACGATTAAATTCGTTATACCAATTTTTTACACTGCTGTAGGATGGCGCTTTATTGCTGTATAAAGAATTAAGTTCATCGAAGCACTCTTGTCTTGACAATCCATGTCGAAAGTTATGAAAAATAATCGCACGAAAATTTTCACGATTCAATTCCATTTTTTGAAAGAGAAGAACTTTTCAATTTACTGTCAACAACGCAAATAAAGCTATAATGGTAAATCGTCTGCTGAATTTACGTTCAAAAATATCAAACTTTCGATTAAAATCGCCTGCGGTCGCCTAGCAACACTTACTGTTGCCAAGGCCAGAAATATAAATAGCAACCCTCGTATATATTCAATATAAAGCAAAGAAAATTTCAATGATATCAACGATTAATGCTCATTAATTTCAATTATATAACTATTACATGTCACTGAAAATCCTTCCTTTCTTAACGTTGGAATTCTTATAAAGTATTTAATTATTTATTTTTGGCATTGATTTATCCGAATCAAATATATTTAACTGATTCTATTGAAAATAATTGCATATGATTCTTGTGTATTCATGTTGAAAAAATTAAAATTGAAAAACTTAAAATTTTCTTCATGGAAAGTGACAAAGGAAACTACATGAATTAATCATTACAGAAGGGAAAAAAAAAAATTACGAAGAGATGGCCTTTTATGATACAGTAAAAATTTGCAATATTTTGTATAGTTGTGTAAAACCAACATGTGAAATGCGCAAATCAGTTAGATTTCTGCACGTTTCTTGCGTAATTTGTCTTCTTTCATCCCTAAGTCTGTTTTTTTTTTTTTTTTTTTTTTTTTTTTTTTTTTCTGGGAACAAATTCTCATTAGAGCAAGCACATTTGTGTCAGAACGTGAACCTGTATTGTATCGGACTGAAACACACCTACTCTATTAAACTTGCAAAAAAAAAAAAAAAAAAAAAAAAAAAAGACTAGTTGTCCTAAAAAACGAATCTAAGACAAATTGTTCTTTTTCTTTTCTTTTTTCCTTTTTTGTTATGAAGTAGTGGTGATTCTTGGATTTCTTTTATCTAACAATCTATAAATATACATTTCACCCCTTTGACTATATTAGTCTTATTGCAATCATGATGAAGGCATTAAAGTAAAATTGTTGCCACAAAAGGAGGAGAAAAATTTATTACTGCAAACAGTACCAGTAGGTGGGTGCTTCATTGTTTCGTTTCTTTTATTTTATTTTACTTAAGGAAAAAAAGAAAAAAAAAAAAGGATAACTGACTGAAGAAGCAGACGATTAAATTTCGCAATGCTTACTTCTACCCTCGTTTTCCCTCTGTTCTTGTTTTGTATTGAGTAATTTCAACTTTTACGCAAGCGCAGGTGTAAAATACCTTTGTTTTAAGTTTGAATTTGGTTTCTTAGAAGTGAGTATTTAAGCGTTATTAGAGGTTGAAAAACAAGTGGGAGTAAATGGTGTTTAAACGTTTGAATCTAAGTTGTATTCAAGTAATTTTTTTTTTTTTTTTTTCCAATGAACTAGTTTTTTATAGCTAAAAGAGTATTTCTTTAGAAAAAAATCTTCCTTTCTGCTTTTTTTTTTTTTTTTTGTTTTTCTCCACTATTTACCCCCGACCAATTTTTTTTCTCGACTAAATTTGTTGGTCTTCGTAATACTATTTAATTTCCCTGTTTATTTGCAATGTGTTTTAGCTTTAACCCTTTTAATCTTAGCGATGCCAATAGGAATTTTACATTTAAGTTTTTATTTCTCTCAATTTAAACCTCCCACTGACTCCAAATGAGCTCTATTATGAACTACATACTTTTTCTTCTTTTAATCGAAATATATATACATATAACTTCCATTACCCGACAACCATTAGTAATGAAAGTATTGAATTTTATGAAAAATTTCGATATCAAGTTTTCACCTAATTTACAGAGAGCTGCCAACCTAATGCGGATGATTGTTAGTACCGCCCCTTTATCCATACCAGTCTTTTTTTTTTTTTTTTTTTTTTTTAAGTATTTTTCTTCTTAATTCATCGTAAATACATTAGACGAGAATTACTCTAAAAATTAAGTGGTGTAGAAAAAGAGGCGGTACTAACAATTTGCCGGATTAGGTTGGCAGCTCTGTTTACAGGTTTTAAGGCCTTTTGACTCGAAAAAGTGGTTTATACAAATTGGTTGGTGTGTGTGTGAGGTCGGGAGAGGAGGGATATTTTGATTACCACATGCCCAAAATTAGAAAAGATAGAACAACGAAACTTTTTTATAAGACACGTCCGTTGGATATGTGTCAGGTGTACACATGCCCAACTGTATGGTGTATTTGCCAACCCTTGGTGAAAATTGGAAAACTTGAAATGGGACATAGAAAGCCAGAACTGACTGTTAAAATTTATATTTTATGTTGGTATTTTCATCTATCTTTTGTCTGCTAAGTGTGACAATGGTACTAAAAAATTTCAAATTATATATTTCTTATTCTATCAAAAGTTAGTAAAACACCATTTGTTTTCCCTTTTAATTTTTGCTTTTATAGAAAGTTGTTTACATTAAAATACCAAAGTTTCACGCCTGAACAAAAATCAGAGGCATTGGAAAATGCTTGAGAAAGTACGTAGATTATATTTAAGTATAGTCTTGTCAAATTATCGCTTTTTAGTCAAGTACAAAATGTTCCATTACTGACATCCTAATCTTATACATCAAATAAGTTAAACAAAAGAAAAAATAACTGCATTTTTATTTATATTATTAAAATGCTTCATTAGTAATTGTATAACATAATTTTCATTGAGTTATCGGCACAAATTCAACTAAATTCTCTGCAATTTTATTATATATATATACAGTGAAATCTCTCAAGTTGGACACCCCTATAAGTTGCACACTTTTTCTCGGAACGGAATGTATCCATAGGATTAACATTATGTCCAACCTCTATAAGGTTATGTCCAACCTCTATAACTCATTTTATCGAACTCGTATAACAAACAATGTGTTATATGCTCCTTCTCGCTTTCCATGTTACACCCTCTGATATATATATATATATATATATATATATATATATTGAGATGATTAACTTTGTGAGACACGATGCATTTATATGTGAGGCATCCACACGTTTGATTGGCCGACGATTTGCGTCATTACAATGTCATGTGTGACGCCAATTCCATTGAGAATTTACATATTCAAAAACGGGTAAACTTTCGCACTCACCCTATATATTCATAATTATTAATATATATATTAATTATACAAATAAGTTTGTGTATTAATTATATATAATTTTCTATACGTACTTTTTTTTTTCCCCATTATAAATTAAAATTACTCCAAGGCAGTTCCAGTTTTCTCAAAGAATTGATTAAATTGTATTTCCTGATAAAAATTATTAAAATAACACAAAGAATAATGTTAGTTTTAAATTTTAAATGTGCAGCAATGTTTTTTACAAAAGAATTTCTTAGTTTCTCATAGAATGTTAAATTTATTTTTCGTAATCCAATCTCTGTTTAAAATTAGCTTCTAAACGATCCTCATTTTACGTTAAGAAAACAAAAACGCTGCCACAAAATAAGGGAAAATCTCTTAATCTTCTTTTAAAATAAAATGTTTTCTTTTGATAATCTCAATTAAATTCGAAAATAGGTGCGCCATGTTAATAAGATCATTCAGCTTAATCGAAATAACTGGATTTGATTCCCGATTAACAAACAATTATCAAATTTATTTTAGTTATATTTCAGTTGATTAATTTTCTTTTTTCAATTTGAATAGTATTTATTCAGGTTACTTTGTCAGTTGAAAATAAATAAATAAATAAATATTATTTAACGAAACTGCTAACAATAAAATTATGAAACTTTTTTATTTAAATACTAAATTAAATAGACATCTCATATACGAAGTTTTGTGCATTTATACTCTAAGTTAAGATATAATTTTTCCTAAACGGAAAAAATTCCTGCTCAGATGTAGTACTTTTTGACTGATATGCAGCCAAAATTATGTACCTTTGTATACATATAAAATTATGTACCTTTATACATTTGAATAATAGAAGAAGAGATATTGCCTTTCTGTAATTGGGTGAAACTGCAACATCGCAGTGCCACCTGTTGGTTGATATGTGACTAAACCTAATTAGCGCCATATTAAGGTCCAATAAAATGTAATTTTTTATAGAATTCTGCCCATTGTTTAATGAGATACAAAGCCTAGAACTTTTTTTTTTCTATAAAACACAGACAGAGACTTTCAAAAGATAGTCAAACTGGATTTAGGACATCTTAAATCTGTAAGTCTATCGAAAACTGACCGTCGAAATTGTTCAAGAATCCAATACATTCTTCTTTACATATATGCCAATTTAATAACAATAGTAAAATTTATTTAAAAAAAAAAAAAAATCGTCACATTTAAAATAATAACTTTAATTATTCAAGACTGCCTTGTATTGCTTATCCTTACATGTGTGCTTTTTGCTATTATTGCTTGTGATTGAGTCTTTTTACAACTTCACTTTTAATTCTTCTTAATACTTTAATTTTAATTCTTATTAATTTAGGTTTTATAAAATTAAGTTCAAATATTAGTTTAATTATTTTAGCTTTAACATTAACATGATCCACTAAACATCACTCTAATTATTTGATTGGTGCCACTTATTCTCTTAATCATGCAGTTAAAACTTCTTACATACACTCCTTATCGCATTGGTTTTATTATCCTGAAATAATTTAACTGACTTTTTGTTTATCTAGCTAAACGCTAGATGGCGCTTGCTCACTACTGTCTTATGTCTTCTTTCTTTAATCCTTTCTATGAACGGTTTAATGATTATTGTTTTACGTACAATTTAAATTCACATTTATCTAGTTTAAACTTTAATTAACTTTAGAATATATTTTGACTATCTCAATAAATAATTACTCTGTGTATTTTATCATTAATGAAAATGCTCTGTCGTTCATTTTTTGTCGATTAATCGATGTTTGCTAAGTTTTTATTTTTAATTTCATTTTTTGTTGGCATCATCCTATTATCCAGTTTGTGTTAAATGTTTTACATGTGGCTACTATGCTTTTTTCTAGTTTTCTCTCTGGTATCCATGAAGATTTTATTTAATATTTGTTTTAATTTAATATTTCATTTAATTTCTCATTCTATATGGTTTTGCTGCTTCGATCGGGGCTGAAGCGATATAAATTGCTATGATTAGCTATATTGCTTTACGAAATCGATGCAGCTTTCACAGCTTTATGAAGTACATGCCCCTGATCAGTATTTTACTTCTAAATTTAAGCATTTTTATCCAATTATTTCTGTGGTTATTTATTTGTTTTCTCTGTCATTAAGTTTAAAGGTCCAGATACCCAGATAAATAGTCATTTTCTAAAATTGAACGAATCATATTTAGGACATCTCAAAACGTCTAAATTCATCGAAGACCGGAAGTCAAAAATATTCCATAATCCAATGCATTCTTCTATATCATTTTATATGACAGCGCCACCTACCGATTAACATGAACAAAAATTTTATCAGTATACGCAATATTCAATCGTGTTTAAAAAATCTGAAAACGTGTAAATTTATCAAAAACCGCAAATTGAAAAATTTCCCGAATCTTATACTTTCTTCATGCATATGCAAAAGATATAGTAATAAATCCAATTATTTAAAAATAATAGTCAATTCCAGTTAGTTGAAATGCATTATGGTTTAGAAAAAAAAATAAATATATATATATATAATATGTATATATATATATATATAAAGAACTTTCATAAATTAAATCCTTTTTTAAATTTGCGTATATGTTCAATAGTATAAAATTTCGATCTACCACTCATTCAGTCATAATCATTCATTTTTACCACTTTAATGGCCGTTGCCTCTTAGAATGAAAAATATGTAGTCGAGAGTTTAAGAATGCTACATCTATACAAATCACTGTGTCCATCGTTTTATTTGAATTTTAAGTAATTGCCAGATTTAACAACTTTCATCTTTAGGAATTTTTTAATACAAAAGAATATGTGTATAAAATAAAAAAGTGCATAAAAAATAAAAGTATTTTAGATTACCTTCTTGACATCGTAATAAAATAATTTTTGTATTCTGCAAATCTGGTTAATCTTACCTTTCGAATGATACCATTTTCAACTCTCTACTCCTATAATTAATATGTTAAAAATGCACGACAAATTTATTTTTGCCTATTAATATATAGATACCAATTTATCTGCTTTATAATAATATAAATATTATGTTAATTAATTAAATTTTCTGGTTTTCTCGCAAAGTTTTATTTTTTTATTCCTTAATTTTTCTTTCTTTTTGCAGTAATTATCTTCTTTTTAACTTTTGTTTTGTTACCATAATGTCTTGCAGAGGGTTCGCGAATTTGTGTGCCCGGAAAACTTGTTTAATTCGCTTCACCCGTCTTAACCCGTGGTGGCCTCTACTCCTCCTCCCCCTTCTTCTTCTTCCAGTTAATATTTTTTTCTTTTATTCTTTGATCATATTTTCTATATATGATTTCATCCATCGATGTTTCAGAAACAATTCATATTAGCCTTTTAAAAACATTTTGCCTTGTATAAGGATTCATTCTCATGTATGGTTCTTTGTCGTTTCGTTCACGTCTTCCTTCTTGGTGTTTCAACAATGTAATGATGAATTATTATTATCTATATATACAGACATACATTCATTAATTATATTCATGTGTTACAATAAAAATAAAAATTACAAAAATTCGTTAAATGTAACTTTGATAGTCATTCTGTCATATGTTAAGATTTTAAAGTTTGGTTCATTTGCATGTTAACAAAAACATACATAACAAACACTTTTTTTTTTTTTCTTAATGCTTACTATAAAATAAACAGATCCTTTAAAGTTTTTTTTTTTTTTTTTTTTTTAATAATTAAAATATATATATATATATATATATATATATACGCACACACATATTCGAGTCTGTGTTTCCGTTTTAACTGGTTTGTAAATCTAATTTAATTAAAAAAAAAAAAAAAAAAAAAAAAAAAAAAAAAAGAACCTTTGAAATAAAATATTGCATTAAATTAAATAGTTTTTTGGAATAAGAAATAATGTCAACAAAATGTTGCATATAAACCTTAGTGGAAGGAAGGAAAAGAAACAAGCGAAATATTTAAATTAATTATATATGTTTTAATCTTTTTTTTTTTTTTTTTTTTCTTCTTCTTCTTCTTCTTCTTCTTTTTCTCTCTCATATTTAATCTTTTGGTATTCCTGGTAATATTTCCATATTTTTGTTTTTCGAATATTAAGAGAGGGGGGAAAAATACAAGAATGTAATTTTCAGAATTTGGCTAATCATCATGGGAACTATTTTTATTTTGATTATTATTTTTTTTTTTCTGTTTGAATTGAGACTATTATTACTATTTCTTTTTTCTTCTTAGGTAGTGGCAACTGTTCGTAAAATTACATACTAAGTGTCTGAAATTAATAACTTTAATTACGTCTCATTTGCCCTAATGATAAAATTTCTACTTTTACTTCATCCTCGTGTTCCCAAGTGAATATATACATTAAAAGTTAGTAAATTTTTAATTCTACAGATTTAATTTCTTTATTTATTCATCTAATTTCTTAACTTTTTTTTTTCCCCAAGTTAAATTACTAATATAAACTTAAATATAAAAAAAAGTAAAGTAAAACTGTAAAAATAATTCTTGCAAAAAGTGAAGCGCATTTTGTTTCGTGGTAGTAAAATATGGCACCATAATAACATTATTACAGAAATATGGTAATTTTGTAGGCACCAATTTTTAACTGAAATTTTTAAAAAAGAAAGAAAGAAAGAAAAAAAGTTCGATGTTGACTGTCATTGGTTGAGTTGCGAAAATATATAAAAAAAAGTTACTATTATCCGGCTATTAGAATAGTATATTTGGTACCATTTTTCAAAAACGAGTCTTTAAAAGAATGAAAGCCTGTAAATTCTAAATACTGCTCAGGACATTTTTTTTTTTTTTAACGTCCTTGAAACCATTTTATTTCAAAGCACATTCTACTAAACTTACATTGCATGTTTATGTTTTATTAATGGGATATGTAGTTATTTAACATTGTATTGGAAAAATGAGACTTTGTACTAATATTTCGCACAGAATATTTTACAAAAAGTTATTATATTCGCTATACAGTTTAAAATTACTATTACAGTGCAGGAATGTAAATTTGATTTATATACTTTCCTGTAAAAAAAAAAGAAAAAAAAAAAAAAATCTGTATATTTACTGAAATGTTATTTACTGAAAAGTTAATTTGTCGAAGATCTCGCTCTTACTGAAATGTTCAGTAAATTTACTGAAATTACAATCACCTTACAGTTTAAAATTACTACTACAGTATTGGAAAGTAAATTTGACTTATTTACTTTCCTGCACTATAAAACATTTCTGTAAATTTACTGAAATGTTCTGTAAATTTAGTGAAATTACTATCACCTTACAGTTTAAAATTACTACTACAGTATTCGAAAGTAAATTTGACTTATTTACTTTCCTACACTGTAAAAAAAATTCTGTAAATTTACTGAATTATTTATCCAAGGTCTCTGTAAAATTAATTACAATAATTCTTAGTTAAAAGTAAATAATGGAAACTTTCAATCTGTATTCTGTATTTTTATCTATTTTTTTTTACTTTATCTCTCAATAAAAAAATAAAAATGAATGTTTCTGCTTTACAAAAAAGGCGCATTCTAAGTAGTCACAAATATATTCTCTCCAATAATTAGTTAAATTAATGTTAGTCATTAAAATGCACAATTTTTAACATCTCCGCTATTTCTCTCTGTAATTTTATGTAAGATTCAAGATAAAATATTACCAATGGTTTTCTGTTGAAATTTTTAACAGTGTATCTAAAAGTTAAAAATTTCGTCGATTCATTGTTTTAATAATTATATGTATACCAGGTGTCCCATAAGTCTGTAGACATTAAATAGTCCCCATAACCCTTTCCGACCCAGGCCGTACGATCGTGCGGATTAGACATCAACGACATCCATTTACATTTTTGCATCTGGAACAGTCGTATGTAACAAAATCAGGAAATGAACGATCGAGCTAATTAGCAGAAAATGTAAAGTATAATTTTCAATCAACAAATGTCGGTAATAGTCCATATTTTTCTTTCAGTTTGCGATAACAGAAGAATGTAATGTTTTAAGGTAAAAATGTTTCGAGTCGAAAAGGTATAAGTCTGTGTGAGGTTTTTTTTTTTTTTTTTTTTTTCTTTTGTAAAGGAAAAAAAAAAGTTAAAATTTTCGTCAATAGAAGGCGCTGAACGAATGCTTAACAAGAATTATGCAAATCAAAGACCTCTGAATTAACCACCGACTGAAGCTGCGGTTAGCGGTGTTGCACTTGCAAAACTCGTTTGCAAATTGTAATTTGTGGTGATGGCGGAAACATAGAGCAGAATTTTTATACCTGTAAACATTTGCGTGCAAATTAATGTAGTTTTTTATGGAAATGTGGTATTTGATTACATACAGTGCCCTCTATCGACGAACATTTTAATTATTATTTTTAGAAAGATAAGTTTTTCGCAAACCGTGTTCAATTCTGCCAATTCTTTCAGTTTTTATGAATTTTTGAAATGTCTACACACTTATGGGACACCCAGTATGTATATATATTCAACAGATTTTATAACCAGTAATATTGAAAACAAAATGTTTCATTGAAATACTAATTGCCCTTTATGAACGTAAATTTAACTTATCCTCTTTCTAATTCAAACAGCAACAAAATTTAATCCTTTTGATAATTTTAATTTTTTTTTAATAATTTTTGTTGACTAAAAGACCACTAATATTTCGCGCAAAATATTTTACAATAAAAAGAAGCTAATTCCAATCGCATTTTCCCGATCATAAATCAACAAAATTTAATTTATTCATTATTTTATTTTCAATAATTCCTATAGATTTTAAAACCACTAATACTACACACAAAATATTTTGCAAGAACACTAATTCCAATCATTATATGCCTAAAATTGTCTCTAATCCTCTATCCGCTATAAAATTCTGTTATTCGTTATTTTATTTTTTTTAATTGTGTGTATAAATTTTATAACCATTAGTATTGTACGATTTTTTTTCCCCCCCCAAAAAAAAAAAACTAAATTCCTTTCGCCAATTTATGTAAATCTGATTTTTCCTCTTTATAATCCAAACGGCAATAAATTCATCAATTTATTATTTACTAACAGGCTACGCCTACTTCGCTGTCACTGTATTTAAATGAATTTTCAAAAGAATTGAATCGCTATTTATTTTTTATATCGCATTATAAATAAAAATTTAAATATAATATTGTTTTAGATCTATTAATTGCTAAATTTTAAGATTAAATTTTATTACGTTATCTATCGTTTATGTATATATATATATACATATATTACCTACATTGAAATCACGCTCTAAATCTGGCACTTCAGTCTTGATATTTATCGACGACAGGTGGATCTGCTATTATTTAAGAACTGAGAATTTAAAGATAATTGTATCTCGCAAGGAATGCTTGACATTCCTGTATTAAAGATTTAATATTCGATTTTAAGATCTTATCTAAAGACTTCATTAATGAAAATATTAGAAAATATTATATTAGAAGTAAATTAAAATGGAATTTATAATCAGAGTTAAATAAGCAGATGATCGTCGAAGCAATCTCATCTATTAAATATTTTAGTTTTTGAAGCATGTATTTTATAGCTCTTGCTGTTTACTTGATTTTCAATAAACATGATAAATTAAAAAAAAAAAGAAAAAAAAAAGATTCGCCATCAAATGAATTACATAAATAATAAAAAAAAATTGCGTAATAGCCGTTGCTTAGATACGCAGACGACTGAAATGACAGAATAATATTTAGAAAAATGAAACAGATAAACCAATGTTTAAAATTTAAAAAATAATTAATTTAAAAAATTAAAATTCCAAATTCGAAAATATCTCAATGAGGTGCACCCCTACAGGGTCCCAGTTACCCAACTACCGAGTTTTGTAGCTCTGCAATCAGTAGTGTGAACACCAGAGCGCAGACACACAGACATTTCTGTTTATTTATATACGTAGATTTAAGATAAGATCATTGTAACCATTAATATAAAAAAAAATATAAAAAAATAAAATAAAATAAAATCACCAAAACACTAATCTCATTTTTATATAATTAACTTTAAATTATCCTCTTTTTATTCTGTATGGTAACAAAATTCATCTATTCATTATTTATTTACTTATTTATTAAATAGTTGCAGACTTTACAACCACTAATATTACACAGAAAAATATTTCACAAAAACACTAATTCGAATCGATATACACGAAAAATTTGACTTGCCTATTTTTTATTTAAATAGCTACAAAATTCATCTTTCACAACTGAAGAAATTCACTAATATACCACAGTATTATACTATATACTACTATATACTATACTATATAGTATCGCTAATATGCCTTTAATATTACACAGAAAACTGGTTCACAAGAACACTAATTCCAATCGATAAACACGTAAATTTGACTTTACCTCTTTTTTATTTAAATGGCAACAAAATTCATTTTTGACAACTGATGAATTTTGCCCACAGTAAGAATATTGATCGAAAATAATATACGTCGAGAAAATCATTCCAGAAAATGTATCAGCATTTCTTGTTGCGCTTTCCATCTGCTTTTCGATTACTTTATCCAGAGCCTTTCTCAATGTGTTCCGTACAAATTTATGAAGAACATTATCACATATTTGTTAACAGATGATTTTATTAGGATTCTGAAAAGTTATATACGGGGTGATTGTAAAAGTTAAAGTTTTTATATCTTTTAGAACTTATTACCATTATCGGATTTTGATGAAACGTTTTATATACAGTTGGGCATCTATTGTGAGAATTTCTCCATTTTATGAATTTATATTTCAAAGGAAAAATATTTTAAGAAATTCCTTATTAAATAATCTGCAAATAGCGAGGCGCATCCTCAAACTTTTTTTTTTCCCACTCTGTTTCTTCAAATTATCTGCACTATTTTATGATATTCAATGATTTAAAGCTGAAAATTTCCAAGAACTTTTCTGCAATTGAGACCTCGAAAATAATAACAGAATTGAAAAAAAAAAAAAAAAAAAAAAAAAAGGCGAAAGATTGGGATAAAAATGAAAATTTAAACAATTAGGTGTTGAAATGGACAAATCATCTGATAAAATAAAATTTTTGAAATAATTCATCGTCGATAATGGCTTAAAGAAAACACTCCTGCAAAAATTTTTAAGCACTGGAAAGATAAATAGATTATGGAAAAAAAAAGTGAAAGGTTGGGATCAAAATGAAAATTCAAACAATTAGGGTGTTGAAATTGACAAACCTTCTGATATAATAAAATTTTTAAAACAATTCGTCGTCGATTATGATTTAAAGAAAACACTCCTGCAAAAAATTTTTAAGCACTCGAAAGATAAATAGATTATGGGAAAAAAAAAAAAAAAAAAAAAAAAAAACTTTTCAACAAAAAATTTCGGGTAAAATTAATGCATATGATGTAATAATAAAATAACTCAGCTAGAAAGAATATAGTAATTTTATCAATGGAAGAAAGAATTTCATCTACATTATAGTTTTAGATGGATAATAAATAATGATAATAATAAAATGTTATAAGTAATGGCTTAATATATTTCTGAACAGTAATTTTCCTTTTATAATTCTTACAAATAAATGTATAATTTTATAATTGAATATTTTCTGTTATGGTATTTAGTGGACCTACTTTAAAAAAATTTCTTTATATAATAGGTCTACCAGAAAGTTCTGTCCGTTTGAATTGAAAGATACACTAGGAATTTTTGTTTGAATATATTTATATGATATTTAACAAAATATCATTTTAGTTATGTAAATATGAAAAGTGCTTATATATAACTGAAAAAGAAATAAAGTATGAGATTGCGGTTTGTTCTACAATGCTTCTTACGATGAAAAATTTTGTTCAAGAAAACAAAAAATTTCAAAATTTTCTCTCATAGATATATGTATACATAAAAACAGAAAGAAAAATCATTAAAAACGCAAGGCAATTAATGAGTATTTATTTTATGAAATTCACTGCGTTTTAATATTTGTGCTCTTTATAGCTCGAACCATATCCAAATGCTAATATAATTCAATCCACGTGCTTGTAAGCCAGTTAAATCGAGATAGCCGTGCTGGTAATCCTTCAAGAAACGCTAAAATCGCATTTTTTTAGTAAATAGCAGCATTAATAATAATAATAATAAAACAGCACATTTGTTATTTTAAGGATATTTTTGAAAAATTCTATTATATGCCTTTTCATTTATACGTCGTTTTATTTCAGTAACTTGAAAGACGTAGTGCTTCATTTTATTTAAATTTTCATGATCAAACTCAATTAATTCATAAATGCCCAAAACAAAAATATCGATTAAATATTTAAAATTTGGGGAGAAAAAGAGGGGCGTGGCGGGAGAGAAAGAAAAAGAAAGATAAAAAAAAAAAGAAATGATACGAGCTTGATATTTTATTTTTTTAGGAAATTATTCTGATTATATTTACTATAAAATAAAATAATAATAACAAAACATCTACAGCAAAAGTGTAACAGTGTCGATTTAATACTTAATATAAATATATTTTCCTTTATTTATTTTATCTGGAGAAAACAACATATTGTAATGTAAGATATAACGGGAGTCCCCTGTAATAACAAAAATTCAAAATTAAAGTGTTTTATGACAGATGATGTTCGTATGCCTGTCTAATAGTTACTAAGCATATTAACTTTTCATTTAACAAGTTAAGAAAAATGATAAATATCGATATTCAGCTCACGAATTTATCTTCCTAAGTTATACATATTATTAGTAGAATATTTCCAAACAAACTTGCGCAGTCACCATAATTAATGGGTTGTTACGTACAATTTTATTATCATCGTATCGATTGGTGTGAAGAAAATGTATCGATATTTGTAATAGATAATGTTAAATTTAATTATCCTAACTTTCATTTATTTTTCTTTAATTTGATGACTGATATATGTTGATGTATTACTTTTTATTGAATTTGTAGCAATTATCCAGTTCAATAATACTGATAAGATTAATTATGCTTGATTTTAAATTTTATATGGAAATAATATGTTTACAGAAATGCTAAAAATTAAACTTTTGAAACCATGCTTTTATTTATTTATTTTATTTTATTTTTTATTTCTATTTATTTATTTTCAGTGGTCGATCTAAGTTTAAATTTTTGGGGCACATTTTTATGAAATTTTTATTTATTTTTGTGAAAATTTTATCTATTTTTGTAAGAAAAAAAAAATTGTACAAAACTTTCCATTTTAATGGTCATTTTGTATAATCAGCATATATAGTTACGCTCATCAGTGCCTGACTCTGTCACGCTATAGGCTTAAGAGATTTCCTTCGACTCTGTTTGTGTGTGAACGAAGTTGCCACCTAGTTTTCATACTTAAGTTAATTTTTAAAAATCTAATTGACCAATCGTTAAGCTTGGTTAATCCGACGGATTCAGAAAAATCGCCCCATTTATTTGGTACCCTATTGTAACGAATTTTTGATTAGATTTTTTAAAATTAATTAAAATATGAAAATATGAAAATAACAGCTTTAAAATAAACATTTATTTATTTATTTATTTTATATTTTTCAGCTTAAAATAAAACATGCTTTCACGTGAAAAAAAAAAATATATATATATATATATATATATGTATATAATATTAAATTATTTGCTCATGCATATGAAAAAATGACGTGTATAAAATAATAATTTGAAATTTTAAATGTAACGAAGAGATAAATAAAGTGCGAAAATTTCGCACGGGCTTGCTAGCAAATGATTTATTTGAAGTGATAAATAAACAAAATGAAATGACCACTTTTCAACGGGCGCCTTAGTCGCCCTACAACTAACTAGTGTTTAATATCAAGCTTATTGATGTTATTTTTGGTGACTATCTACCGCAGACGATGAATACAAATTCATAAATTTCAGGCAAAATAAGTACATTCAATTTTTTTACATAATAGTAATAAAAGTAATGAGGAAATTATGCAAAAAAATATCAATATCCAGAATTGTTCGATAGTAAAATATTATTCTTAAATTAATAAAATTGCTCTTTATATTTAAAATAAATTAATAAATAAATAAATAAAAAGGAGAGAGGAAGAGAAATATCTTTATTATTATTATTATCACACTGTAAAACAAAAGAAATAGTAAGTAATATCTACAATGACCTTGTAAAAAATAAAATTTAAACTGCATCGGCCGGGAATCGAACCCGGGCCGCCCGCGTGGCAGGCGAGCATTCTACCACTGAACCACCGATGCGCAGGATGACAGCTAGCATCAGAACTTAAATAATGTTATGACCCATTTATGGAAGAAGTAGTAATAGCTGTAATCTTTAAGCGACAGATGAACAAAGCGGAAAGTTGCAACAAGAGCAGATAAGCATTTTTACAGGTGAAATTTGAAAAATGAAAATAGGAAATCTTGTTTTTCTTGCTTCACAGCACAGCTACTGATAGTCAAACAAGAATCGGTTTAAGTAATATTTTTAATGATTATTTTTCCCCTTTCAAGCCAAACAGCACGCTTTATACATATTTTTTTCTACATTTTTATAACTAAAAAACAATGATAATAAAAGAAAAGAAAAGAAAAAAAAAAATCTGAATAAATAACTGTAGCAAACTGACTTAATCAACTATAAATTTTCGCAATACTTTTTTTTTTTTTTTTTTTTTTTTTTTTTTTATGATGGAATTACATATGAATTAAATACTATTTATTACAAAACAATGTTATTAATAATAATAACATTAGTAGTACATTTTTTATTACATCTAAGAATTGCATTTTTCAATGACAAATTCTCTGTATAATATCATTACACCATATAAATATACACATTTAATTATATTTTCTTGTTTATTTCCGTAGGAAGTGGAAAGGCTGAAAGAAAATGAATAATAATAATAATAATAATATTTCAAAAACCGTATTTCACAATTTTTTTTGTTTTGTACACGTCTATTATTAGTAGTAGTAATATTTCATATTACAAATTTGACTATGCAAAATGTCAGCTAAACGAAAATAATAATAATAAATAATAAAATTTAAAACAATTAATTAATAATTTTGTTATAAAATAGAGATCCGTTAACGTATAATAATCGATATAAAATAACTTTTATGTACTTGTCCGTCAATTCATTTCCATCTGAGTAAAAAAATAAAATGGAATAAAATATAAATAATACGTAGTAATGAAATCAGAACAGTCATAGAAATGAATTTCATTGATTACTTTGAAAGAGAAACACAAATGAAGCAAATAATAGCGAAACGTTTATTATAAAGAGAAACCGAAAGGGTATTAAATTTTTCCATCTGTTTTTTTTTTTTTTTTTTTTAACTCCCCCATTTACCAAAATCTTTTGATTTGATGAGACTGGAGAATTTTCTTTCAAGGATGTAATGACAGGCTAAAGTGATCTGTCAAATGGAATTTATTTTGACTCAAGTCAAAAGCCTAAATAAATGCTATATTTGTTTTATTTACAAAGAGAATAAATAAATAAATACTCTGTTTATAGAAAATGTCAATTTGAAAGTCAAGAAAAAGAAATGATAATTTTTATCTGTTTTCAAAGTGTTTAAAGATGTATTTATTTATTTATTTGTGTGAGTGTATGTGGTTCTTGGCGACATGTTTGGTTTGATTTGGTTTGTCACTTAAACAATCACTTTTTGAAAACTAACCACAATAAATTTAGCAATAATAGAAATAATCTGGTGTGTCACTCACACGACTTTCTCTTACCCTGAAATTTAACACTATAAATACAGGTTGCAGATTAAAAGGTAAGATAACGAGTACTGTTATGTAAACCTGTGTTAAACAATTCATATTAGGCTTCTGAAGAGTTTTATATGATAATTAGTTCTGTGTGAGGGGGGCTACCGCCCCCCTCAACCCCCCGTTTCATTAATGCACCTACATTTATATAGAACTTAATTCAGTTATTAAAAAATAATTCTGTTTTTTAAAAAATAATTTATTAATATTATTATTTTAAAAAATTATCTTTTATTATAATGCAGACGATTTCATATTAGAGAAGTAGTATAACACCAAATATCCAAAAAAAAGCCCATTTTATTCTCAATATTAAAAAAAAAAAAAAAAACGATTTTTTTTCAAGTTATTTTTTCGTTAAAAGTAATAAAAATCGATAACTTTGTTTTAAATTATCGCATATCGATGGTTCAACCGTTCGTTTTAAAGGTATTGGCGAGCTCTTTTGAAAGATACCCATCATGAAAATTTACTTCCCTCGAGGGGGGACTTTCCCCCCAGGGGGGGAGGTGAGGCTCCTACATACACAAAATTTTTTTCCCAGTTAGCTATCTCTATTACAAAAAATATATATTCGTTTCATTTGGTTTAGTGCAGTCTATAGACGGTTAAACTCTACTTACCTGCAATTTCCCCCATAGACGTAATGTATTAGAATTCTCTTGATTGTCCCTGTACACGAACCATTTGTTTGATCTTAACGAAAAGCTTACTGTAGCATCCCTATATGATACACATTTAGAATACCAAGTTTGAACTTTCTGTCATAATTTGTTTTTGAGATATGCTGATAACAGACAGACACACATACATACACACAGACCATTTGCTAAAAACATGATTTTCGTATTCAGGGGACCTCAAAACGTGTAAATATAACAAAATCTCGCGTTCGAAAATTTGACCCAAAAACAATACTTTCTCTACCTTATGGGTAAGAGAAAGTAAAAAATTTTGGTCCTAAGCTCTTTCTTTGAACACCCATTAAACACTTTTATTTGATGAAGCTGAGAAAATTTCCCTCAAAGATGCAATAACAGGATAATGTGACATGTCAAACTTTTTTTTTTCTTTAAACAGAAGTTAAAAAGATCATGTAAAAGTTATATCTACTTCCTTACACGAAACGCTGTTTACAGTAAATGTCAATTTAATTAATATACGAAGATTTATTTAAGGTCAAGTTAATATGAAGATCTATTCAATTCTTTATTTATAATGATGTCAGACTCAATAAGAAGCGACAATTTTCGGTGGCCATTGGCAACAGCAACAAAATTTTTTGACACAAAACTTTTTTTTTTTTTTTTTTTTCAGAATACCCATTTACCAAAATCTTTTGATTTAATAAACTGAGAAACGTTTTTTCATGAGGATGCAGCTAAAGCCAAAAACCTATATAAAAGTTATAGATAAATTTTATTCGATTTTTTGAAAAATGACTACTATTTATAGAAAATATTAATCTGAAAGTCAATATCAACAAATAATGACTTTTGTCTATTTCAAAAGTGTTTTTAGAAATTTTGAATTCACTAAAGGGTGAACTTTTTATTATTATTTTAATTTATTTACTTAATTTATTTTTTAAACAAATTTTCCCAGTTCACCAAAATCTTTTATTTGCTGAGACTGGAAAAATTTTCTCCCAAGGATAATAAAAGATAGACTAAATTAATATGTCAAATAAAATTTATTTTGATTTCAAGTCAAAAGTTTCAATAAAAGTTACATTTGCTTTAACTACGATGGCATTGTTAGCACTATATATAGTAAATGTCCCTTTGGAAGTTAATAGGAAGAAAGTGATAATTTTTAGGTATTTTAGAATCCTTTTAAAATTTCGGATTCAGTAAAGTGCAAAAATTGTGTTAACTAAACGTTAAATTTGGCAATAATGGAAAAAATATTCAATACCGAGTCTCCTACCTCCTTTTTCTCTGAATATTCACTTATCAAAATCTTTTCATTAGTTAAGTTTGAGAAATTTTCTCTAAAGAATATAATGACAGGCTAAAGTGATCTGTCACATGGAATTTATTTTGATTTAAATTAAAAGCTTTAAAAAAAAAAAAAAAAAAAAAAATCTGTTTTATTTAGAAGTCAAGAATGACGTTGTTTATTGTTAATATCAGTTTAAAATTTTATACGAAGGCATGATAATTTTTATCTGTTTAAAATCATTTTATTTACCGTAATTTATTTATTTATAAACTCTCATTTATCAAAACCTTTCCATTTGGTGAGATTGAAAAGTTTTCTCTCTAGGATGCAACGTCAAGCTAAAGTGATCTGTCAAATGGAGTTTATTTAGACTCAAAAACCCCTATATAAAAGTTATATGTGTTTCATTTACAAGTCAAAAGCGATGCTATTTATGGTAAATATCAATTTAAAAGTTGATACGAAGATATGATAATTTTTATCTCTTTAAAAAACGTTTTATTTATTTGTTTATACTTTTATTTGTTTATTTTTTCTAAACTCTCATCTCATTTATCGAAACCTTTTCATTTGATGAGATTGAGAAGTTTTCTCTCAAGATGCAGTGTCAGGCTAAAGTGATCTGTCAAATGCAATTTAATTAGACTCAAGTTAAAAGCCTAAATAAAAGTTACATCTGCTGCATTTACAAGTCAATAATGAGTTGTTTATTATTTATAAATATCAATCTTTAAAAATTATGCGAAGATATGATAATTTTTATCTATTAATAAATGTCTTTTCAAAATTTCGGATTTATTAAATGGGAAATTTTCATTGATCCTTGGGATTAAATTTGGCATTAATAGTGACAATAAACTTTTTCCCACGCTAAAATCTATGTTTGTAGTTGTTCAAACCTGAGTCATTGGCATAGCGCAGAAAGCTCTACCAAAAGAATCCAAGAGTACAAAAGTTTTACTAAAATTGCAAGTGTGGCATGATTTTTGACAAATTGTGGCGATTTTTGACAGCACTGACATCAATCTTGAATTCAAATTTTTTTTTTTTAATCGAGCCAGTAGAGTAAAGGCCCGATCAAAGCAATGTGGTTCCTGGCGTAATTTAGTCCTCCATCCCCCACCCACCCCTTCTTTCCATACATTCTAGTAATATTACAAAAGGTGTTTTCAGAATCACAAATCCATAGTAGTTTTTGTGCGAAAAAGATATTCACATGAATATATAGGTTGTTTTGTCATTGTGAACTTGTTATCATGTGATGAAGTTTGATGACTCTAGAATTGTGGTGCTCAGGTTTTCGAAAAAGGAATAGCGAAATAGCGAGACTATTTAAGCTAATTTTTCATAATACTAGACCACCAAAACTTTGTTATAATGCAATATCATTATTTATGAAATTATTAAAAAAAAGAAAGAAAAAGCATTTCTAATCAGTTTCAAATTTTAATACCAAATCTTTTTTTTTTTTTTTTTTTAATATATGATTTTTCGTAATTAGTCATTAAAAATTAAGTTAAAAAAGGTTAAAAATCAAATTAGAAAAATTATTCTTCAGAAATTTAACATTATGCTTAGTTTAAATAGCTACAGGAAATCTTTTTTTTTTTTTTTTTTTTTTTTTCAATTATGACAATGAATCTCCGTTTCTTAAATAACGATTAAAATATCGAATCATCCCGGTATATCTATAACACGAGTTATAAGCAAAATGTTCCATGCCAGAGAGATACTTTCTCTGTCGCAATATAACTTCCTCATTCGCGCTCTTTTTTTTTAAATAAAGCTTGTATGAAGGGAAGCGAGAATAAAAGCGGCAATTACATGGATAGATTCAATTGCAATAACTTCTATTTTGCTAAAAAAGAAAATGGCTAATCTACCAGCTGGTTTTTGTTCGGACGTTGCTTGATCATATTCTGGTTTTTGGAACACACTCCCTCTGTCCCGAGTCCCGAGACATATGTTGTTAACCACCTGTTGATTTTCGAAGAAACATTTGCCGGTCTGACGCAAAAAGAAATTAATTGCAATATCAAAATATTTCCGATATATATGTGTTGCTGGTGAATACATCGTTCAACGAACTTATTTGAAATAATATTTGAATGTAACTTGAAACAGCAAAAATTGTCACTGGAAGGACAGACTACCCTGAAGTTGTATAAATCGTCAACTAATTGTGAAAAAGATATTCAGGGGCCTGTACTTTGACGTGTGATGCCCACAAAGTCAGGTCGTAATCCGAAATTTTATTCGGAGGTGATTTGAGCTACAGTGCACAATGTTAACAATAATACAACTAAAACATTTTCGGCAAATTTGCATATTTCGAAGTGGAAGGGCGGGGGAGGGGGTTGAACCCGCAAAATCTGCCCTCGGCTTCGGCCTTGCCTCAGAGTACATGCCTTTAAAATTTAACAGTTAAATTAATTTTAAAAACTTCGAATAAAATTTTTGGAGAGTCGCTAAGAACTCATTTATTTTTAATCGCGGTTCCAGTGACTATTGGAACTATTCGATTATGTTCTACTTTATTTTATTTTATTTATTTCTAGTAAGAATTTGAAAAAACAGTAAGCAGCAACCAGCCACTATTAACATTTAATACGAAAAAAAAAAAAAAAAAAAAATTCCACATGAAGGGGGGGAAAAAACAGTCTGAATGCTGAAAAATCTAATTAATAATCATCTGTAGGTATACAGATACTATATACCTGAAGATGAAATATTATCGTTTATTTATTTTTTAATCGATTTTTCGCAGTAAAAATTTTAATTAAAAAGGTCTTTTTTGCTTTGCAAAATTATTAATAGATAAATAAATAAATAGAAATAAATAATTAATTAAAGATTTATATATATATATATATATATATATATATATATATATATATAATGAAAATAAATAAATATAAATATAAAATTATATATCTCTTTTCACTACTTTAAACGGATTTTGTTTTTAATTTTTTATTGAACAATGCTCTTAAGTCTTAAAAAAGAAGGTTTGGAGATTTTAAAAGCCTTTTTTTATTATTAAAAATATTCACGAAAAAATGAAATTTGATTTGTAAGAAACTTTCTCAAAAAATTGCAAAAATGTAAAAACGTCCCATTATATAATGATGGATAAAAACTATGCAAGCGAACATCCTTCATTACAGAAACATGCAACAATTGTTTTGGGCGCAAACAGTTTAGCACAACCTTTTTCATATTAAAAAAAAAAAAAAAAAAAAAAAAAAAAAAAGTAGGTACGACCAGGACTATAGATAGATATAGATCTCTTCTATAGTCCTGAGGTACGACGAAGTATAAAAGCAGTAACGCACAAAACTGAAGCTAATGTTGAGAATATTCGAATCATAAAGAAAGTATACAGATTATTTTTAATTACTTCCTCTTAACAACATTTATTTTTTTAAAAAGTACCTACTTTATTTATTTATTAATTTATTTATTATCGAATATTCTCAATAAAATACAATTATGAAAAGTGTAACTTATATTTTTATTCGACCTAAACATACACTTTTCGTAATTATTATATGCCCCCTTGAAAAGGTTAGTTAGCGATGCAAGTATCCTTTGCCGTTCCCCAAACTTGACGATTTTCATTATTGACAACAATGAGGCAAAGCGAGTCGCTACCAACAATGGCGGTCTCGCCGCCTGGCAGATTGCCAGCGAGACAACAATCATCTCCGCCGGGTGTCGAAAGGGTATTAGCTCCCGCTGCAGTAAGAAAAAGAACGAGAAAAGGAAGAAAGAGTTTTTCTTTTCGTTTTGAGTAATTCTTTAATTTTGTACCCATCGCCCGATTAAAATGACTCCGATGGCCTTATAGCTGAGTGGGGGAAAACTAAAAGGGAAAATTTAATTTTAGAGGGAAGATGAGTGCGGATCTTTGTTGTTAGACTTGTCGGATGATCATTTTCTTGGTTATTCGTACGTCGGTAAAAATGTTTTGTTTGAAAGGGATGTTAAAAGTCTCTCTTTTGGATGTACCGGTTCTGTTTGGGCAATATTTAAAAATGTATACAGAAAGTTTTATATTTTCCAAAAATTATTTATAATATTATTTTTCCTTCTTAAAGGTAATAATGATCCATGTTTTCCGTGCCTTCTGTTATAATTCTAAAAGTAAGCCAATATTGATTATAGCTTGGCTAAATATTGGATCACTATCGCAGATTCAATAAAAATTCAGTTTTTTTTTTTTTTTTTTTTTTTTTTTTTCCCATTATAGATAGATTTTTTTTTAAGTACTATTTTTAGGGATATTGTATAAAATCATGTTGCTATTAGCCATATGCCAATGAAATTAATTTCAAGAAGAAAATAACTCTTAAACCGACCTTTTATGCATTTTGATTTAATTTGTGCGTTCCAAAATTTATTTTAGTAATTTATTTCTAATTTCTACTAATTTTGAATTTTTCCTTTCAAAGGATTCTCTCTCTCCCCCCCCCCTCTCTCTCTCTCTCTCTCTCTCTCTCTCAGGTGTTTTTTTTTTTTTTTTTTTTTTAAGGATACTTATTTGATATTGACGTCATTCATGAGGATGACTGGAAACATTCGGCAATTATTTTGTTGCAGTATCGGGAATCGCAAAATAAATACTTTTTTAATGTTGTCTTTGCTTTACCTCAGTATTTATATGTTATTATATTTCTGATAAGTTTTTTTCGCAACTCAAACAAAAATAGTGTTCTCTTAACTGTAGGTAAAATTAAATTTATGTTCCGTTTGAAACTGTTTTACTTTTAATATTTCTTTCTATGGCAGAAACTGTTTTTTTCGCACTGGCACTGTTGATGCTGAAAAAGTGGTTTTACAGGTTATTCATCTATATCGTGAACTAAACTGCGTGTAAAGTTCGTTTGGGCTTAGCCTTAAATTTGCCATTACATTTTGGGTTTGAGAATAGCCGATTTTAGGACATTACTTCCAAGCTGCAAACGCTCCGGATATTTTAAATAGCACTATTTTATATTCAAGTTATCTTCATCTTATTTAATCAAAGAATTTTCGTTATTGAATAAAGTGAAAACTTCTTTATTGTATTAGAAAATCCAGATAGTTGGCACTTCTGTACTTCGAATTAAAAATTACATATTAACCCTTTAACGTCCACTACACATTTTCTTTTGAAAATTATTAAACTAATTTAAAAAAGGGCTATTAGGCACATAGTTGATGATAAATATAGAAAAAAAAAAGCATTTTTAATTTTCGATAAATTTTTAGTTCGACATATATGTATGTTAACCTGATAAACCCAAACAATAATTAATTGAACGAATAAATAATTTTGTAAATAAATCTTATAAATTGCAAAAACTCGCAACTGTTGTTTTAGGTCATAATAATAGTACGACTCTTCATAAGGAGAAAAAACTAGACACGAGTGTATCATCCAAGCAGCAAGGTGCACTCACACCTTTAAGTAATTTAAACTGATTTCTGCATATGATTTTCTTTGACACACCATTTGTTAAATTTCGGAGTAGTGCTGCTATCTATCGAACAGAAAAGGAACAAAAGTTTAAAAATCGATTAAAACAATGAAAATAATTTGAAAATTGTTGCTTAAAAAATAAATATTAAATTTTGCTAAATTGTTGGCTTCTTTTTTTAACCAATGCACGTGAAATAGTTAAACATCAGTGAATAAATATATGATTAAAACAAGTGTTAGAAACATAACTTCAGTTTTTTTTTTTTTTTTTTTTTTTTTTTTTAATTGTATTAAAATAAGGTATTGCTTTTTCTTTTAATTAAAGCTTTGGGTGAATTACGGATAGAGATATGGCAAGTTCTCGTAGGGTTTTGACTCAATGACAATTTTTTGTCAGATTGTATATGGTATTTGTGTTGTCAGCTATCGTTTTTAATTTAAACATATATGTATATATATTTATATATATAAGTTTAGTGTAGGGATGATATTAGTTTCATGTGATTGCGATCGCAGGAATTTCATTAGCTTTCTTTTTTTTTTCCAGCAAATTTGGGATATTACAACGAAATAGTTCAGATTCAGTTCAGATTAAACATTCGTGTCTAAATTTTCTTCATATTAGATATTTGTGTTCTGATTAAATATAACCCGATTCCAGCATGACTGTAATTATATGTATTTCACACGGTCGTCTGGACTGAAAAGCATGTCAATGTCACATGTCATATACGTTATGTTTTTAATGAGAAGTGTTAAAGGGCATATTTATTTACTGAAACACACCGCCATGACTTAGCCAGTTGGTAGAGCACGATGCTAACGAAGCTTGTTTGACAGACACAGTTTATTTTGAGACCGTTAAAAGAGAATACTAGACATGCTTACATAAACGATTACTAAAATATAACACTTTGATACTTCACAACATTGGTTACACTGTAAAGGCCAGTTTCGACTTGGGCTCAAGATCAATGCTCAAAACGTCATTAATCACGCTTCCGACACAAAGAGCCAAATGTCTTGTCATCAGTTGTAGCCCTTTCTTATCAGATCGCGCAGTTAACTCAAAGGAAAGCATGCAAAATTGACAAAGATATCTGCCTCCCGGCCCCTCAATTATCCCAGCAGGGGGTTAAAAACAGCCCGTCCGAAGGCAGTGAGCTAGAGTGAGCTAGCCTAACCACATCAAAGGATTCTGAATAGAAAGCGCCCAGTGAGCGCAAATGGAAACCGGACTTAAGACATCGTACAGAGAGTACCTCTGCCCTCTTCTAGAAACAAAACGTTGACCACCTAGCGGCAGAAACACATAATTCTGAAGATAACATTGTGATTAACAGTCCAGAGAGCACCCCTGCCCTCTTTCAGAAACAGTCGTTAACTACGACGACGAAAACAAATGCCTTTTTAAAGGACAGAGAGCATGTCTGGTGTCTGCCCTCCTCCCAAATCAAACGCCGTTGACATTGATAGCTCTGAGACCTATAGTTACAGTTACAATGACTTTCATCTCGATTGATCCATCTTACAGAAATGTACAGAAACAAGTGCACAATATTTTGTAGACATAAGACATCACAAACATCCATGCCCGCACCAGGATTCGAACCTGGGACCTGAAGGTTCAGAAGGCAGCGCCCTACCGACCAAATTACCAGGCCGGCAAGTCAAACGTCGACTTTCAACTACTGCAAAGAAAACAAAAAACAAAAGGCATCTGCCAATCAGACGAGAGAGCAATAATTTGCTTCTGATTAGTTAGTTTCTTTTTCGAATTATTTTATATAAGCATACGTATCTGCATTAACGTTGGCACAGATATTTGTATTAATGTTTCTACATTACCATAATTTCTTTGATAGAAAAATGCTTATGAGACCCTAAATTTTTACACACCTATAATATTTGCCGATAGATATTAAATGATATTGCATTAGTATTAATTTTTCAGTGTATTTAATTATACATATACATATATATATATTGTTTTAGTTCTATTAATTGCTAAATTTTTAGATTAAATTTTATTATGTTATCTATTATTTATATATATATATATATATATATTCCTTTCAAAAATAGCGCCCAGTTCTTACCACAAACCTTTTGTGTATTTTTGTGCAATTACTCTCTTCTTCTAAATCCTTTCTCCGAACAAACTACGCTTTAATTAAGATCATTAATTAGATATGAGAAATAAAAATGTTAATTAATTAATGCGTTAGAGAAACGAATGCTGATACTTCATGAGAATTGTTGGCAGTTCATACTCAACAAATTTGTGTCGTTTAAATTAATGTCCGGCATATGATAGCACTATAAGAAATAAATGAGAGATTAAATATTACTTTACACTCTCCCACAGTACGTATATATTTTCCCCCTCTATTTAATCGTCATTAATTATTCACGGCAAAGCACTGAAGTACGGAAGGAACTGTTTTTCAAGAGAATAAAATAAATAAATGGGTTCGTACATACAATGGAGTACAACGTTTCGCATTAATATTTTTTCATTCGCATTTTTTTTATTATTATTATTTTATTCAGAATCGCCATAATGATAAACTTGTTTGTATGACAAGTTTCATTTACACGTTTTTCTATAACTAAGTTGTATTCCAAAAACAATTATGAAGTTAAATAAAAAGTGGGAGGGGAACCGGAAAATAAAAAGGACAAGCTCTCATTTCTCGCTTTTATATTTTTCAAGTCCTAATTTATTTAAGTTTTTCTATTGGTTAAGCCTTTGGTTTATGCGATTAATTTCATTTATATAGATTTTAGCAGAAATGAATTCTGCTTTTTTTGTTTTTTTTAAATATATATATATATATATATATATATATATAAATAATGAGCATATGATGGAGGGAAAGTTTTTGGTTTTTCCGTTTATATGCTTCTGAAATTATGCATCCTAATTTTCTTCAGAGTTTCTCTATTCACAAAATTTTTCGTTTACGTGACTAATTTCGCTTAAAGGTTTTTCTCTTGATTTTTCCTTTAGAAATTGTTAAAAAAAAAAAAAAAAAAAAAAAAAAAAAAAAAAAACAGGTTTTATTATTACTATATATCGTAATTTATTTCAGATTTATTTTTTTCCATTGACAAATTTTTTTTATCATATGATTACCAAAACTAAATGCAAAACTGGTGTACAAACGATAAATAGACAATAAGACTTCTTCACACACCATAAATTTTAAGCCAGCACAACCAGTTTCGAAAGGACGTAGCCTTCCTTCATCAGGTGCAAAAAAAAAAAAACATGTGCTACTGCCTGAGGCAAAAGCAAGACTAATTAATGCAATTATGATTAATTTCCTTTATACATTTTCTCTTAAATAATACCTGTAGCAAAAATCACTTTAAAATTTGAGGGGAGGGGGGGGATTTTAAACAAACATCAGAAGATTTTTATGAAAATTTAAAATCAGATTGTCAATCATCTTTTTTCTTTTTCTCTTTGTCGAATCTTAAATATCATTTTTAAGTGATAAAATATTTAATTTACCCAAAATTAAAAACAATATGTGAAAAAATGGAAAAATTATCCAAAAATAATAGTCTTCAAATACTTTTTGACTATTAGTTTCATTTACTCTTCTGTATCATAATAAACTTTACGGGCATTCTCCCCCCCCCCCCCAACACACACACACACACCGCCACCACTCTTGCCCTTTAATTCCTATTTATTAGTTCTTGAATAAAAGAGACTGTGGAGCGTCTTTTCTCTTCAAATATTTTCATGCATATTTCTTACCCACACTATATAAATTTAACAGACATTTTCATTTGTTTTTTCTTTATGCATTATTTTCTTATGTTGTCTAAAATGAAACTGGTTTGTGAAGAGAGCTTATTTTCTTTTTTAAACAGGGGAAACCTGACCGACCTCAAGCATATTTCGCTTGCTACTTTATTAAACTAGATCTAGCTCTTGGCGCATTATCGCTTGAGCTTCATTCCAGCGGATTTTTTTTCTTTCTTTCTTTTAGTTGCAGTTTCTGGTTTTTTATTTTTATTTTGTTATTACTACTTTTAAAAAAATAATTCTTTGATTTCCATAAAAGGAATTTTCTTAATCAATAAAAAAGATAATTAGTGATAAGGTCAAAAGGAACCGCTACTGCTTCTCAGGACGCTTAGCAATTTCTTAGATTTATTTGTTTGCTTTAAATCTAGATTTATTCTTATGAAAGATTAACATTATCATTTTTAGGTTATTTTATATTTGTTCATTTATTTATTTATTTCAATGGCTATTCGATTTATTATTTTTTACAATCGTTAAAGATTCTTTTGTAAATAGTTCAGAAAAAGTGGGGGGAGGGGGAATGGAATAATGAAGAAAGAAAACAATTCTCCCTTTCGACTATATGAACATTTATTTTGCATTTGAGAAATCATTTTTGAAGAGAAAACTACGACTATTATTATTACTATTATTATTATTATTATTCATAATTAGGAATCGAATGGTTTCCCTTTTTAATCGAATGTGTTATCTGTCAAATAAAATAGATTCTAATGGCAGCAACTTTCGGGCGCACGTGAAATTTTGCACAAAAATGGTTAAGCATTTTATCCGTCATACGATTTTTTAAAACATACATTTGCTTATACATGAGAAATGTCATTCTATTTTAAAGCATTTGAGTATAATACCAACTAATTTTGTGCTTTTAAAACAAATAAATAACATTAATAGAAAAGTCACTTTTCCAAATTCCTGAAAGAGATACAGTATGCAGTAAAGAAAATAAGGAATAAAAATATTCGAATTCGTAAGCTCACAAGTCACAAGTTATAAAATGTCAACGCAGGGCTGGCCTTGAATTTAATTTAATATTATCATTATTATTATTTTTTTTTTTAATATCTAATTTTAAACCAAATTTAGAGATTTTTATATTGTGTCTTTTATAATCATTATTTCTTAGTTAAAAAAATTTTATGCGGGGGAAAAAAAAAGTTTTGTCATCTAACATGAGTTGGAATGGGAAGATTGATAGATCATAAAGTTTAAATTTTCACTATAAAGTTCCCTAAAAATTAAGGTTTTAATTAATTAAAAAAAAAAAAAAAAAAATGAACTATCAAACAGAATTTTATTAAACATAGTTAAGAGCCATTCCGATGAAATCTACTTCTTAATAAAACGAAATAAAACATATATTGGTTTGTTTGATTGGAAGCTATATAGTGCCACCAGTAAGCCTTTTTAGCATTGAAATAACAATCTCATACTTTCATTTCTATTTCAAAACTAAAGAAACGGAAATGCAGATTTTCATCTGTGCTGAAAATATAAATTTGGGAATGAAAAAAAATTAATTATAAAAAATCGATTCATTCAAAGTTGCTTAATGCTATCAACTATTTTAGTGTAATAATTTATGTATCTAACTCCATTTTATATTTTGTATAAAAACTCTAAAATAACACGCATATGTAAATTTGCGATTTAACTGATTTTTTTTATATTATTTATTTATAAATAATAGGATAATTTTAAAATTGAAACATAGTTTTATTTTCAGCCATAATAAAGGATAGCTTAAAAAAAAAAAAACTTCGAATAAAATTCTTCTATTTTAACCATTACTTACGGGGGGGGGGGGAGGATTTATGGACAATATGTTTTTGTTATATATTTTAGATTTATATGAAAAATCCTTCATTAGGCGCCTTTAGATATGCTGACTTTTTCGAAATAACTCTATATTTCGAAATTTCATATAAAAAACTTCAATTTTGATAAAAATAAAAAGTGAAAGCTTTATCTGAATATTTAAATATTTGTGCTTATATTATGTTTTATTATTATTATCACTATCATTATTGTTTAATTTTAACAAATTCCTGTAAATTATTCAGTTACAATTTAAAATGTTTTTCAAGTTCAATATACCTTGCCAATCGGAGGAGAGCATGAAAATAAACTAATTCTGTTCAAAATAGTAAATAAATAAAAAATCGACTGAAAAAATAAATATTCAAGTGGTCCTTTAAAAAAAAAAAAAAAGTTTTTTAGAAATATAGCGTGACATAAACGGATATCACTTATGCGAACAATTATTATTATTATTATTATTATTTTACTTTAAAATTTAATTATGGCATTTGTTCGGTAATGTTTTCATTACAATTTTAAATAGATTATTGATAGATTTTTCCCAATATAATGTGGCTGACAGACAGACAAGCAATTACACTACGCTGCAGAAAAATTTATCCCTCTTCGGTAATTTTATGGCCATGAATTTGACTTGGAGAATGGAAAATAATTATTTTAACTCTTAAAAATAAAAATGTATAATGTAGGGTTAGTGCTCCAGTGATTGACACTTTTAGAGCAATTTCTGATGTTTTTAATGTATTAGTCATCAGAAACTGTTTTTGGAAATACTGAGTTAATACATATGGCATGAAAGACTTTCAGAACCACATACATACATGTTAAAATATATGCATTTGATAATTATTATTATTTTTTTTTTTTTATGAATTTTTATTTTACACCCACTCAATGTTCCAGTAATTGACATTACCAGTTTTTCCTTTTGCCAGTAATTATCATCCTATGCTCCAGTGTTTAATACTGCTAGTTATTCATTTTACCAGTTATTGGCATCCTATGCTTCAGTGTTTGACATACAATGTTAAAATTCTTATGTGTATAACATGTGCTTTTATCTTTCTATTTTTTCTTATTTATTAATTATTTCGGGAAAGTTGTCAATTACTGGATCATGTCAATCACTGGAGCACCTACCCTATAATAAGTGATAATAATAATTGATTAATAAAATATAATAAATGTAACTTATAATTTCAGTGGCAAATCCCTCCCCCCCCCCCCCCGCCCTAAATCTTCCCCTTACTGCAAATATTCATGTTAAGGAATTTTTCACCTCTTCAGGTCCTCAGAAGATATTTAACAGTTAAGAGCGGACAATACCTAATCCCGCCGGCAGCCTTCGCCCATGTTATTCTATGGGAAAATTTGTTGCGACAATTACACATCACCTAATGAATATTTTTAAATTCTGTTTTCGCAGTCAGAAAATTCATAACCGTTAAATGAGTACTCATTTTTGAAAAATTCATTTTTTTTAATTTTTACATTTTAATTTTGAGTTCAAAAATGCGATTTTTCACAAAATGCATTTTTCTCCTTTTCTGATCGCAAAATGAAATACTAAAATTTTAAAAAATCAATTTTTTGAAAACAAGTACCAATTTAACGCTTATGAATTTTCTAAATGTGAAAACAGAATTGAAAAATATTCATTAGGTAATGAGTAATTATGTAAACAAATTTTCCCATACAATAACATGGGCGAAGGCTGCCGGCGAGATTAGGTATTGTCCGCTCTTAAAATATTTCTTTTCTCCACTAACTATAAATCGAATTTATAGCCATAAAATTACCGAAAAGTGGTAAAACTAGGGGAGCGTCCTCAAAAAAAAAAAAAAAAAAAAAAAAAAAAAAGAAATGGGTGATAGGGCAAAATGGGCGTCATATTCGGATTCAGGAGGTCATTTTACATAAGAATTTGCAAAAACGGTGTTGGGGGCAGTTTTCATGCCGAGCAGTGTTATCATTATATGCATATGGTTGCATAAGCGAATGGGTAATCTTGAACGTGCACTTACCAGAACATGTGACGCAAAATTATGCGTAAAAGTCTTTTAAATGATATGTGTTTGTCTGTCTGATAATTAATTTTCTAACCCTGTTTTTATGTTCATTATTAACGTTATACATTACATTTAATCTATATTTTAACATTTTTTTGTATTTTAAATATTTTTTTCTTCTTTATTTTAGGTAAGTTATAAATTATGAAGCATGATGTTTATGTACATGTTGGTATTTCTGAAGTATTTCTTTCAAGTAAGTCTATAATCAGTAAAGAACTGCGTTAATTAAAATTTTAAATTATCTTAAGAGACCCGTAATTTCATATGGTATATTATGCTGCCATTTCATTTAACTGCTTTGGTGCACAGTATAACCATTCAAGATTTACAGTAAATACCAGTTAGTAAAAATTTAACTTTAATTTATTGATTTTTTCAAAACTTACTGAAAGTAGTTATATGCTTTTCCCCCAAGTTTAATAATGAAGTTAGTGTGTTTTAGAAATAATTTTATCATAATATTATTAATAATTTTATTATCATTAATCTAACATTTTTAAGACCCGTTATTTTAGTACTAAGAATAAATAACTAGCCGAATATGATAAAAATATTTTTTTTTTTTTTTTTAATCAAAGTATTGTTCGGAAGAAATTAATCTACAAAGTGATCACAGTCTAAATCAAATGAAATCTGAATACTAGAATGAAAAAAAGAAACTATATAATAACACTGCATAATAAAATTTAAATATATCATTGATAACTATCAATCGATATAATATGTCGATTGACAGGTAGACAGTCAATTGTTATTAGATCGTTACAAAATGCAAACGAGACATCTAACGACGAAATACATCTTATATCTCTATTTACGAAAAGGACTTTCACCGTTAACAAGTCTTTATTTCTATGTATCAATACAAACAACACTTTCAACATGAACGCACGATTATTTTACATGATTTTATCCTGTTGCAGCTATTATATGCTCGTTTATTTATTTGATCGCTTCATGTGCTTAAATGCACTTTCTCAGAATCAACTCTTTCTAGTTTCCGCTTGGCGATACTTTGGCGTTGTTCCCATCCCGTGTCGCTTGGCAACCCGGAGAGGGTCGCGGTGAACTTGAAGTGGCTGAAGGGTTGTGTGATTTGAGAAGACAGCCAAGTGTGTAACGTATGCTTTCCGAAGCGTTAACCCCTTCCTTAACAGCTACCGATTGCTCCGCATTCTTTACCCTGAATTTGAAACTCATGTTCCTATGTATCGATACGCCCAGAAAAACTGACACAAGTAAAAAAAGAAAGAATCACAACTTCTTGGCTGTGTCAACTCAGCTGTTGAGCGTTTAAGAGTTCACGTGCTGCGTAGCCTCTTTAATGGAATGTTTTATTTTTATTTCTTTTTCTAAATTCTTTAGTTGTTTGTTTGGCTGAATATATTATTGAGGTGTTAAAGTCCTACAAAGGATATTCCAATCTGAAACAAAATCAATCCTTATTAATATAGCATAAACGACAAACCTATGTACTTAGTTAAAAAAGAAAAAAAAATCTTGGCTGCGTTCTAAATTAAGTAACTATTTTTCCATAATCCATGCTCTCTTTACTACATCATAACCCTACGTGTTTGTGTATTCATTCTTAAATATATAAATCAGATTTTGTAAATTATGTTTCACATATGGACAGACTATTTTATTTATTTATTTTTTCTAAAAAGCCATTGATTGGTTCATTGGTTCGATCATAATTTTTGAAGGTGAATCGAAAAATATTTTGAAGATTTTCTTTAAAACATAATTTTTTTTAAAAAAAAAGGGGGGGGACTCATTTTGGCTTTAAAAGATTTATTTAAAAGATTTTTCATAGACTATGTCTATATCTCTTCCTTTACTTTCACGAGGGGGGGGGGGGGGAGAAAGCAAATCACTAATGCCTTTATTGTCTGTATTATTTTTTTCATTCTCATAAAGGAGGTTAATTTTGATAGTGTAATTTATTTTTCGCATTGGCAGCGTTCTGCTAGGTGTTACTTAGAATATAATGTAGTCCAAGTTCTCATTATTCATTTTTGGGCGTTATAAACATAGACGATTTACCTGTTATAAGTAATCTAGATTTGGTATCAATCAAAAACATTTTCTTATATAATCAATGACTTCTTTTGTTAACTTTGTCATACCGTAGCCGTGACCGTGAATAACACTGAAGTGTAAAGACAGATAAATTTCCATTATCAGAATCCTTTACTTTTATTTATTTTCTTGCTTACTTAATATTTAGATAGCTGTTCCCAGTGCTTCTAAAAACCAAAAATTAGAATTGCAAATAAAGGTTAAACTATAGTACAATTTCAATCTATTGATCTTTTTAAAAATATGACATTTATACTCGTATTTCTTAAATTCTCCGAAAAAATAAAATATTATTAGAATTTTTTTCAAAGAGTTTTTTTCAAATCAATTTATTTATTTTAAATTTAACTTGATGCCTATGGATCCATTTCTAATACAGTAAACACATAGGGAATCGGAAGATATGAAAGAAATAAATATGTAATTGAAATTTTTAATAAAAATAAAATCCTTATTGATGGCTGTTTATCCGTCCTTTTCCGAAACATTGAAAAATTACGCAGCCAAGATCTTCAACTTCACTCTGAATTCATGACAGTATTAAACACGATAATCATTTGTTTATTGCGGTGTAATCAATGTGCCAGAATCGAATTAAATTTTCATCTCCCCCGCCCTCAATCACCAAATCTGTCACCCTCTACCCAATCAAGTACTTCCCTGTCTATATACTACTTGTCCAGTGCCTCCGCGGCTTTTATCTAGCTATCGGCGAGGACATAGGGAACAGAAGGCTTTGCGGTGGGAACAAAAGCCCTCGACAGCTGGTGGGCCGGCGTGACGTCAGTGACACGTGCCGCTCCAGCTGCGTCACCCCGTGACGTCACAGGAGAGCGGGAAAAAGTGAAAATGAGGAGGGATATATACGTATGAAAAAAATATTGAAGGGAAGTCCGAGCGGGGGATTTTAAGCTATTGTTGATGTATGTAGGTGCGTGTGACCTGTTGATTTTTTCAGGAGGGCGTTGTTGTGAATTGTTTATATGGTTTATATTTTATTATGTATTGGTTAGGGGATGGCCCATTTCCGGAGGCCAGTGTCAAAACTAAACTCCGATTTCAATGTTAAGGATTCCTGAATGCTTTCTATATTTTCAGGAAAACGTCAGGTAATAAGACAGGACATTTATTCTCTAATTGACCAATATTGGCCAATTATATTTTATTTGTTTTATTTCCCGATGAAGAGTATTATCATATGCGTTTTTATAATTTTAATGAAGTTTAAGATTTTTCTCTTACATTGAAACATTTTTGAAGTATTTTTCGAAATAGAAATACATTCACAAAAATGACGCGTGGAAATATTTCTTTTTATTGGGTGGAACCAAAGAAGTAAATAGGTAAAAGTCAATGAATGAGACAGAAATTTTGAAGGATAAAAATATCCCTTTCCATTATAGAAAAAAAATCATATTTCAGAATATTGAAACTTTAAAACTTCTTTACGCATTATAAAATTGGTAGTGGCACATGTTTTTTACACCTGAAGGATAAAGGTCACTTCCTTTCATAACCGTAGTGCTTGTATCGATTTTATGGTTTGTAAAGAAGCTTTAAAGTTGGAATATTTATTGTACACCAACTCTTCAATTTATAATTTTATGTTTCAAAATCTTTAAAAGCTTTGATCCTGCAAACTTTGCTTGAATCTTGGAGCATAACTATATGAAGGCCTGATGCGTGGCTATACATAGAATTGAGGTTTTAACTATGAATAAATTAATATGTAGACATTGCTTTAGTATCAAAAGTACTTATGTTTAATAATGCTTTTGTCCTAAATGACAGACAACAGTAACTGTGTTACATATCTACAAATATTATTAATTTTATTTATTTGTGTTTGTTATTCTGGTATTTTTTTACTACATTTTCATTATGTAGAAGAATTGTTTTCAAATTCTTGTTATTGCATCTTTCATTAATCTTGATCATACTTTCATTATTATATTTGTTTCCGTAATATATATATACAGTGAAACCTCTCAAGTTGGACACCCCTCTAAGTTGGACGCTTTTTCTCGGAACGGAATGTATCCATTAACATTATGTCTAACCCCTATAAGTTGGACACCTCTCTAAGTTGGACACTTTTTCTTGGAACCGTAGGTGTCGAACTTAGAGAGATTTTACTGTATATATATATATAAATTTCGCTTACTAGGATATGTAAGAACATTTCCTGTTGCAAAAAAAAAAAAAAAGTGGCGATTGGCAAAAGCTATGCTGAATTTAAGCATTACTGGCCAACCAATATTTAATCAATCGATGCAAGCGTGCTTTGACCGTATATATTTTGAATGAAGCGTTGTGATAGTATTTTGCTTTATTAAACAGATCCTAGTAGCCAATAATTTCTACTCGCTAAGCTGGTAAACTGGAGGTGCTCGGTTCAATCCCTGATTTCGCTTTCCGACCTACTCCTTCAGAGTTTTTTTTTTTTTTTCTTTTTTGTGATTTTCTTTGAAACTGTCGTAAATACGGGCTAGGACCCCTTTAAAAGAACTATTACAGAAGGCGTTTTACTCAGGCCTAAGACTCACGTGCAGTCAATCAGACTTAACTATCAACATCTTAGATAACAGAAAAAAAATGTGCGGTAAACTTGAGTTTGTGAACTTATCAAGAAATTCTTAAAAAGTTGACGACCAACTTTGCCCACAGTGACAAATATTACAAGCCAGTATATTAAAAGCAGTTCGTGAAAAGAGAACTTTCTCCCACCCTGTTGTTCAGGCACTTGAAAAATACCACATGAGATTATAGCTATTTTCTTAAGCATTATGCCTAACCTGTGATATCGAAATTTGTTTTATCTTAGGAAAAATAATTTATTGAATTCTACAACGTGGAATCCCGGAAGTAAAATTACTTCTTTAAAAATTCTCTCTCTCTCTTCAAAAATAAAGTCCTTATCCTAGATTATTTTAAATTTTATAATGGTTTAATAACACTGAAATTGAGATATCCTATCCTATTTTTTTAATTTGTCTTTCACTTAAAATATATATCGTCATTGTTAAGAAAGTTTAAACTGAAAAATATATTACTATGACAGCATAATGATCAAATAATTGAATATTCTAAATTTGAAATCTGCGTCAGAAAAAAAGTATTTAAAATAAGTTACAAAAAATATATTTAAGAGTTTCTGGATATTAATAAAGTAAGAAAACGGATTATGACTATTAACTCTGTATGTTATGTATTTTATCTTTTACACTTTAGCAACGATTACCGATCCCTCTTCTCTCAGCTAAATAAATTGAAACTTACGAAATATTTTTCTCTCTGCCTTGCAAAGAGTGTAGAATAGTTGTAAGTCAAAAGAGGATAGGTTAAAAAATAAAAGGAGAAAAACAGTTGAAGAAAAAAAAAAAAAAAAACGAACTCATCTTCTGAGTTGCGTAAACCTTATCTGCCAAAAGTACGTAAAATAAGGTAGCGTAAAATGTAAGTAGAAAAGTCAGTCGCAGAAAGGAGCGACGCGAATAAAAAAGAAGAAAAAAATCTAGTTGGATAAAAGAAAAATAAATAAAGATAGAAAGGATGTTGTGCTCCTTATCTTGAGCTTCCTCCGCTCGGATGGACAACGGTCGCCATAGCAACCGCATCCGATCTCTATAAAACCTCTCTTTTCCTTATTCTCCGCCAAATTTCTTTTTTCCCTACTTTTGCTTCTTTTTTCCCCTATCTCTTTCTTAGAGGAAGGCATTTCTTCCCTGTCTGCCCGAAGCTCTTTGGCCAATTGAATCTCATTCGCTGTTTACTCGTACGGCGCGCTTTGTTTCGCGCTCTTAGTTTATCTGTGAGGTTTTATCACCGTATTAAGAGGGGAGTCGATGGTAAAATGCTGAGTTGATTGCGCGATGATTTAACCCTTGTTAATGGTAATTAATCATCTTTAATATATGTTTTGGCCAATTGGAATGACGTTTAACCGTCTCAAGTGAAATGTATGTGATTAGCCTCGACTTTCGGAAGCATTAATGTTTCTTCATAACTTAATAGAGATAGCAAAGAGAATGTTTTGGCAAACTGAAGGAATTTAATTTTTGTAGATATGTTTATGCTTAAAAAATTATTTTTTCCATTTTATCGGTTAATATTACAAATATGAATATTGAAAGAAAAGTTCTCTGTAGTTTTTTATTCATAATTACGAAAGCGATTGGGAAATAGTGAGAATTAGGAAAAAATGTATATATATAAAAGTGAATCAAACGCAGCCATAGTATGAGATTCCTTTGAGTTGTATCCGAATCCGAGTAGTTACAGATTCCAGTATATTTAGCGGAATATAAATCAGTTATACCATATTGTATGAATATTTGCGTGCAAAGATTTTAAGAAGCTTTCCAAGCGTCATTTTAAACCTAACAGTACTTTAAAGATCTATACAGAATATGAATTATTATCATAAATTGACTAAAAACCAGATCATAAAAGAAATAATCAAAATACGAATTAGTTTATTATTATTATTATTATTATTATTATTATGCCAAAATAAATAAATAAAAATTCATCGCCAACCTGGGAATGAAAATTAAAATTCGTTCATGGGGGGTCCTATACTAAAACAGTACTGCTTTGCAGATGTATAAAAATTGGGCCGTCAGTTATGAATTTTATTTCGAAACCTTTCTTTGTATTATTTTAGTTTCACTATTTTACAATATTAATTTGGTTCTAATAATAATATGGCAACTGGTGAATTAAAATTTTAATTAAGTGGTGAAGTTCATATAATATTTATGAGTTTCAAATTTTAAAGGTGAACCAGAAAAGAAAACAAATGCGAAAATTTCGCATGGGTTTGCTAGTTAATAAATAAAAATAAATAGATAAACTACTTTCTAACAAAATTTGCTCTAAGAATGAATTGAAAAAAAAAAAATATATATATATATAATATATACTTATTTAATTTTACATACTTGCATAAAAAATAAATTTTCGATAAACCTAATCGGAAATAAGCTCTCTCTCTCTCTTTTTCTGCTCTCCAGTCAAACAAAATCATATATTTCGGTGATCAGCTTTGCAAGAAGCATGGATTTGTCGATTAAGAGTAAAAGATCTGGCTATTTCAGCATCTGATGAGGAAAAATTTCGCGCATTGTAATTACTTGCAAATAAACGTAATTTGTTTTAATCAGCGGGGAAATGGTTCTGTATTTCGTTAATCGGCTGCAAAAATGTCATATCTTATTTCTCATTAAAAAAAATAAATAAAATAAAATAAAATAAATAAAAATCTTCAATTGAATATGGAAAAAATGACAATTCCAGTATTCTTCTAGGGAAAAAGTTGAATTCGAATTTTTCACAAAAATTGACCATTGTATTATATTTAGACATGGATGTACAAAGCAGTTCAGAATGAATTCTAATCTGTAGTTCCCTGTCTAATTAGCCTCAGAAGGTAAAAAATGACTTTAGAATGACAAAACAAACTAATTCATTAAAAAATATTATATGAGAATGGCTATCTATATAAATAAACATCAAATCTAAAATTATTCGCAAAATTATTCTGATTTTTACAGTTGGAAAAGATACAATATATATAAATCTTCCTCCTCCACCTTCCTTTAAAAATATCCTCATTAATTTTTCCTCTATTTCACTCATAAAAATCCGAACTCTGGCATGGTACTTGACACGTTTTTTGAATCAATTCCTCTCCCCTGTTCTTGATGTTTGTTTTTAGTTGAAGCAGCCATCCTCCAACCTCAGATTCCAACTAGAATAAAAATCTATGCTATATCTTTAACACATTGCGTCCCTTGTTAGCAGTAATTAATCTTCCCACAACCCCACGTCTTCACATTTTCGCCAAATTAACGCCGATTAAAATCGCAGACAAAATTTTTGGCGATTTTTGGCGCCATGCCTGCATTTTCATTAGCCTACAGAGAGAAATGCTGAATCCAAGCCAAGAGTTGATTTCTATTTAACCTTCTCAGGTACGTCTTACATTACAAATATAAGGTGACTCAAATACGCTTTTATTTGTCTGCAATTGCACGGTTGTCGCACGCTCTGTTCGCTATGGAATTAACGGTTTCTCTCTCAATAGTGGTTCCTTTTATAAGAAATAACAGTCGTTATTACTTAAACGTTGTGTTTAGCATTCCATCATCCTAAACGAATGACGATATTTAATAGTATACAAACATATTTTTGATGGTCTTTTTTTTATTTTTTACTTTTGCTTTTTATTTATTTAACTATTTTTCAAATAATGAGAAAATTATATCAAGATTAAACATATTTTCTGCATTTCCGAATCATTACATGAAATAAATAAATAATGGCTTGCATTAAAAATTTGAATTAGTGCGTTATTATTTTTCTGCAATTGCGCGGTTATCGTATGCTCTATTCGCTGTAAGATTAACGGTTTCTCTCCCAATAGTGGTTTCTTTTACAGGAGAAAACAATCGAGATTACTAGGCCGTTTTGCTTAGATTTCCACCCTTTTATGTGATCTCAAGGTGTTATAATATAAAACACATGCTCTTTGGTGGACTATATTTTTATTTTTTTATTTTACTTTTTACTTCTAATTATAAGAAATTTTGTTATATAAGAAAAGAAAAAAAAAATAATAAATTTTCTTTTTTTTTTTTTTTTTTTTTTTTTTCTTTAATTATTAATCATAACGTAATAATAACGATAAATAAATAAATAAAAAGAAGACAGAAATAGAAAGACTACAAAATTTTGCTTATTCGCAGTATTTTTTCCAGGTTTCTTAAATTCAAAAGTTTACTTCTTATATTTATTTGCAATTTTAAAAATTAATTTGTGAAAGATATCCAATCATAGTCAAACAATGTTCACAGCACATTTAATTATATTAGCGTCATATTTTTAACCTTCCCTCCCCCGACCTATATATATATTACATTTCCCCACTTCTCTCTCTCTCTCTCTCTCTCAAAATACCTTAATCTTCCGTTTTGTAAATTAAAAAATTATCATAAAAATGTATTTAAAATATAAATAATGAAATACTGATCTTTGTAAAGAAAAATTTCTCTCCTCATCTCCTCCCCACAATATTCAAATTTAATCACTCAGCCCACAAAATCACAGAATATGTTGAAAAATAGTAATAATAAAATTCGAATTTTTTTTTTTTTTTTTTCTTTTTTTTTTAATTTTAAATGTTCCCTGCTAACTAATTTTCCCCTCAATTTTATATTATTATAGTTCAACAATATATTGTAATCATATTTGGGTTTTATTTTTGCAAATACAAAAGTTTATTCTTTAAAAATGCTTTTATATTTGAATGCTTAAATTTAATTCAGATTTTTAACATTCAAATATAAAAATATCTTCGGAAAATAAACTACAGTAATGTGACATCGAAGAAGGAAAAAAAAAAAAAATCATTTAACAGGGAACATTTTTAAAATTAAAATGATAATAATAATAATAAAATAAATAAATAAAATTTTGAGTTTTATTTTATTAAATTTAATAAGTTTCGAGAAATTTTAATATATTTTGATACGTTTGTATTTCTATAGCAGTAATAAAAAAAATATATATATATATTTATAACGCCCACAATCCCCTTAAACCAATACCTTGCTTATTATAGCTGCAAGTACTACAACTTTACAACTTTTGGCCACCAGTAATTTTTAATAGAAAGTTTTTTTATAAACTTTTGTAGCAGTTTTTTGTGACTAAAAAGAGATGAAATTAGAAAAAAAAAAAAAGGTATTAAAATGTCTTAACAATTAGCAGTTATGATTTCGCTTCATCCTAGATCGCTATAAACGAGTTTTTCTTAATTATTTTATTTCTAAGCACAAAGGCCTATCCAGATTTTAATTCCTGGGGACCATTTTTGTGGGAATTATGATTATTTGTGTAAAATTTTATTTATTTATTTTTGTAAAATCTAATATCACCGTGTAAAATCTTCATTATAACAGTCGCTTCATATATTGTTTAATATGAACAGGGGTTGATCCAGATTTTAATTTCAGGGTCTCTTTTTGGCGGAAAAAAATATCGTGTAAAACCTTTCATTTTAAGTCATTTTACAGTGTTTAAAATGAAGTTAATAGAATTCGTGGAACTAATTAATTAAAAATAATACTGAAAAAAGGGAAACATTTTATAAAAGGATAATTTTTTATAAACAAAATCTTTTATGGGGCTCATTTTATAAATTGGAATTTTGTGTGAGGTCCGTTTTTTTATGGATTTGAATTTTGTGTAAGGTCCGTTTTTTTATGGATTTGAATTTTGTGAAGGGTCCCTTTTTATGAAGTAGAATTTTGTCAAGGGGCATCAAAAGGGATCCAGTTTTTGCCTGGATCGACCCCTGATGAAGTTAATAGTATTTAATTAAAACCAAGTATAGGCAGCCATTTAAAATAATACTATGGACAATTTTTATAAAAGAATCACTTATATAAAACAAAATTTCCCAAAAGGGTTTTTTTTCATGTATTTATATTTTGTAAAAGGAGAGTTGAAAGGCTCAAATTTCACATGGGTCGACCTTTGTAACATTAATCAACCATTTTATTAAATAGATTGTTGTATACTCGTATTGTTTAATTCCAGTAGTACATGATTGCTCAATTTTAAATTGTCTAGAATTGTTTATATAAACATTTCTCATATTTAACGTTTTATCACTTGTCAATTTAAAATACAATATTGGACCAGTTTTAGGTCAATAATGTTCAGACTTCAAAACTTAACCTGATAAATTAGAGTATCTATTTTGGTCCTTCTTCTCCTTTAGATTTGTAAGGCATGCACCTTATTTGGGTGTCTGCTGGGAACATATTCCAAATTTAATCCACTTCATCAGAATTTAGATCGGAGAGCCAAAAACTGTATTTCTTCCCGATATATCTCTTGGAAGGGGAGGGGGGCGATATACCCCAACCCGGAACAGTTCTAGAACTGCCCTAACCCCGGTGGTAGTTCTAAAAATATCGCTTCTTCCTAAGCAAAACTTAAAAGTCTGAATCTTTGCCCAAAAGTTTTATCTCTCAGTTCCGATTTTACTAGAATCAAAATGACTAACACAGTTGCAAAAGAACATGTTTTCGAAGAACGGAGATTTTTATGAAACAAACCTTTTTTTTTTTTTTTTTTTTTTAATGTATATATAAATTTATAAATTGCTATTTATTCATTCAGTAATACGCAATAAAATAATATTTAACGTTTGGTATTGAAGAGGAAAGTCTGCAAAGGAATTTTGGCTTATTTTTTTTTTATTACTTTTGTTGTCATTGTTATTATTAAATTTCAATAACCTCCCTTAAACTTAAAACAAATAAATAACTAAAATAACATAAAAAATCGAGTTTTTCTCATTTTTTCTTGTACTGATATTTGTAAAATCTAAATACTTTAATAATAATAATTATTATACTTTGTAAATAATAATATATAAATAGTTGCCTAAATTATCTCTTTCTTAGAAATTCTATTTTCTTGTTTCCTTTCTTCAAAACCAAGTGAATAAATTATATATTTTCTATAAATTATTAAAAAGTAGACAAATAAAACATTTGCTTTATATTATACATATTATGTTATTTTTAATTTTGCTTGATTGCTTCTACCCTGCGTTATAGCAGGGTATAACAAATGACTTAATTTAAAAATAATGGATACATATTTTATAACATTCATGAGATTTTGTTTATTTTATACATACACTTATATTTGAGTATTAATTTGTAAGTGCAATCGATATATAATAATAATAATAATAATAATACGAAAAAGCAAATCCCCTCCTCCAATTCATACTGTCTGATGACCAACTAAAAATAGAACGAATACCCTCTCCTTTTCGTTGATACTATGTATTTAATAACCAAATACCAACAGAAAGACACTAAAATATCGTTTTGTTAGGGACGCTGTCTTCTTTAACTCTTCATAAATAAAAATAATCTGGTGTGTCACTCACACGACTTTCTCTTACCCTGAAATTTAATACTATAAATACAGGTTGCAGATTAAGAGGTAAGATAACGAGTACTGTTATGTAAACCTGTGTTAAACAATTCAAATTAAGTTTCGGAAGGGTTTTATATGATAATTAGTTCTGTGTGAGGTGGGGCTACCGCCCCCTCAACTCCCCGTTTCATTAATGCACTTACATTTATATAGAATTTAATTCGGCTATTAAAAAATAATTCTGTTTTTAAAAATAATTTATTAAAATTATTATTTTAAAAAATTATCTTTTATGATAATGCAGACGATTTCCATATTAGAGAAGTAGTATAACACTAAATATCCAAAAAAGTCCATTTTATTCTAAGTATTTAAAAAAAAAAAAAGAAAAAAGAAAAAAAAAAAAAAGATTTAAAGATTTTTTTTTTTTTTTCTGTTTTTTTTTTTATTAAAAGTAAAAAAAAATCGATAACTTTGTTTTAAATTATTGCAGATCGATTGTTCAACCATTCGTTTTAAAGGTATTGGCGAGCTCTTTTGAAAAATACCCATCATGAAAATTTACTCCCCTCGAGGAGCCTCGCCTCCCCCCCCCCAGGGGGGGGGAGGCGAGGCTCTTTTGACTATCTTTATTACAAAAAATATATATTCGTTTTATTTGGTTTAGTGCAGTCTATAGATATTAAACTCTACTTACCTGCAATTTCCCCCATAGACGTAATGTATTTGAACACTTTTGAGTGACCCTTTACACGAACCATTTGCTTGATCTTAACGAAAAGTTTAGTGTAGCATCCTTATATGATACACATTTAGAATACAAAGTTTGAACTTTCTGCCATAATTTGTTTTTGAGATATGCTGATAACAGACAGACACACACACAGACATACACACAGACCATTTGCTAAAAACATGATTTTCGTATTCAGGGGACCTCAGAACATGTAAATATAACAAAAACTCGCGTTCGAAAATTTGACCCAAAAACAATACTTTCTCTACCTTATGGGTAAGAGAAAGTAATAACATTGACGAATTTCCTCAAAAATATTTCAACAACAATATTGAAATTTAGCAAGATTTTTTTTTTTTTGATAAGCTCAAGTATTAATTAATTTCTTTTTATATTTTAAATCATATTTCCTATAATCATTACATCTTTCACTATCCATAAACCGTAACATAAAAAAAAAAAAAAAAAAAAAAAAAAAAAATGTGTGTCTGTACAGGAGCCTGAAACACTATATGCACCAAAAATTATACAGTTAATTCTGTGTTACTTATATTTGTTTTTATTTTTAAGTCTTCTCATCAGTGGCCGAGAGGTTCTACTCTCAAACCTGTACACGGGCAGTGCACTCCGATGCCTGTTTCCATGGGTTTAGCGTGGTTTAGAATCCCTTAGAAAGACCATCGTGGAGAAATCAAAGCCTAGGCATAGGACCCACACTTAGTCATTTGTCCTTAATCCCAACTAGAGATATAAAAAACCAGGAAATTTGTAACAGGTACTTAAACCCGGGAATTTTGAAACTTAAATCAGGAATTTTCGGCATTTTGGAAAATGTAATGGAACGAAATTAATATTGGTATGAAAATGCCGATTTTTTTTTTTTTTTTATAATGAAGAAAATAGTTCGTAAAGAAACAGGCAGGTTCTAATAGACGAATGCACTTTATTCAACATATATTCTTAAAACAATCCAATGAAAATTCTCGAAACACTTCAATAAAGCTGTCACTCATATCACAAAAGTCACTGTTTAACGGATATTCTTCAAACATTCAGATAGAACAGTCACTTGTTCCGCAAGAGTAAAGCTAGCAAACAGTGTTATATTCCACAAAGCAGGAATTTTGCTAAATCACAAACAAAGACCAATCGCTTGGAACACAGTCTCTCAGAGACAAATGCTCAGATCAGCTCTCTGAACACAGCTGACTCTCGGTCGTAGATCCACTCTTATTTATAATGTTTGGCGACGGCGAGTAGAATTTATAGCGAGATTCTTGTGTATTTAATGTTAGAATTCAGTGGAAAATTGCAGAAACGAGGTTTCTATTGAAGAAACAACCCTGAACTACCATTTCTCGCCAAATTTTGTCGCCAAGTGAATGGAAAGGCTATTTATTTTCACTTTGACTGTAAATCTACTTTTACTGCAACAGCACAACTGAGGCTGGAAAGAGATTTAATCCATTGCAACAGAACCAAATCTTTACAGATAATTTCGCTATTTTCAGTTGTACACATAAATTATTTCAGTTTTATATTTTTATTTTATTTACTAAAATTCATGCAAGATTGAAAATTGTGTAAAATTAACTTATACAAATAAAACTAGTATGTTGTGGCCACCACAAGACTTTCTTCTATATTTTCCTATACATATTCAATCAGTAACAATATTTAAAAAAAAAAAAAAAAATGATTTTTTTTTTCCTTTCTTTTTCTTTTTTTTTTTTTTTTTTTTTTTGTGAAAATTAATACATATTCAATCACTAACAATATTTAAAAAAAAAAAAATAAAATAAAAAAAAAAATAGAATTTTTTTCTAAGTTTTTTTTTTTTTTTTTTTTTTTTTTTTTTTTGGTTAAAAGTAAAAAAAATCGATAGCTTTGTTTTAAATTATCACAGATTTATAGTTCAACCATTCGTTTTAAAGGTATTGACGAGACCTTTCGAATGATACCCTACCCATCTTCAAAATTTACCCCCCCCCGGGGGGTACTTCCCCATGCACAAAATTTTTTTCCTAGTTACGTACTACTATTATCAATAATTCATATTGATTTTACAAACACAAGTGTAAAATAACTCTTATTATGCACATTTATACGAATTTTTGTCCTATGCTGCCATGTTAAAAATTTAGATAAAATGCTATCACAGCGCCACCTGTTGAGCTATTGATCCCCAAATATAATCAGCACCAGTTTATGTCGGGGACCAACTAAATACCAAGTTTGGTTAAATTTCGCTAAAAAAAAAAAAAAAATTGCGATTTTTTTCTAAGTTTTGTTTTGTTAAAAGTAAAAAAAATCGATAACTTTGGTTTAAATTATCACAGATTTATGGTTCAACCATTCGTTTTAAAGGTATTGACGAGATCTTTCGAATGATACCCATCTTCAAAATTTAACCCCCCCGGGGGGGTACTTCCCCCCAGGGGGGGAACTGATGCCCCCCCATGCCCAATTTTTTTTTCCTAGTTAACTACTACTATCATCAATAATTCAAATTAATTTTACAATCACAAGTTTAAAATAACTCTCATTATGCCCATTTATACGGAATTTTGTCCTATGCTGCCATGTTAAAAATTTGCATAAAATGCGATTACAGAGCCACCTGTTGAGCTATTGATCCCCAAATCTAATGGGCACCAGTTCATGTCAGGGTGCAACTAAATACCAAGTTTGGTTAAATTGCATTCATATGTTCGTGAGATACAGCGTCCACAAAAAAATGATACAGACACACAGACAGACAGACAGACAGACACACAGACAGACATTTTCTAAAAACTATCAATTCGTGTTCAGGACATCCCAAAACGTGTAGATCCATCAAAAAACGGAGGTCGAAAATTTTCGCGAATCCAATACTTTCTCTATATTACATATAGAAGAAAGTAAAAATAAAAGCAAATAACGTTAAAAGACTAATAAAGAGTTGAAATAATTGATAGTAATAATTGGTTAAAAAACATGAACAACACAATTGAAAATCTGCTTTCTGGATGTTAAGTATTTCAAGCAATAATTTTATAGCTATGTTAAATTCGTTAATAAAATATAACAACTATTAATTATTGCATTATTTAATTTTTAAATATTACATAATTATTTATTTTATGACTCATATTATTATTAAAAGATTTTTAATAAGTCTATTTTAATTCATTAATAATTTGCCTGTTATTATTTCACCTATTAATATTTGTTTACAATTCTTGTTTTGTAACACGCTAAATCCAATAGATATTTTACCAATTCATAAAGTGAAGTGAAAATATTTATTTTTTAGCAGTTTGTAAATTGTTAGCTGCGAGATGTTGCTGTGGGTTGTCAGAAGTTGTAGCTGCCTCATATAGTCAAAAATTCTACAATGTTCTTTTTTTACTGCACGCGATGTAAATATTTATTCGTATATTTGCATGTCGTGTGGTGATTTTTATTAAAACTTTTATGTCATGATCCAAGAGTATTAATTTTCTTGAAGCTTTGTCCTGGAAATTTATAAATTTTCACTTTAATAAAAACATTTTCTTTTAAAACTCAGCATTCAAAATCCCTCACCTTTTCCATGTTTTCAAACTTTCACAATTTCTTTCTCAAAAAAAAAAAAAAAAAAAAAATCTTCTGGTATAAACCCGGTTTTTTACACCGCTGATATCTAATATAACACCAACATCGGATTTCAACTTAATCGGGTGATTTTTCGCGACAGGTAATGCAGTACATATATACAAACAGATACCAAAATCTCAAGAGTGAGACTTTGTGACGTCTCGATAACTATTCTTAAAAACATTAACAACTTTTTCTTTTTCTATTTTCATGTTAAATTTTCCCTGTTCTTCAAATTTCACCATTTATCCACGGTGATTTTTAAACGCTCTTAAAACAACTCGATTTCCCTTCCAAAAATTCATTGATATCCATGCAAAGAGTTATTTATAACAATTAATTACTTTTCAAAATAAGTATCAAAACCTTGATTAATGAAATAATAAAGTAATATTCACTCATGTATGCATTATCTATTTGTTATCTTAAGCCTTCTTAATGGAATCAGCCAAAGCGCTTTGATCTTTCTCCCTTTCCTCTCTCAACAATCCCTGTTTTATCACTCCTTCTAATAATTTCCTCATCCAAAATCAAATTGTCACAGTCTTTATGTTCTGGAGAGAGGCGACCTACAAATAAAGTCATTTAGTGACAGCTTGCCCCTTTATTCCATTGGCAGACTGTGTACATTTCCCTAGGATATGGTTGGTTCTTTCTGCTGCAGCCACCTCTATGAATTATTCACCCTGTCCCCTTACTCTCTCACTCTTTCAGTTGATGACGATGCAGCTTATCGATTACTTCTTCCTCCCAACTTCTTTCTGCAAACGCCTTCAACTTTAGCTAATGCACAAAAATATTATATACTCTCTCTTATGTGCTGCGCTTTTTTATTTTTTTCTTTTCATCTTCTATTTTGTTCTTTTATTATTTTTCTGGTGTTTTCTGATTATTTTTTTCCTTATTCGTTTTGTTTTATACGTTCTCTCGCAGGTGATTCTAAAAAGACCGAGTAGAAAATTGAGATATTTTTTTTTTTTTTTTCTCTTTGAATTGATGGGATTCTTCATTCTTTTATATTTAATTCTTCCATATAGATATATTATTGTTAATACGTTCTTGAACAAGAAACTTATCCGTTCTTAAATAAGCAGATACTGTTCGACTAATATATTTTATTGGTATTATATGATATTTTCCGTTAAGAATATAATGAGTACATTTTTGTTAAATAATGTGCGTTATCTTTCTCTGTGATATGTTTGGTTGTCTGTCACTCATATATAAATTTTTATTGGAGTTAATTTAAAAGCAATGTAATTTCCGCAGCACGTCAAAATCAAATGCGCAAAATTTAGTCTTATTTCTTATTTGTGTTGTCGGCTTGTATGTGTGGTTCAATTTGTGTTTTATCTAATGAAAATTTCGTCTTTTGAAAGAATTAAATGCACGATTTTTGACGCTGCTGATCAGTGTTGCCAGATCTAGCGTATTTTTTATTCAATGGTCACCAATAATTTTTAATTGTAACGTTTGCCTAATCACTTCGGAGATTGATAATCTATTACGTATGCCAAGTATCACTTCTCAAAATTATTGGTGATGATTGAATAAAAAATCCGCCAGATCTGGCAACACTGCCGCTGATATATAATTTTCCAATTCCATTATCTGATCGTTCGTTGTCAGTAATTTATAAATAATTTTTATTCTCCTCTCCTAAGCGATATTCGCACATTAGTAGTCGCGGATTTCGCCAGGTGTTGCCGGTAAACAACATTTACAGGCAGAGTTCATTTCATTGAAAGACACTGATTTCATCCGCTGCGAAACTTTTGATGAAAGAATGACATTTTTGTGAGTTATTTAAGTCACTACTTGAGAAGGTTTTTATTATTCAACAGTCAACACCAGTTTTTCTGTGTATTTTAATGCAAAGTAAATACTCGTTCTATAAATCTCTAGAATATAGACAATATTTCTAAAGTTAAATCGCCGAGCAATCTATATAAAGGACATCCCGTGAGAGTTCCTACAGTGCGTTGCATGAATATAAACGCACCTTTTCCAATAACCAGAAATAGAATTTTTAAAATTTTTAAAAAAGGAATGTGACTTGCAGTTATTGCATATGACTAACAACTGAATAAGGTGCTTTGAGCAAGTATGTGTAGGCTCATGCAAGCTTATGTAATGAATGTTTAAGCATTTTTTTATTTTTCACTGTTTTTCGTTTGTTGCACGAAATTAAACGCACTCTGTATTTTGCGTTTAAAATGTAACAGAGCCGCCGGAATTAAATTATAACATAAATAGTCGTGTTGCTAAAATTCTCTAAAATCAGTTTTAATGCTTGAGTGCAAAATTTACGGAGTTTGTATAGGATGGCAAGAGGAAAAACTTTGACAGTAGACGAGAGGATAAAAATCGACTTTATGCGTGGTAAAGGCTTTAGCAATCGCGAAACAGGGCTCTGAATCGGAAGTTGTGAGAGTGTTATGCGAAATTATATAAAGAAAGAAGCAAATTATGGTAAGAAAGCACATGAGAAGCGAACAGGAAAGCTCACTAATTACGACAAATGTCGAATATGCAACGCTGAAAAAAAATAAGAATATTTCCTGTGCGAAGATAAAGGCTCAATACAAGCTGGGTGTTCATCGGACAACCATATGGAGAACTATCAAAGCTGCAACATTCATTAAATTTAAGAAAATGAAGGCGAAACCACCCCTCACTCAAAAGCACAAGAATATGCGGTTGGAAAGGGCAAGAAAATGGATTCTAGATCGACTAAATTGGGAAAAAGTCATCTTCTCAGATGAAAAAGTGTTTAATCTTGATGGCCAGGACGGATTTCATAGCTACTGCACGATATGATAACCGAAGAAATGTAATGTTCAAAACGTCAATCTGGAGGAAGGTCTGTCATGGTGTGGGCAGCCATAAGTTTTAAAGGGACTTTCGAATTAGAGTTCGTGGAGAACAGTATGAACTCTGTACATTATGTCCAGATGCTCACGAGAAACCTCGCCGTCAAGCAGTCAAAAAATCTGGAAGAAATTATATTTTTCAGCAAGATTGTGCATCTGTACATACAGCACATATCGTGAAAAAATGGTTCCGTGACAAAAAAAAATTAAAGTTCTAGATTGGCCCTCAAAAAGCCCCGATTTAAACATAATGGAGAAAGTGTGGGGTAATCTGGTTCGCCGTGTTTACGCAAACGGAAGGCAATTTAACACGAAAGATGAACTAAAATCGGCAATTCTGTTAGCTTGGAAGATAATCAGCTTGGATGACCTCATGCCACTATATCAGTCAATGCCAAGGCATTTACTGGCTCTTCTAGAAGCCCATGGTGGCTTTACAAAGTATTATATACAATATTTATTACTCAGTTATTTATTTTTTACATGTGCGTTTAAATTCATGCAACATGTATATTTGTCATAAATTCAATAAAATTATTTTTTTTTTAAATCATATTGGTTTTCCATTGTTTTGACTCGTAATTTCATTTCTTGAATCATACACATACAGTTTGCATCAAGTGTCACCTATTCATATTTTTTTTATTACTCTTCTATACCATTCTAATTCTTAAAGCTAAGGTGCGTTTATATTCATGCAACGCACTGTAGTTCTGTGGAGAGACGCAGACCATAGCTTTTGAGCTGAACGTCTGAAATGTGTTTAGACTTTCTTATGAATTCCGTTGTATTTTGCTTTGATGTGTTGCATGATAGTGAATTCTAGTTCGTCTAAATCTCCATATGACATATTTTCTAAAATTTCCCTGAAATAAATAATGTAAAGAGTTTATCTTAAATTACATGAAACTCATAGTTGGAGTAACATCTTTTAGAAATATAGTAAATCATTCTTGTGATTAAAAATAAAACGCAAAATTTTATCGTTAGGATCGCTAAAATTTTTCTCTAAGTATATTTTTGAAAAAGATTAGCCATTTTACTGAACTTTAAAGCCATAAGACTACTATTTCCACAATATATCATTCCAAATTTCTGACAGTTTTTCATATTATGGTTTCAAAGATCTAAGGCAGGCAAAAACAATCTTGTAAGATATAACGTGTGTACAGAAATATAGAATACATTTGATTCTTAACCTTAAAACTAATGTTTGCCATTCGTATGTATTTCCGTCTAAAAATAACTGAATATGTGCGTCTCAAATATATATATATAAACATAGAGTTAATTATTGTACGAACGAGAACTCTTTTATAGCGTTGTTTCTTTCTCATTATCAACTAATTTGACTATATTGTGCTTTTTGCTATCAAAATATTGCTATATATGTATTTACATTTTTCTGTAAGTTTAGCATACTTAACGAGCATCTACAAGCGAGCTGAAATTTTGACAGCGCTTGCGTGTTTACTTAAAATACCCGAGAAATGTCTGAAAATATCGCATTTCTCGTATGTGCATGCGTGTATTTCTGAGGAACCTTCCTTGTTTCCGAGATCTCATTTGGAACCTTCTGGAATAACTGACACCCCACACTCAGGGCCCCGTAAAGTGCCCCAGATGAAAACTTTTTAAGAGGAGTGTCTTTGTTCTTGGAGATGGAAAAAGGTGGCAATGCATCCTGTTGACATGACGTCATTTTAGGAAGTTGAAATTGTACGGATGTGATACATTTTTGGATGAATGTGTTTCGGAGTAGAAATGGTTAGGAAATAAGATTTAAAATGTTTAAACTCTTATAGCCCGTGAGAGCAATTATTCCTCCGAATATTATTATTTTTTATTTCGTCGAACTATGTCAATCCGAATCGTGACTTGAATCAACTTTCCTTTAGTATTGTTGTTTATTAGAATTGTAATAAATTAATTTTTTCTGACTGCAAACCTGTCTGGAAGGGGGGGGGGGCAATACTATCAAAAAACTAAAATTAAGAAGATGTTATAATTTAATTTGGTTGCTGGAAAGAAAGAAAAAAAAACGAAAAAATTATATTTTCAACAAGTTTTAAAATCTGTAAGCGGGTTTAATCGAGCCGTAAGATATAAAGGCCAGTTTTAATATATTAATTACAATTTCACCAGAAGTGGTACCACGGCAAAATACTTAAATAAATAAAATAAAAGGCTGCCCGACAACTATGGTCATATCTATAATTAAAACCAGGGCACCCGACCTGATATTCCGATGCACATCTATTTTTATTGCCGTATGGTACAATAGGAATAGAGTGGCAACGCTTTATAAGCTCTATGGCTATACCCGATTTCTATTTTAAACTAAATAAATCAAAGCATGCTTTTTGGTTACCCACTTAAAAGAAATTACTTTTTATTTTATATTTATTCATCAATGTTAAGAAAATTATTTTGGATACAGTGCTTCTTTTTTTTTTTTTTTTTTTTACGTTATTAATTTAATTTAATTATTTTTAAAATCCAGTTTTCTTCTCTTTTTATTAATTTTATTATTTATATATTTATTTGCTGTTGTTTTATTTTATTTTATATTATACTTTATTTTTGAGGTTTTTGCCCCTGCTATAAACCACTGATTCAAGTGTTATTATTCGGGTTCAAGGTTTTCAAAAAATAAAAATTCAACTTTAAGGAATGCCACAGATGAAAGTGTTTTTAGTATGTGGTAAACAACTTTTTTATAGAAAATACTAATAATAAGGAGCAAAAAGAAATAATAAATAAATAAATAAAAACTTGCTATTCCACTATAGTCATTTTTCTATTTCATTTCCTTTTTTGATTACTTAACTCTTTATTTTGCTGCAGGACTTTGTATTCAATATAATTAATGAAGGTGTTTAACCTTTTTTTTTTTCCCTTGAGGGTGCTTATAAGTATTGTCTGCAATATCGTTCATGGAGCTGTCAACAGATAAAAATTTTTATTAATCTACCAGAAATTTATTTATTTTTCTTAAAAAAAAAAAAAAAAACATCATATACGCTATGATGGCTTTTTCGTCTATTATTTTCTAGTAGGCGCTTCAGGATTCTCTCTAGAAACAATGATTCAATTTTATCGTACACGATAGCTTAGACAAATGAATGGGATTGTTAAAAGTAAAAAAAAAAAAAAAGAAAAGAAAGAAAGAAAATGTGCACATAAATATAGGTTGTTTTTAGAAACCTTGAATATGGCTTTAATTTATTAGTTATTGGTCATAGATATTCATGAAAATTGATGATGTGTAAAATAAAGTAACGAATTTTCCAAAAGCGATCAAAAGTTTCTCGTAATTTGATTCCAGTAATTACAAAATTAAAATTTACATTAAAATTTCTCATTAACAAAAGAAAAAAAAAATGTGCTTCATACACTTATTAACTATCATGCAGGGTTTGATTAACCTTCAATTGAGGGGAGGCATAAACCCATTTGAGGGCACCTTTTGACAGCGGGGTCTAAAGACACGTACAAAGACCTCAAAAAATTTTACAAATTTGTCATCAAACATAAATCATAATTGACTAAAATTGAGGAAATTTGCTTATTAGCAGTACCGAAATGCAAATTTCTGAAAGCCTGTATTCTCAACGATTTATGAAACTATCCCCTTTCAAATATATATGTTGTATATACGCTTCAATAACTTATTTCTTATAATCTAGAAATGATAGTTGTATAATCAGATCTATTGCGACTTTTGCAACCAAATAATAATGTCAGGTATCAGGCTCTACAATTTGGGGCCCTTTTAAAATTTTAAAAAGCCACAGGTTTTTTTTTTTTTTTTTTTTTTTTTAAACAAAGAATTTAAAGAATTAGTCACGAAATAAAATATAAATGTATTTATTTAACGACAATTATCATTATTTTCAATAGTAATTCATGCATATCTCTTTAAAAATCTATAGAATTTCATTTTTTTTTTTTTTTTTTTTTTTTTCTCCCACAAATTATTTTGAAACATTAGAAAATGGTTTAAATCGGCTTCGTTGTCTTACTATATCTCAAAGACTTATAGAATAATGTTGAAAATTTGTACATGATTTTATTAGGTATTAAGAACATTTTATTCAACACTGTAATTTTTTCCCGAAATTCCTTCACTGACTGTAATTTTTTTCCGTATTGGTATAAAATTTTAAATTTTGTAATTCTTGAAATTGATTTCCCTGAAACGCTTAATTGATTTTATTAAATCATGTGTCCTTTTTGAACGTAACTTTACAATATCTCCTATATATGTGTAAGATCAATATTTATGGAATAAAAACCGAGGAAGATAATATTACGGAATAAAGATCGATATTTTTACTATATTGTATGCATCACTCATTAAGAAAAAATTACACATACGTTTTATTATTAATAGCATTAAAAAAAAAAAAAATTTGGAGTGACTCCACTCGATTTTCCGAACATTGAGTAATTAACAGTTTTGTAGATAAAGTAATGAAAGAGAAGTTGTTATATATACAAACAAAAGAGAGAAAACTATAATAGAGTGTTTGAGAATTTTCTCCATATATTACACGATGTTTTATTTAACGCTACTGAACTTTGAGCCCATAGATCATAATGATAAAGAATTTTTCGTTGTGTCCCTGTAAAAACCTATAAATGCTAGATTCACCAAAATGCTTATAGTTAGTGCAACAGTGATTTATAATATTCAAATACACTTTCAGCTCAATTGAATAAGGCGTTTAGATGCTATCGCACTTTTAAAAATTTGGTCCCGTAGGCCATAATGATAAAGAATTTTTCTTTGTGTCCCTGTAAAAAAACTGTAAGTGCTAGATTTACCAAAATCTGTACAGTTGGTGCAACTGTGACCTATAACATGTGTACAAATTTTTTGCTCAGATTAATAAGGCGTTTAGACGCTATCACACTTTTAAAAATTTGGCCCCATAGGCCATAATGATAAAGAATTTTTCTTTCTGTCCCTGTAAAAAAAACTATAAGTGCTAGATTCACCAAAATCTATAGGTTTCGTACTATTGTGACTTACAATATACGTACCAACTTTCAGCTTATTCGAGCAAAGCGTTTAGACGCTAGCGTGTTCACTTACAGACATACATACAAACATACATACACACACACACTACATACATAATCGCAAAAATAGTGAAAACGGACTCATTGGACCTCGAAACGCATAGAAACATCAAAATCTCAAATTCGGATTTTTTACATGATTACAATACTTTCCTCACTATAGTGTTCGGAAAGTAAAAAAACCAGTAATAATATATATCTTATTATGAAAAACTGAAACTTCCAAGATGTAAGTAATCTGGTGTGGCACTCACACGACTTTCGCTTATTCTGAATTTCTATACTGTAAAGACAGATTGCAGGTTAAGGAGTGAGATAACAAGTATACTCTTTATAAGCCTATGCTAGAAAAAAGTCAAACTAGGTGTATTAACCAGTTAAACTAGGTGTATTAACCAGTTAAACTAGGTGTATTAACCAGTTTTATTTGACATATAATTCTGTTTGACGCTCTGAGAAAAGGTATACCGTAAAATCCCGAAAGTAACCCCCCCCCTCCCCATCGAATATAACCCCCCCCCCTCCCTTTTCTCGCTGAAAATAAAATGTCTCCGTTATCCTGAAAGTAACCCCCCCCCCTTTTTTTTTTTCCCCTTCTCCATCCAACAAAGCTACAACCAATTTTCGGGCGCACTTACGGTACGTCGGCATTGCAAGTTAAGTTTGGCATTGAATTAAGTTTTAATATTTATATATTATTTCTAACTAATTTTTCATAAAGTGTCGTATGCATGTTATCAATGGAATCATTACACAGCTTTTTTTTTTTTTTTTTTTTTACCTTTAATGTAAGAAATTACCTTTAATATTTCCTTTTAAGTAAGTAACCCCCTCCATCGAATATAACTTCCCCTCCCTTTTCTTCATTTTTTTAAAGAATCTTGATTATAACCCCCCCATCTGAAATTTATCCGTTTTGCTTTTCAAAAAGGGGGGAGGGGGGTTACTTTCGGTATTTTACGGTATATACCACCTCCATCTAGAATGGATAAATACTGATTTTGTGAATCTCTAAACTAGAAATATAGATTTACGAGCTAGAGTAAGTAAACATAAACAAATAACCTGAATACACGATTTGATCGAGAATTTAGTCTATACTTTTCTAGGTGGTGAAATAATAATATGAAGAGTATGAATTCTTTGTATTGCGAGAAATTCTTGCTTGATTTACTAGAATTGGGTCATAAACCAAGATTACAATTACTAAAATTCGCCTCTTGAGTTCGCATTTATTTGCTGAGATTTTTAAATGAGTTTGACCACAATAATGTAGGAAAACGATCTAGAATTCTAATAGAGATTTTCAGAACTCGTTAGCACAAGGAACTAGAATTTATAGTAACAACATGGAACTATTTTTATAGGAGACACAATTTAGTTTCTAAATGTCAGTCATTTTTTTTTTTTTTTTCTTTCTTTCTTTCAGTGCGAGGGCTACTGCACGCTGCACTCCTCAAACTCCCGTGTGTATATAGTTCTTATACATTTATGTAGAATTCAAGGCAGTTATTAAATTAAAATGTTAAATTATTCAGAAAATTTTTGTCCGCACGCACTACTCCTTGAAACTTATCAATCTTGATCAAACTTTTCAACGGCACAACCTGAAATGTACTTCTAGCAATTTCCAAGAATAGTTCCACTATATTCTAATTATTTTGGGCATCCCTGTAAACGAACGATGAATTATTCTACACGAAACATACTTTATTCATGTAAATAATATTGTTTCATTACTTTTTTTAATAAAGTTTAATTAATATTGTTTCATTTAAGCTTATTTAGTGCAGTCTATATATGTTAAACTATATATCTAACAAAAATTTTGCGCATAGACGTATAATGTATTTGAATTCTCTTGGATGACACTGTACGCGAATCATCGGCTTGATCTCAACGAAATGTTTACTATAGTATTACTATAATTTGATACTCATTTAGAATAACGAGTTTGGACTTCCTGTTGCAATTTGTCTTGAAGTATGCTGATCACAGACACACAGACCAACCGCTAAAAACCTGTTTTTCATATTCAAGGCACGTCAAAACGTGCAAATATAACAAAATTTTAATTTCGAAAATTTGACCCAAAATCAATAATTTCTGTACCATGTATATGGATAAGTGTAAGTAAAACTGTATAGTAATAATATATTTAACACAATGTATACTACTGGCCATTAAAATTGCTACACCAAGAAGGAAGGCAAATATCAGAGTGATATTTATTGGGCACATACATTGTAGTAGGAAGAACAATTGGTTAAATTTTCAGGAAATTTGGAGTAATATATCCTGAGAAAACAGTACATAAAGCATCGACCTCTAGGAGCAGTAACTGTACTTATCTGCTTAGGCATTGAATCGAACAGTGTTTGGATGGCATATTCGGGCACAGACTTTCATGAAGCTTCAACACGATTCCACAGATCATCGACTACGTTGAGATCATCATTACTGGTGAGTGGTGACGGGTCACTTGCTTTTCAACGATTAAACAGTCATTTTGGATGGTACGAGACCAGAAGAATGCGCTGGCCAGAGCAACAGTCGAACACATTCTGTATGAAGGAAGGTCCGAACAATACAGACAACTTGCGGTCGTGCATTGCCCTGGTTAAATGTTGTGCTACGGAGGCCTCGAATATAGAGCAGAGTGTTGGGCCTTAACTCATCAGAAATATAATGGCCGCTATTCAGAGTACCGGGAATGCGAACAAGAAGTGATCGAGATGTGTATTGAATGAGACCCCATACCATCACTGCAGGTGATGGACAGTATGATGATGTCGAATACCAGCTAGCAGTGTGCATTATTCACAAAGCGGATGAGGCAATCTTGACTCTGTTTACAGAATTGGGATTAGTCTGAAAGGCGACGTCACGCCATTCCTTGTCCAGGTTAGTCGTTGCTCACACATTAAACACGCCCATATCAGTGATGCATCTTTTAGGGTTTATCAAAGTTTTGGTAGTCGCATACTGGGTTACCACCTGAAGTGATGGTATGCGGTATCATTGGATACACGTCTCTATCACCTCTTGTTTCCACTTAAAGCCGTCGCTCTGTCCTATATTCGAGGTCTCCGTAGCGCAACATTTAAGCAGGACAATGCACGACCGCAAATTGTCCGGGCCTTCATTGATGAAGAATTTGTTCAACTGTTGCTCTGGCCAGCTCGTTCTCCTGATCTCGCACTAATGAAAATGACTGTTTAGTCGTTGGAAAACGACTGGCACGTCGCCAATGCCACTCACCAGTTACTACCACTGAGGAACTCTGGCATTGTGTTGAAGATTCATGAAGTGCTTTACCCAAATATGTTATCGCTGTTCGATTCAATGCCTAGGCAGATAAGTGCAGTTATTGCTCCCAGAGGTCTCTGTTCTATGTACTGTTTTCTCGGGATTATATTACTCAAAATTTCCTGAAATGTTAATCAATTATTCTTACTGCTATAACGTATGTGCCCAATAAATATCATTCTAATATTTTCAATCCTTCCTGGTATAGCAATTTTAATGGCCAGTGGTACACAATGTAATATACAATGTAATGCCTATCGTAAGCAATTGTTTGGTATAACTTTTTTAAATAATGATATATAGAATTTCAACTCACCAATTTTTAATTATGTGTACTTATGTTATACCAATTATGCTAAAAATAAATAAATAAAATAAAATAAAGATTTGAAATATTTACTAAATAATTGCCATTTAAAACTAAGAAATAAGGTAATGGTACGTATCCGTGGTATAGAATAAACACAATCTATATAATTTAATCGCCAGTTTTCTAGAAAAAGATTTCTCAAAGAATGCCTTTTCACACCGAAACAAGAGCGATTGAAATTGAACTGCAATTTCAACTAAAACTTGAATTTTACGGTTTATTAAATTTTTATAAATTAGATAATGAATGTATTGTATAAATTCATATAACAAGTCGTCTAAAATAATTCGAATATCGTATGTTATTTATCAAAATATATTCCATATTGTGTTGTTGTTTTGTTACTTATGCCACGCAGAAACTCCGAGCCCCAGTAATGAGACGGACGGCCTTATTCACCAAATCAGTGTTAACCCATGGTTCACGTAACACTTGTGTTAGAGTTAACATTCCCTTAACCCTGGGTTAGAAAGTTTTCGTATTCACCATCCGTGGATTAGTTGACCCCAGTGTTATCTGTAAAAGTCTCGCTGATTGGTCAATAAACACGCAATGCATTAAAAAAGTAAACAAGAGTGGTTTCGCTGTAACTGTAACATGCTCATTTAACACCAGAGTTAACCCACCAATTTAGGAGGATTAAAGAAAGAGGGTTAACTCGAGTGTTAAATCGCTGATTTTGCGTGGTGAATACCGATTTTGAGATAACCTAGCATATTCCAGGGTTAACATCAGTGTTAAAAATTTGGTGAATAAGGCTGGGAGTGTACCGGATTTAAGACGATAGGAAAGCGCCTTCCGTTTCAGAGGAGCACTTACAAGTTGTGGAAGAACGACTTAGCTCAGCAAAGCGTGAAAGATAGCAGCACCAGCAAAGAAGAAGTGCTCGAATTTTAATTCAGATCAGGACCGAGAAAATCCCATGATCCAGTCAGTACTCCCAGTGGTGTAAATTTGATGAGAACTTTTGATGGGAACCTTCGACCAGATTTAACGTGCACCAGTCACCATTTCCGTGTTCTTAAAGATTTAATTTAACTAGATAAATTTCTTTACAGTTACAAATATTAAAAGCTGATTCCTCACATAGGTACTACCAAACCTATAAACGTATTTATAAACAATGAATATAGTAATTGGCCGGTGCAGAGCTTGATTTTAGCAACGATATTTAGAAAGAGTTTTATCTATGAGTGTTGAATGCTTTTTTCCTTATTCAGAGAGTGTATTTTTAACGTATAATGGGAGTTATTTTTAAGTTTTCACCAATGAAAGTCACTTGTTACGACCTTCAACCCATTTTCGTGCAAGGGGTGTCAAATATTTTTTGCTTTGTCATCCAATTATGGTAGAATGTGGCCGTTTCACTCGTCACGTGACCCATGAAAATCACCCTCAATATTGGTTACCCTTTGAATAGGAATTTTAGTAGTGAATGTAATCTGTGGTCAAATATATGCTCTAGAGATTATACATTAAAATATCTCTCTTGTCGACAACCTGTCTTCGCTCTATACAAACGAATTTTATGCATTTGACATGTTAGACAGTCATAAGTCATTACGTCCTTTAAAAAAAAAAAAATAATAATAATATATACCAATGCGCATCAAAGATTTCTTATCTCTTCTTTATTATATGAAACGGGAGACTATACTTTAGAAGACACATGGTGACCTGAATTTAGTTTATTTCTAAACAAAAAGTTAACGGTCACCTTAAAAAAAAAGAAAGAAAAAAAAAACTGGGATCATATAGATCATATCACTAGATATTTTGTGGGTGGTTTTTCAGGTATGGTATTTCAAGGTTAACGAAAGCGACAAACAGGCGGTTCATATTTTTCTTTTATTTATTTCCCCTACTTTCCCTTTGCGGTTAACGAAAGAAAAATCTTCATCTTTTTTTTTTTTTTTTTTCCCCTTTCTCAATTATACTAGTTTTTCAGGTCTTTTGTTTTATTTTACTTTTGAATATACTGTGGCTATCCAGGGTGAATTTCAACTGACGGAGATTTGTAAAATTTTTTACCATAAGGTCTAATTCAAAGGCATAAGTTGTGTTCAGTTTCGTAGAAGATCCTACTGAGATGTATCTAAAACTCAAATGTATGAGACTCAGTGTATCAGAAACAAAAAAACAATTAAAATGCGTTTTTTGTGCCGATAAATGCATTACGAAATTTTGAAATAAATAATATTTTTCTAGTTTAGATATAAGACTATTTTTCTTATAATTTCTCAATACGAAGAATACATAAGTTTTTTTTTTTTTTTTTTTTCTTTTTCAGCGCAATATACTGATTTATTTGCTAAAAGTCTTTTATGTGTCATAATTTCCTTTTACTTTTATAGACAACTGTATTCAGAAGCATTCCAATGCATCAGAAAACAAAACGAAAAAATAATTGATAAGAAAAAAAAAATGTGAGATTTGTCTCGATAAATATCTATCTCCATTAAATTATCTCGACCAAGATATTTGTATAGGATAATTGAAAATTTTAAATTAAATAAACTTTTAACCCTATTTCAGTTATAATTGCTGTTCCCCAATATACTTTCTCAACAAAAAGATTTTTTCCTATCAGATTTTTTCTTTTTTCTTTCTTTCTTTCTTTTTATTTATTTATTTATTTTTTCAGTACGTGATTCGTGATTTACTTTTAAAAAGTTAGTCAATGGTTATTTGCAAAAAGTAAGTAAATGTAAGTTATAACTTTACATCAAAGTTATAACTTACATTTACTTTTGTAAAAGAACACCCAGAATTATGACAATATATCGAAAAACAAAAATAATGCAGCATTTGTCTCGATTGATAAAATGGCAGCTGAATTTTTGAAATTAAATAAATTGCTTTCTACGAGTACTTTTGATATAAAATAATATATATTTCTCACAAGGAAACATTCAAAAGGTGTCATCTTCAAAAAGTATTGGAAAAAAATATGCGTGATTCCACTCTTCATGGAACACCAGAAAATGAAAAAATTATCGGCTGAAATTAATTACAGCCACGAGCCACCACTAAAAATTATCAAAATTAAGCATATTTGGCGATTTAGCGCTGTCAGGCGATACGTTTGCTAACACCGGGATTGCCGTGTACGAACAAAACCGTGTTTTGCTTTTTCGCCAAGTACTCAAAATCAATCACCTAGCAGTGTGAAATCGCCAAATATGCTTAATTTTGATAATTTTTTGTGGTCGCTGTAATTAATTTCAGCCGATAATTTTTTTCATTTTTTGGTGTTTTATGAAGAGTAGAATCACATACATTTTTTTCAATACTTTTTGAAGATGACACCTTTTGAATGTTTCCTTCTCAGTATTTTCTATATACGAAGTATTTATCTTTCTTTCTTTCTTTTTTTTTTTTTTTTTCTTTTTTTCTCTCTCTTCTTCTTAGCGTACGGTTTTGAGAGTCATTTTTAACGGAAATATTTAAAGACTATTGACAAAAATGTTTTGGTCTAAAATCATAAATTGTGTTTACTATTATAAAAGATCCGACCCGATGCCTTGATTTGGGTGAATGCATTAGAACCAGGGCCTAACTACAACACAGGCCAACTAGGCCTTGGCCTAGGGAACATCATAACTAGAGGTCCCAAAAGGAGCAAAATAATTTGCAAAATAATAATAATAATAATAATAATCAAATAATTACAGGGTTGTTTTTGGTACAAATTTCTTTAAAAAAAGAAAATATTAGTAACTAAATAACCAAACTATAACTAGAACAGTTTTAGAACAAAAAATAAATTGCAAAGTGAATGATATGAAAACTGATAAATTGCTTGACCCTGAATTAAAAAAAATTGGTTTAGTCAAAAGCACATTTTAAATTAACTTTTTTGATTGATTTCTATCATTTTTAAAAACTTCATTCTTTGAGTTTGGTCACTTTTTTGTGACTGAAGGAATTATGCATTTGCAAGGTAAACATAGATATAGTCATTGGTGGGATTTCCTATATAACATTTTGTACCTAAGAATTTTTACAAAGTTTTTAAAAATTAACTGTATTTATTTTATTTATTTATTTTTTTTTTTCTTTTGTGTGAACAACAGTCAAGTAAACTATTTAATTAATGCTTTGTACAATTAAAACCAGCTGGATTAGCTTTAAAAAAGAATTTGGCGTACAGGATATATTAAAACTAATAAAATAAATAATAAAGAGTAAATAAAGAGTGTAACGCATAATTTTTAAAAGTTGACATTTTTATTCCAAATTACTATTCTAAATTTGTACTTTTCGAGTAGCCATATTATATTATAGATAGATGAGTGTTTTAAAAAACACAATATTATATAGAAATTTTTAATGTAAACTGAAAATTGTTCACAAAGTATTTTTTTTCTATTAAAATTGCTTACGTTTGTTCGAGGCCCCCTCAAAATCGTGCTGTGCCTTGAGCCTCAACAAACCATAAACAAGCTCTAATTAGAACTAGATTATGTAAGTTAAAAGGATTTTCTTTGATAGTTAAAACGATTATTTTTATACAATGTATATATATATGCATGCAATATAAATAAACATGTTTTCTTAAAATAAAATAATTTTTATTTTCACCGTGCTTCCTTAATCCTAAATATTTTACAGATTTTTTTTTTTTTTTTTTTAAGAACTGCTATTTTAGATCAATGCTTTTTTAAAGAGGCTTTTTATATCATAAGTTGTGTTCGCTTTAGTAAAGGGCTTAATTCGCCGAATCGCGCGAGTGTATTAAAACACGAGCGATTATAGGAATTTTTTTTAATAAACTGCCTCCTTCTCGCTCCTCTCACCAACCCCCGAGTTACTTTACTCATTAGCACATGCAGGGTTCCGCCCGCGTATTCGCTGCTTTGTTTTTCACAGAATAGGAATATTAATAGTGCATATAACACAAGACAAAAGCAGAAAAATTATATAAAAATCCTCATAGTCAATGTCAAATTGAAATACACAATATTTAATACCACATTATTTATTTTTATTTATTTTTATGAAAATTATGCTGAAAATCAGTAATCAATTTATTTATTTTTGGAAGAGAAAAGAAATTCATAATTTCTAGATCATTTTGCATTACAGCTTTAGTACAAGATTACTTTTATTTCTTTTTACAACCATGGATCCAGGTCGCGGTACCCCAGTCAGTAAACTGCCGAGCTCGTAATTGGAAGATTGCAAGTTCGATACTTGAGTCGGCCAAAGACCGTCGTGTTCACTAATAGTGACTGGTGCACATAAAATCTGTTGTGGCCGCAATGCCCTCCACGTTTCCATCAAAACTATACCTTTTGTCTGGATAAACAAACAACAATATTTGTATACGATGATTAAAATTTTGAATTCGATGAACATTTGCCACCTTTCAATAAAAGTAATTTTTTATTTTATTATAGTATTAGAAATCGAAATAATTAGAGAAGAATCTGAGCATATATATTTAACTATTTACTGAAACTAAATAAAATGTGATATGGTGTCTTTCATATGCAACTTTACGCTTTCTTTACATTATTAGCGTAGCATTATTTATAATTGTCAAAATTAACTCTGTTTTATTCTTCTTCGAAATAATTAAAAATCCATTAGCAGGTATTGAAAAAATTACAAAATATTTAATAATAATAATAATAATAATGATAATAATAATGACCATAATAACAATGATGGTGACAATAATATAAATTAAAAATAAATAAATAAATATATGAAATAAGTGTAAATTTACAATTTTCAAGTGAAATATAAATGAATTTAAAATTCGAAATTGGATATAGCATGATTTTTGAAAAATTAAATGTTCAGTCTATGATTTGTTTTCAAAAATATATTAAACTCATAAATAACTACATTTAGAAATCAGATTTTTTTTTTTTTTTTTTTTTCACATTGTAATCTCTTTAATTTTAAAATACAAACAGCAACAAATTGTTAACAAAAAAGTTTTAATTCGAATATTTCATTTATTATTAGTATTATAATTATTGCCAAAAGCAAAACCTAACTTTAGTTGTTGTTATTTATTATTATTATTATTTTTTTTTTTCATATGTTTAGTCGCCAAAAAAGCGATAAGAAGCTACTCAAAGGTACAGTGAGTATTGTAACCTTCGGCGATGAATAAAGGGGGGGAAGGGAAAAACGTTCTTTTATCTGTAAATCAGTTTTCACGTTCATTATATTGTTAAAGCCGGAAAACTGATATTATAGTGATAATTTTTTCACTTTATATATATATATTTAACAAATAATTATCTTTATTTCCATTCAAACCACTGTTATAAATTACTACTTCAAAACTTGTTTGCGATTTAATTTAATTATGTGTAATTTCATAGATACAAATAATTGACATTTGCGCTTTGAATAGGCTGCTTTTTTTTTATGTAATTTTCTTTTATCTTCATTATATCGAGAACTCACGTTTTTAAAGTTTCAAACGGAATACAAAATTTAATTACAATATTGCGTGTAGAGTGATTTGATTTATTAATTTTAATTTTTAACAAAGGAATCCGGTGTTAATTGTTTAATAAAAGAAAATTAATTAGTCCAATGTAAATAATTTTTATTTGTTTTTTGATTCGAAATTATTTATTCTTTGTCAAAAATATATTTCATATCATTATAGTTTCTTGCTTTGTTTATGTTAATGGGTAGGGCTTATTTAGAGAGTTTTAAAAAGTGGGAATTTTACAGGATCTCCCCGTTTATTATTTAAAAAAGAAAAAGAAAAAAATCCGAACGAACGGTGAAAATAATAATAAAGGATATTATTATTTTTTTTCTTTCTTGATTATTCGTATTAGTTACTCCATTAAATGTATGTTTGACGTTATAAATCTTTTTTGTACATTATTTTCCTAATGTTATGAAATTTTACACACACATGCATTGAAATATAATAATACACATTGAAATTTCTTGGAAAACTATTTAAACTTATAAAGTAGATTTTTTCATTTTTTAAAAATTTAAAAAATTCCCTGTCTTCTAAATTTTAATATTTCCCCTCAATTTTACATTATTATGATTTTACAATATGTTTTAAACATATCTGAGTATTACTGTGTAGAATAATTGGTAAGTTCATTTATTAAAAATACTTTTATGTTTCAATGTTGTAATTGAATGCAAATGTTTAGCATTCTAACATAAAAATATTTTTAACAAATTTAATTTACCAATGATTTCACACAGTAATACAGAAAAATAATCGCTAAGTTCTAATAATGTGAAAGGGAAAATGTTCAAAGTCAGTTAGCAGGACGTATTTTTAAATTTTTCATGTAAATTTAAATTTTGTAGTGTTAAATTTAAATAGTTTTCTATATATAGTAACATACTTTATTCAGATATTTTTTTTTATTATTATTCATCAACCTGGAAATTAATTTTTGATAGAATGGAGTAGAAGGCTGATTTTTACCAACTATGTGAAAAAAATAGTTGGTTCATAGTTGGTTAAAAATTCTTAAAATTTGTCACTTGATACAGCAGCTTTAATGCAGACTCGGTGACCTTGCCAACGTAAATTATGTGAGAAGTGCCGAGCTGGTTATCAGCCAGGGTAGCTCAGTGGTTAGAGCATCCGCGCGTTAAGCGGAAGGCCCGGGGTTCGATTCCCGGCTCTGGTATTTTTCACATAGTTGGTAAAAATCAGCCTTCTACTCCATTCTATCAAAAATTAACATACTTTATATTGCTATATTATAGTGCAAGTGTATACAAAATCATAGCTCTAAGGACAGTAATTTACAAAAATGTCTTAGAATATCCACTTTTTTTCAATGCATATATCTTTAAGAGAAATAGCATAGTTATGTGAAGTGATATGATAGTACTTAATATATCATAGCTGCCAACATTTTTAATTTTTTAATCGTATTTATCACCAGTATTTCTTTAAAGGAAAATGTCTCATATATTTTTGTCGATTAAATAAGATGAAAACCATTATAAAAATTTTCCGGCATTAAGTCTCTCTAAAAAAATCGGGAGAGATGATACACACTTTCTGAATAGAATAAAATTAAATAAGCATATATGTATTTACTTTTGCCGTACGGGACTGCGCTGCCGAAGGCAGTGGGGACCCGGGACGACTTTTTACCCAATCATAAATGATATATACATATTTTATTTCTTTTCTTAACACTAAAAGTTACTGTTAGTGATTCATTAATTTTAGTGATTCATTTGAAAATACTGACCCGCTAGCGGGCGAAGCTCGCTAGTATATATATAAATTAAGTCTCAATCACTTCTTTTTCAATTCAAGGTAATTTTTTTCTTGGTGGTTTGGGATATGATTTCATTATTTTTTCAAGGTTTATGACGTGTTTTTGGTTCTCTGGATGGTATTCTGTTTTTATTTTTCTGAAATATTTTGTCATTTTTTCTTGTGGGTTATTCGTGCTATCAATTGATATTTTGTTAAAATGCATATCAATTACAGAAAACCTACAATTCTTCGCGCAATGCTATGAGGATTGCACTTGAAAACGTCTTATAGCATTATGAGCTTTTAAATAAAAATTCAGTTTTGTTCTGTTTTGGTCCGATATTCTTTTTGTCATCTCAAGGTTAATAGGTTCATTTCATAACATTGTTCTATTTTTTCCCCTTAAAATACTATCCTAGTGTCAACTTCCTTTTCTTCAGAATCTTATTACACGGTCCTATTTAACTTTCAACATGTATTGCAGTCTTAAAAGTTTAAGTAAGTACTATTATTTAATCTTAAATATTAAATCAATTTAAGATATCAAGTTACTTTGTTTGGCCTGAGTATGTTTCTTTAGTGAATTATTTCACTGACTATTCTTCGATCTCATTCTTTTCTTTTACTATAAGAGGATTTTATATACATATATATATATATATAGGGGCGGGGGATCTCAAATTTATTTTATTTATTTATTTTATTTTGTTTTTGGCCAACATTTCAGAAAAGTCTCCTTTTAACATGAACTGTTTTCAAAATCTCCGTCAAAGTGAAGATTTGTTTAGTTATATGTATATTAGTTACTGATAGCATGAACAACTTTTTCTTCCCTCTTGGAATTCACGTTAACGAGATTCGACTGTATACAATTCCTTTTCGTAAATCATACCTTTGACTAAATATTCTCTTTGAGGATAATGCGGGAGATATACTCTGAGTACAGTTTACGCGTTTTACACAAAAAGCAGGTTGAAGGAGATAGGCCACCACCGTCGAGTATTATTTCGACGGTGGTGGCTAGGCTCTAGTTAGCCCAGAAATAATATGTCTTTAAATTTGAAAACAAATTTTGTCCATAAACATAGCCAACAATAGCTTTATTTTTCAATGAAATACACAGTTACTAAAAATACGAAGATTAAAATACGACTTTATTTAGATAACACTATATCATAGGCCCATAAAAAAGGAGAAAAAAACCTCTGACGCGTTATGGATTAGAGTTATAGAAATAATAAATGTGTGGGAGGGGGATCGAGAGAGAGGGGGGGGGGAAGGAAGAAGAGAGAGAGAATGTCGACTAACCTTTGTCTTAAAATTTTTTTTTTAATTATATGTGTGTGTGTAGGTTTATGTTATTAAGAAAAATCAAGTCTTTAAAAAAGAAAAAAATGATACAATTAATTCATTTGTTTCTAATAATAATAATTTGCATCTATTTTTATACTAGCCACATTTTTTTCGTATCACAAAACTGAAACTTAAAATACACAACCTATCATAATAAATCACGAAAATCATATTGTATAGTTCTCAATTCCTCGTCACATGACGGAAGTGAAAAAACCCCAATACCGAAATAAACAAAGGGAGAACCTATTTATGTAGGTGTAGCTTTAAAATATTCTGCCACAAATAGCCATATTTCCTTGTACGTCTTTAAATACAGTCTTCTTTCCTTCAGGCTCGAAACAGACCCAAACCGAATTTGCAAAAAGAGTGCGGACAAATTTTCTTTTTGATTTTCTTCTATGTTCTTTTTCCCGCTTTCCCCGCTTGAAGAGTTTAGTAGAAGTGAGTAGAAGTGCAAGCCCGATTTATTAATAGCGGCGCGACGATTCCAAAAAGGCGGGGTGTTGAACTGCCATCACGTGTTTACTCTGGTGAGGACGATGTTGAAAGCATTCTTTTTACAAGGAGCGGAGAAGAAAAATGCAATACAAGTTAACCCCGAGTTACGATTTATTTTCAGGAGTTCGCAGACGATTTTTGTTTTGTTTTTTACCAGTGAATTGGAATGTTGCATCGAGCTTCAGGATGGTTTGCTTTTCTAACAGGAGTTAAATAATAAGCTGATTAAATGACGTAAGAAAAGAAAATTGATTATCGTTTGTAACAATAAAAACAAAAATTACGGGGGGGGGAAGCATTATATGAAATTTATTTTCAAGGGTTCAATGGTCAGAAGTCGGACTTCTATTTTTGCAATAGAAATTGTCAAGTTGCGTTGAGATCTTCGAAAGTTTGCACATGGAATTGTTATTTACGAAATCGTTTATAAAAATTATTAATAAAATTATGAAGCCTTTCATTATTTTTTAAGATTAGAGTTTTTTGAAACGATAACTCTTTAACTTTGTAATTATTATAACTTAAAAACAAATTTTTTTTTTTTTTAATGGTTAGCTTATTAAATCAATAACTCTTTCACTTTTCAATGTCATTATTTTTAGAAGCTTTTTAATGAAATTGGATTTTGTCATCGCGTCTTCGGGTCACACTGAAAAACAAAACGACTCCACTTTAACGTAAATGTAAACGCAGTTTTACGTCGCTCCTTGGCTCAGTTGGTTAGTGTGTCATGATGATAACGTGATGATTGCAGGTTCGATCCTCGAAGGCTGAGGTGTTAATTTTTTGCAGATTATGAACAGAAAAGATATCATTTGTTAAAAGAAGACCTTTCATATTCTACACAATATCCAAAGAAATTTTGATTAGTTTTTTAAAAAGCTTTTTTTAGTAACTTAAGAAATAAAGAAATAATAAAGAAAGAAATTAAGTAAAAAAACCATTTTTTAACAGTAGAATATTTTTATTGTGAAGCCCTAAAAAGCGTAAAATAAATATTTATTCTTGCAAAGACATGCAGTGAAGAAATGAAAGTTTCAACACTTAGAATATTCTAGAGAAAGATAGATATTTCACTTTTGCAAGAGATGAAATTTTTGAAATATTCAAAATATTTTGAAAAGCACATTCGACACCATATTATTAGTTATTTGCTTTTGTATAAATATTCGTTAAGCCATAAATTTCAAAGGTCTCGAAAGTTTTTAAAAATATTTTGAATATTTAAAAAATTTCACCTCGTACAAAAGTGAAATATTTATCTTTCTCTAGAATTTTCTTAGCGTTGAAACTTTCATTTCTTTATAGCATGTCTATGCAAGAATAAATTTTTATTTTACGCTTTTTAGGGCTTCACAATAAAAAGATTTTACTGTTAAAAAATTATTATTTATTTATTTATTTATATATATATATATATAAGATATTTTTACATTTATTCCGTAATCATACCTCATTTTTGTAAAAAGGATAACTTTTGCAAAAATGAGTTTAAAAACTTACACGAATATCAAATCAAATATCCTGTTTCTAAGAAAGATTAGCAGATGTACTTATCATCTTATATTTTAAACTGCCCAATAAATTTTATAATTCAGCATGATTAAATTGCAACGCCATGTTTGACTTATGGGGGTTAGTTATGATAATAACTCAAAAGAAAGAAAAAAGGAAATTTTCCTTTTTTTCCTTTAATATTTTCATTATACATCGAAATTTCACCGAATTAAATCGTAAAATGCATAATGGAATCCAGTGGTTAAATGGAACTGAAAATAATTCTCTCTCTCTCTCTCTCCATCCATCTCTCACTCCCTTCCCACCTCCTTGCTCTTTCTGTATGAATTTCGGTTCAAAGTTTTAAAAAGTATTTAAACAATAATATAATTTCTTTCATTCGTAAGCTGTTATCAAACGAAAGAACATATATTCTGAAGTATAATCTGTAGTTGCAACTCAGAGCTACCGAACGACTTTCTTGAGCTCAATCAAGGGTTATTTTTAAGCATAAACGAAATCCACAAATATAAACAACGAGCGCAACATTTGGCGATAATTCCTCTCTCGGAGGTTTGAAAGGAATGGTGATAGAGAATTCTCTGGAATCGCGATTCTCTGATTACAGGGCTTATTCAAGCTAAAAACTACCACCGTATGTGATTCTGGTCGAAAATGCGTGATTGAAGAACATACGTGAGGCAAAAGTATCAAACGGTAGCATTTCACCGGTTTCCCCCATGAAAAACCTGTTTATGAGATATGTGCTAATGCCTTTCATATGGAACTTCGTCTGATAGCGGCTTTAGGCAGAATTTATGAATTGTAAATAAATTGGTAGTAAGTATTTTTTTAGTAACTGAATTAGTTAAAAATGATTATATATATATATATATATTTCACTTAATTTGGAAGAGTTAAAAGCAGATTTTCCTCGTAAACTTTGTTTAATCCTTTCATAAATTTTAATTCCAAACTGCAAAAAACATGCCCCGAAAAACAATTTTAATATAAAATTTCACTTATTAACCCTTTGCAGCGCAAGACAATTCGGATCATTTAAATTAGACTGCCACCGGAATTCATGAACTAAATTAAAGAAAAAGAAATTTTAAATTTTAAGGTTAAAAAAAACCGGCCTTTTCTGCTACGTTATAAACGTAAGTTTTTGCTGAAAATTTTCCGTGATGAATCTTTGCAGCTGGATTTGAAATTTTGCGTCCTCCCAGCGAGGACAGCGCGCGTTAACGGCCCTCTTCACTTACCGTCGTCAGAAGCCCGAGCCAATGTTATTCTTTCGGGAAATTTTCTTTACAAATAACTTATTAACTAATACATATTTTTAAATTCTGTTTTCAAATGCAGAAAATTCCCAACTGTTAAATTGACGCACCTTTTTTAAAAATGTATTTTTTTAATTTTTAATATTTTATTTTGAAATTGCAAAATGAAAAAAATTCACATATTGAAAATTCGTATTTTGCAGCTTCAAAATAAAATATAAAAAATCAAAAAATTAATTTTTTAAAAAAGGTCCGTCAATTTAACAGCTGAGAATTTTCGGAATGTGAAAACGGAATTTAAAAATATGTATTAGTTAATAAGTTATTTGTAAAGAAAAATTTCCCATAGAATAACATTAGTTTCGGCTTCCGGCGGCGGTGAGTGAAGAGGGCCCTTAAGGGGTTAAACTTAAAGGAAAAGCTTAATTTATACTTTTTATCTTCTAACACTGTTCATGAATTTTGGTTTTTAATTAGCAACATTACCTTGCTCCTCGAAATGTTAAACATATATCTATGACTTTTCACTTTTTATGATTCAGTGCTGAAATTTTGTATCTTACATCATTTTATTCGTGCATGGGGCAAATTTTCCTTTGCTGGAATTTCTTTTTGCATGGGTACCGTATAAAAATCTATATTTTTTAAATTGAATCCCCTGAAATTTTTTATCGATTTTTGTGTGGCCCTTTTTACGCATCTTTGTAATTTGTTAGATATTTTTAAAAATCAATATTTAAGGAATTGAAGCCGAGGTAAAGAGTTTTTCGGACACTCTGTATATTTATCTTTTCTTTTTAATGACTGCGTAACTAAGAAGTGCTAAAAAATATCATTGCACATTACATTATATTTAATTGCAGCTATTGACTTTGTTGTAGAAAATATTTTTGTAATAAGCATACAAATTCCGCAAATATAGCTAAAACAAGTATACCAAAACCAGTAGTATTTTATTACAGTAATCGTCGTGAGCTGTTTTAAAGCAACATGAATAACGAAATATTTAAACTTTTTTTTTTTCTCTTCCATTTGTGAGAAGGAAAGAAATGAGGGGAGGGAGAGAAGAACGAAATATATCTGTGTACAATCACTTTATCGAAAGCAATCATGTGATAAAAATTAAAGATTCCTCTTTTGCCATATTTCTCTATCGCTATTTTTATTTTTTCTTATTCTTTCGACAACGTAGTCTCGTAATCCCGTAGCACCAAAATTACATACTCAGAAGCCAGAAAGTTAATTTTATTTACGACTTGAATGAAACCTCCGGCAGAAAGTGAACAGCGAACACGAATAAGTAACAAAGAAGAAGAAAAAAAAAAAATAGAATAATAAATAAAAACACGGCAGAAAAATGTAGTATCAAGAGATGGCGGTGTCGTAAGTGTTGCTAAAGCGTTTGCGAAAAAGACAGCCAATCAAGAATGCTGTGGGAGTGGTTTCTGAAGCGCACGCATCACCATCATCTGGAGTTAGTGAGGAGAGTGATGCCCTTGCCAGTATGAAGAGTTCGGCCATAGCTCTTCCTTCACCTTCGTCTTATTCTTATTTTGTTGGGCACGTTTCATCCCCTAACTCCCCCCTCCCTGTCTTTCTTCCTTTTTTTTTTTTTTCCAGATCGGTTTTTTTCTTTTTCTTCTTCATTCAATCGTTCCTTTCTCTTCTAAAGAAACATATACTTTAGGTCAAACGATGGCTTTTTATCGCTTGTCTTGGCGCTATTTAAAAAATTATTAGGCTTTAAGTGTTGTACGTTGTAAGGATAATAGCAGCTTGTTAGTATTAGCGAAGGTTTGTTGGATCGCTTTCATTTTGTCGGTTTCGCTTTTTGTTTTTTGAAAAAGAAAATACTGCTTAAGTTTAAGTTTGCTTTTTTTTTTTTTTTTTTTTTTTTTCAATGTTATACAGTGAAACTTGAATAATTCGAACATGTTTAATTCGAAATTCTGGATAATTCGAATTTTTTAGTCGGTCCCTTGAATTTTGTACTAAATTAATGTTAAAAAATAACAGTCTTTTAAAAAAAGGATAAGGAAATACAAGAGTATTTCCTACCTAGTGCATCATAAGAAATGGTCCATATGCATGAAATCTGAGGGTTTTTTTCATTGAAAGTCATGTCTAATGTACAAGATTCTATTTTTGTATCAATTGATAGGTTGAAGTCATATGCTATGACACAAAGATTGTACTTAAAGAGGCAATCATAAATATCTGACTATTTTTTAAAAAGTGTTGAATAATTAAGCTCGTTGAAAAATATTGATTTAATTTGGGGGGGGGGGGGGGAGAATGTAGCAGTATTCTTAGATATAAAGTTTATGCATTAAATCTTTGATTGTAAAGTTTTATTTTTTTAAATTTATCTCTTCTTTTTGACAAAATAGTATATGTAATTCGAATTTTTGGATATTTCGAATTTTTCTCTGGTCCCTTCAACTTCGAATTATCCAAGTTCTACTGTATACGTTAAAGCTTATTGCTTTATTAAATTTTCTAATTAAATTCGCCTCTCCCCCCCCCCCCCCCCAAACATTTTACAAATACATTATAATTACAAAGGTTTTAGTTGTTGAAAGTGGCATAGTTTTTCACTTAAATCAGTGTTAAAGTTTTTATTTATATAGATTTTTTTTTTTAAAGCTTTATTTGCATTTTTATGAAACTTTTTATTTTTCTGTTCAAGATACTCACACAGTCCATTTACGCTTAGCAAAACCTTCTACATTTTTCTGCATGCGTGACATTCGTTTCGATTTCATCAAAATAGTGGGGAGAGAAAATATGTGTTTTAAGTGCACGCCGGAAAAACAGCACCTACGGAAAAATGCCTATTTAGCGTGATCCCTTTCAGGAGTCGAATAATTGCATGAAGGTTAGTCTCGACACTTGAAATCGAAAAATAGATAATTAAACGGGCTTCTTGATATAATTGAGCTTATTTTTCTATGAATATCACTGTATCACAATGAGTAATAATCATTAAAATCGGAAAAGTGCATACATGATGCGAAATATTAGAGATGTTGTCAAGCTCAAGTTGTGGCGTTTGCATTCCTGCAAACTCCATCTTAACTTAAATACTTAGATTACTAAGAAAACCAGAGACGTGAATTGAACAACAAATAAAAGTTTATTTGAACCAGATTAATGGGAGGGCGGCCTGGAAAATAGATCTTAGCTCAGTCAGCGTATTACTAAATCAAAAATATATAAATCAACAATTTAATTATCTTAAATATCTCACCACAGCAGATAGTCGAAGGTGTAGAGACGGTCGCACTCGTACTCCGATACTACGGTTTCACTATGGGACAGAGGATTCCCATCTGACCCAGCTTGAACTTTCCGAAAACTAGTGGACACTCACCAACACTCAACACTACTTAACTTCACGCCACTAAATCTCCACCACTCTACTTTTCAATATCTGTCAAACTAAGATTCATAACATCCACTATACGATCCTCCAACATCCACTATACGATCCTCCAACATTCACCCCATCTACTAAAACCATCTCTATTTTTATACTTCTTCCTACACCCTCCTTTCACTACATTTCAATCCGTACTTTTAAAAATCACTTCTAATTTAACTAATATTCAAAATCTAAGTCTTTTAATGCAGCACCCTGCCGACAAAAAACTAGCTCGACCTCAACCTTCACCGAGCCACTGGCGACGGAGTGATTTTAACCGTCCCCACTTCCTACTTTGCTGGATCCAGCTTAATTAAAACAACTGTGGTGACGTTCTGACGTCTCAACCTCACAAAGTCAATGTAACCATTAGTACTATTACGAATTTCTTTGATTTGCCGAGGTGTTTCTTATGAGATTATCTCTCTCTCGGTGAAATTTTATGCTGTAATCTTTACTTTTGTTGGGCCACACCAGTGGCCGAGATGCGCTGCTCTCTAAACTGGTAGAGCGGAAATGGTGAGTTCGAGCCCTGATTGTGCTCGGTTCATATAAATAGATAAGACAAAGAAAATGGTGCAATTTATGCTTGCGGTGTGCATTGAAATGCACAAACTCCCCGATTCAATTAGGTTTATTACGACAGAATAGTTTTATCCATATTAGTGAAATTAAAGTGGTTTTTATATTTTTCCTTATTGCATTTTTTTTATTTATTCCCTAGAGTGATTTGCAAAAAGTTTCATAATATTTTATTATTTCTTCTCCTTACTTCTAAACTTGCTCTTGAAAGATAGATAATTTTATTATAATAAGTCATATTTTTATAATTACAATTTTGGGTGTTGAACTTATTTTGTAAGCATTAGATATGAATAAGAATTTTCGCTTATTTTCGTAATGAACATTAGATATATTTGCTTATGGAATAGTCTTTATTTCCCACGCATTAATTAAGTTTTGTAATAGTAAATATAGATAGGCGAAGGCGAGTTTGTAACAGACGCAGAGTTCAACAAAACCAGCCCCTTCCCCCCCCCCCCCCCCCCCCCCCAGGGATTTTCTAAGGAATAAAAAACTTCTTAATTTTATTATTATTATTATTGCTGTTTAAAATAAATGATATGCAAAATTGAGGACTGTAGTCCTGTCAGACATAGTTTACAGAAATAGTTGTAATACATGGTAAATAAAAAACATGCTCTACAAGGTCATACTAAACTGTCTGACCTTTTTACCACTTTGCAATTGAGTTGAAAAGTGTTTAGGATTTCAGTTTACCTGTCTGTCCGCGCTCTAACTCTCGTAAAAATTCTTGGAATTCCTTCAAAATGTTATGTTATACCAGTTCGCTATAGGATATTCACTACGAAAGGGTATAAATATCACAACTGGTTTGTATACAGGGACACCCGAAAAACGCCAATGCATTGCGTTTCATGAGAGGCATTTTCATAAATCTTGAATAGAAAAAAGGATAGAGAAAAATATTTATTAAGGATTCTATCATATATAAATTCTAAACATAGAAAACAAGAGAAGAAATTTTTGCAACAGCGATAGATTATGAATCATATTTTAACAATGAGGGACAGTTTATAGCAAAAATGAGACTACAGAGCGAATGTTTAAATGTTATGATTATTATTTACGTGAAGTAAAAGGGGAGGGGGGGGAGTGGTAATGTTGTTACTACTGAGGGAGAAACTAAAAAAATTTCCCCTCATCTTTTAAACCTTTCCTTTCTTTTCGTTTTTACTTATTTTTATTTATTTTATTTTTATTTTTTCCAATGGCAAGGCAAATACAAAAGCAAAATTATTACAAAATAACAAAATAAATAACTAAGTAGTCTAATGTGTCTAAAAATATTTTTAAATGAACAATAATTATAGCAGCAAAAGAAAAACTATGAACTAAGAAACCTTATTAAGAACTAAGAAGTATTAATTGAAAAAAAATAAGAAAATAAATGCTGGATAAATAAACATCCTTTTACATAATTACTGTAGTTTACTTGTTAAGGGGAGCCTTCAAAAATTCACCCTATTCTTATTGTAATGATAAAAAAAAAAAAAAAAAAAAAAAAAAAAAAACGATCAGTCCTTTGCTACGCAAGTGTGAGTAGGAAAAATCCAACCTGACTTTCACCTTTACATTCCTCCCCACCTCGTGGAAATCATTCACGAAAAATCTTTTTTAAAGAACTTGTCATTTCTTCAGATCGATCAACTCACAATTTTGGCATACCGAATTTGGCTGCTTGGCGAAAAGCCCGCGACTTTGCGATCTTTTGCAACAACCCCCATCGTGATGGAGCGCATTTCTTTCGCCTCGCATCTCCTGTTTATTTCTTAGCCGAGGAGTGGAGAGAACAAAAACCAATGAAGCTATTTTTTTCCAGTTTTTCTTTTTATGCATTTTCTCCTTTTTGGGCTAAAGGCAAGTTGTCAACCGGAAGTGAATTAACTAGGTGATCTCGTGGACCGGAAGCGAAACCACTTGGAGCAAAATATTAGGAACGTTTTTAGCAGTGGAGTCGCATTATGATTTGATAAAATACGTTTTTTTGTCGTGTGCTGTTTAGAGTGGGATGCTGACTCCGCGGTTACTGTTTTTGTTGTGAGATACTATTATGTTGCCAGTAAGAAAAGGGTTGTTTTCCCTTTTTTCCCTTCGCTTTTGTAGGGGGTTATGAAAATATTCAATTTTTATAGAAAACGTGTTAGCGTTTTTGTCTAGGAAATATAGTTTCTTTACATTTGTGGCTCTTATCCAAAACTCTTCTCTTTAAAGCCTGTTTTGTCGTCTTCCTTGTACTTGGTTTGTGTTTGTTTGTAAGTGCTTTAAACTTTCGTAAAAGTTGCCAAAATCTCATTTTTTGTTGCCAACTGTTGGTATAACACCATTTATTGACTTTTTTCGTTTCTTTTTTGTGTGTGTATGCATGTATGCGTATGCTACTATGAATTCTAAATGACTTCCTTCGGTTTTAATTTTAAATAATTGATTTTATTTAATTATTTATTTTTTCGTCTTATTTTTCAGAGAGGAAAATTGTAAAAATTGTGTAACTAAGTAATATAGAGCCGTGCAATGAATAAAAGTCTAAAAGAACCAACCAACAAGGAAGAATTCAGGAATTAATGAAAAGCTTTATTGACGCAGAATGGAATTAACCTAAACGCAATAGTGTTGAAATAAATAAAATTAATAGGGGGGTGATAACGCAGTATTAATGATCTTGCGTGTAAGATATTCACAAATTTCAACCAATCATAACTAAACAAAAAATTGAACTAACAATTCTTTTCTTTATTTCTTTTTATTATGAATTCAGTACATATTACTGATGTCTTAGCAAAATTATAAACAGGATAAAAGTACATCATAACAGGATTCCTTCCTCATAATATGTTTTATATTGGTCTTATGCGGTTTCAAGCAGAACATTAGGCTCATCTCAGAGTTTAGTGTTTTGTTGTGAAATACTACTTTGTTGCCAATAAGAAAAATAGTTGTTAATTTCATTTTTCGTTGGATTTTGAAACTAATCAGTTTTTATAGAAATATTTCTATCATGAAAATATTTAAATTTTATGTAGAGAATCTTAATGTCTTTACCTAGGTCTTTCTTTATGTCTGCAGCTCTTAACTGACACTCTTTCTTTTCTTTTTAAACAGTTTTTCATCTTTCTCGTAGCTTGGTTTGTGTCTGTTTATAAGTTATAGTAAAAAATGACAAAATTGCATTATATACATATACACACACATATATTAATTCAAAATAATTAAGTAAAGAGAATTATTCTGAAATATTTTCCCTCTTTCAATATCGTTCTCAAGGGCAAATTCAAAGTGGGAAAAGATATTAAAATTTTTTTGACAATAGCAATGGATTAAAAATAAATAAATAAATAAAATATCGCTATTAATTAGCCCAACATCTCAGTAAAATCAACATTAAGAGCCAAACAACAATAATTATCATAACTGTTAGTATCTCTCAATTTTATTTCCTTCTTCTTTTTTATTTATTTATTTGAGTGTGTACAGTCGGTAACAAAAGTATCCGAACACTAGCAAAAATTCCTATATAAAAAAAGTAGAGTTAATACTGTTTTGTTAAATAAATCCTTGTCGAATCCTGTTCTTAGACTGACTAAGAACATGATTCGACAAGGATTTATTTAACAAAACAGTATTAACTCTACTTTTTTTACATAGGAATTTTTGCTAGTGTTCGGATACTTTTGTTACCGACTGTACATACTTTCTTTTAATTGTTTCCAGAGAGGAAGGGATGAAAATTTGGTAATTCAGTATTGTTATTAAAATCTAATAGCTGATACCAGAAACTAAAGACTAGGGGAATTCATTTACAGACTAAAACAAACACAAGCACGGCAGCATTTTTTTTTTTTTTTTTTTTTTGGTTGGGGGGGGATTTATTAAATTATATATATATATATATATATATTTTTTTTTTTTTGAGTTTATACATTAAAGGGTAAAATTGCAGTAGCCCCGTCACAGGGCCAGTAAAGAAAAAATGTGGCGACAGAATATTATTCTTTGAATGGCCATCTTTTCCATTCCTTAAAAATTCTTATAGGTGTATTTCCCTCCATACAACTTCAATTTTCTCCGAATTTCATTTTATGCAACTTATTTTAGTGTTTTGTTAAGATATTTATTTTGACTATTACATTTTATAGTGATGATATTACCAAAAAAAAAGAAGTTAATTGCTCAATATTCGTACCTGAGGAAAGAGATAGGAAGAAATTTGGTCACTAATTTAATAGTCACTACTGACCATTAGCTACTAAGGAAATTTTCTAGTTTTGTTCTTTATCAGGCATGGGTGTGCGTTATGGTTCGAAATTTACTTTAAGCTCTTAGATCTCAGTCTAGTTAGCATATCGTGCAAAAAATAACCGTTGAGCGACACTCCAGTCAAACTGTTGATAATTTTGTATCTCATACAGTATCATAATAAAAATCTTATCTCATCCAATAAACATTTTTTCTTTTAATTTATTATTATTATTATTATTATTTGAAATAAAAATCTATTGCACCAAAGCTTAAGAAGTACAGTAAAACCTCTCTAAGTTGGACACCTGCGGTTCCAAGAAAAAGTGTCTAACTTAGAGAGATGTCCAACTTATAGGGGGGCTTACTTTTTTCGATTTAATTAAACTGTATCTATGCATCTAAATATAATACAATTAAGTATTTATGACTTATATACAAAAAATAATTAATTTGCCTATTTAAAATTTAAACTGTTATGTTGTGGCCGTTATAATACTTTCTTCTATAATTTTTTATATAACAGCGCCACCTACCAGTTAACATGCACGAAAATTTAATCAATTTAGCTTTTCACAATAATGATTTTGCATATGCATTTTGTTGTAATTTTATCCAATAAACGTTGAGATAGTCCTATGGAAAATCGGAGAATGTGAGTAAAAGCAGCACCACTTGTCTGTTGATCTACACCCAAATTAAGCTAACATTCATTTTCATAATGGCTATCTCACATATGTAGTTTGGTGAGTTTATTCACTCTAGAAACTGAAATATAGTTTTTCGGTGAACAGGGAAAACTGCAACATAGCAGCAACACCTGTCAGTTGATATGTATCCAAATTGAATCAGCATCGATTTTCACTATAGATCTCTCCCATATTAAGTTTAGTGCAATTTTACACTCAAGTTAAACTTGGTAAGAAAAATAAAAGGGACAAATGAAGAGGAACTCCTACCAACCAAAATGCATTTTTTAATGCCTATTATTTTAAAACAGTCTTAGTCAATACATGTTCTCTGTGGAATATTTTCAAAAGAAAAAAGAAAGGACAATTCATGCAATTCAATAAAAAGAAAAGACTCTTGCATTCTGTACTAAATTAGTGTAATTTGTGAATGTTTCAACTGAAGAAAAGAAATACTCTTTATAAGATAAGACAGAGTTGATTATATTGTGATAAGAAACATTGTTTTTTAGATATTTATAGCTATTTCTTCAAGGGATGAATAAAATTTCTTAAAAAAAAGTGAGAAAAATGGAAGTTTTATTTCTTTTTTTCCCGTCTCATCGGGTAAAAGTGTTCAACTTATAGAGGTTGGACATAATGTGTTAAACCTATGGTTACATTCCGTTCCGAGAAAAAGTGTCCAACTTAGAGGGGTATCCAATTTATAGGGGTGTCCAACTTGACAGGTTTCACTGTACCATAAATTTTGTCGTGTATTAATTAATAACGTTGAAGAATTTTTAATTTAAGGAGACTATGCTTATCGTCTCGGAAAGTCAAAGTCAATGTTATTTTATGAAGCATTTTACCCCTTTATATTTCATTAACTAATACATACATACTTTTAAAAGTCACTTTCTAAAAAAATAATTTTCTTAATTTTTAATATTTCATTTTTAATCTTAAAACCAAAATTTCACATTGTGAAAATTCGCATTTTACAACTTCAAAATAGAATTTAAAAAAAAAAAAAAAAAAAAAATTAGCAAGCGATAACTAGTTTAACAGTTGTGAATTTTCTGAATGTGGAAACGGAATTTAAAATTATGTATTAATTAATGAGTTATAATGAAGCAAAATTCTCCGTAGAACAAAATTGGTTTCGGCTTTCGGCGACGATAAGTATAGAGAGTCCTCATAACTGATGGTTTTGTACTACAGCATACAAATAAATAATTTTAAAATTGTATATTTGTAAAAAACATCGATCGATAAGCAATTTGTTGTTTTAATTTTAATAAAGGAAATAAGAAATAAAGCATTAGTTTAAAATAAAATAAAGTATCTTTTCTTTCTGTGAAGAGCTTTTTAAAAAAGAGTGACAATGTGCGAACATTTTATGCATAAACCAAGCTTGCACAAGCTGCGACTCACACCAAGAGGCTAAACCTATATAAGAACTGCTCCCCCAAAATTATACTTAAAATAAAGTGTTATAAAATTTTAGTTATGTCACCTTTTTTCAGTTCATTAGAATGCTATTATGTATATATATATTTCATCCTTAAAAACAGTTTTGTATGAAACTTAATAACTTTCTAATGCAAATTTCTTGTTGTGTTTCAATTATGTTGTAGTAAATATTGTACGATCATTATATAAATTAAGTGAAAAATCAAATTTTGAATTATCCAATTAATTAACTGCATGATATTGATATATCAGTTTTTACTTGTTTATAACACATTAATTACTGTAGATTATTGAAAAAAATTATTTATGTTTAAGATTTGTTTATTTTATAAGAAGTTGAATTCTTACACATTGTAAATGTTATAAAATAATTTAATAATTTGTAGATAATAATTAATTTAAATAATAATTTATCAATGTTATCAAAATGAATTAGTTGTATCATTTTCCAATAATGTTACAATTCGAACTTTCAACATGTTCAGATAAATAAATAAATATATATATATATATATATATATATATATATTTTTTTTTTTTTTTTTTTTTTTTTTTTGCAAGAATTTTTATTTATTTATTTATATTTTATTTATTTTTGATAAAAACTATTTTAATTAATTAAATTTATTAACTTTTAGCCTTCTAAATATTTAAATTTACTTTTATTTCTACTTAAAAAAGGGAAACGTACTCACTTTGTTACCAGAACAGTGGACATTTTTTAAATTCTTTTTAATAAGCAAATAATAATAATTATTAATTTAACTATGATAAGTAAATTAAGTTACCTATGATGCTAAACGTGTACGGATTTTAATATATTCAGTCAACCAAAATAATTTTTTAACAAAAAAATAACTGAAATTTCTTGAAAAAAGAATAATATATTTATGAACATGTTAAAAATTGGGATTCTCTCATTTTTGGAGAATGACCCAGTTAAATATACCGGGTGTCCCATAAGTCTGTAGACATTTTAAAAATTCATAAACATTGAAAGCATTGGTAGGGTAAGTGCACCAGTGATTGACACTTTTAGAGCAATGTTTGATGTTTTTAATGTTCTAGTCATTACAAAATATTTTTAGGAATCTTAAGTTAGTACATATGGCATGAAAAACATTCAGAACCTGCACATATATGTTAAAATATATACATTTGATAGCAATTATTATTTATTTTTTTGTGAATTTTTATTTGACACCTACTCAATGTTCCAGTAATTGACACTGCCAGTTTTTCATTTTATCAGTAATTGGCCCCCTATGTTCCAGTGTTTGACACTGCTAGTTATTCCATTTTACCAGTTATTAGCACCTATGCTCCAGTGTTTGACTTACAATGTTAAAAATCTTATATGTAAAATGATTTTATTTTATTATTTTTCTTATTTATTAATTATTTCGGGATAGATGTCAATTACTGGAGCATGCCAATGGAACACCTACCTTAGATTTGAACACGTTTTACGAAAAAGTTATTCTCATGAAAGGGGGTTTTTCGGGGGGGGGGGGGAAGAAAAAATAATAATAGTTAAAATTTTCGTCGAATTTTTGTAGAGGGCGATGTACGGGAGCAAATCACAACTTTCTATGAAAAACTATATTTATTTCAAAGAAAATTTTTTAGACATATAAATTTTATTCTACATGTTCGTTATCGCCACAAATTAAGGTTTGCAAACCAGTTAAATCACTGCTAAATACAGATTCAGTTGGCGATTCTTAGCTCAGTGAAAAAATCTTCACCAAAAAGGCTTTATCCACCAAATCAGCATCACAATTAAAACTTCATGTATGTACATGTAGGAAGCAAAATTAAAAATAAACTGTGTTAATCATAAAACCGTGCAATTTATAGGAGTCTGATTTGCATATTTCTCTTTACGCGTCCGTGCAGCGTCCTCTATCGATGAAAAATTTAACCTTTTTTTTTTTCCTCTTCATTAAACCCCCCCCCCCCCTCCCATTTAAAAAAAAAAAAAAAAATCACCCTACCGGAGAATAACTTTTCTGCAAACCGTGTTCAATTCTATCAATCGCTTTAGTTTTTATTAATTTTTAAAATGTCTACAGATTTATGGGCACCCGGTATACACACACACACACACACACACACACACACACACACATATATACATATATATATATATATATTAACTGACATTATCTTTTTAATAAACATGTAATTAAATATTCAGGGTACTCATTAGATAAGATTAAGCTCTAAATTCACCACGTGTCAATAGTTGTACGTAATCCTTACGTTTATCGTACCTATCAATACATTTGCATTAGTTTTAATAAAATTATTATTAAAGATGAGAAATATTTTATGTTCCTGAAATTTGTGATCCTTGGCCAATTGTCTTCTGTACCTGTAAATAATAAGGGTTCTGGTACCCTATTATTATGGTATACTTTTGACAAGCTAATTGCAGTACTCATCTGCTTAGAAGAGACCGTGTTTAAAATAATATTAAATATAACGGTTTAAATGCACTCTGTGCAGAATATTTGTCGCAACATTTACCTTATTTTATTGCTTCTTACACCAAGGCATTAATCTCTCTTCATCATTTTGAAAAATGTCGTTGTTGACTCCCAAACAAAACGAAATCATAATCGCTTGGCTTTTTACAGTAACACCTTAACATCATTAACGCCATAAAGCCGTCATCGGAGTTTAACCGTGTAAATTTAACCTTCTTTTCTTCCCACAGATTAGTTTTTTTTTTAAATAAACTCCCTCCCCCAGTGTGGCGCTCGCGATAAATTTCCCCCATAATTTTCCCCATCCACGATTGCATTTCCTCCATATTTTTTTTGGTTCAACTTCCTCCGTAGTTGCCCGCAAGAAAGAGAGTGAGAGGGGGAGGAACATTCAGGGATAACTGGGGGGCCCTGATACAGGGGCCCTCTAAGAGGCCCCACCGGAAGCTTTGCTGAAACATTTAACGATTTGTTTTAAACGGAAGTGACATGACGAGTTTATTTTGGAAAGTAACTTGACTTTTCATAATTTCTATCTTCGGAGTCAAATATAATTCCATAAACTTGCAGAATGTTTTCTCACTTTTCTCCCCTTCCCCTTCCATGATATACAAGCTTAAACTTAGCTGTGTTAAAAACTTAATTTTGGAGTCATTTACGAGTGATATCAGATTTCATTGAGCATTTTTCGCGGAAGTTTAAGTAAGTACTGATAAATACAAACAAAATAGTTAAGTAGCTATATAATGTGAGATACTCAGTGCGGTAGATTATCAAAAAATGCTCTGTCTCAAATAATATTATGCATGTGAAATTTTGGTTTCAGAATCATGTTTCTCTAATGTTTTGTCAATTTTTCAGCCTCTTTTGTAAAATTTTATGAAAATCCGTTCTAGTTATAAGCAAAAAACTTGTCATAAAAATTAGTAATTTTAGAAAAAAAAAATATATATATATATTTGACTAAATATTTGTACAATTTTCGAACCAAAATATACAAATATTGTGCAACAATGTAAAATTACAAGTCATTTGTAGTATTTTGTAATACAAGATGATCCAAAGTATTTTCGCTCTTCTTCAATTTGTGATTAGTCTCCTAATTGCACTCTAGACTAAATCGATAGCGGAAAATATGCGCTATTAAATGTTCTTTGCATGTATGAAGTTTCAGGCTATTTCGTCTAACAGTTTTTCATAAAATCAAAAAAATGCCTCCCCCCCCCCAAAAAAAAAAAAAAAAAAAAAAAAAAAAAAAAATCTAAAAAATTTGAACACTCACTGTAGAAGAAAGAACAATTTCCCTTTTTTTTTTTTTTTTTTTTTTTGTTAGTACGGAGGACTATTAGTCTCAATCTATGGATTTTTACAATACTTGGACATTTATCGAAATCGAAAATTTATCGAAAATATAATCCAATAACTTTGCTTAATTAAAATAATGACCTTATCAAGCTCCATACCCTTAGGTCGTGGCGGCTTTCGGAGGCGGATCCGCCCCATCATCAGCAACCTTGTTGTAGCTGTTATAATTTTTTTTAAAAAAGGGGGGAAAAACCTAATAGTACTCCATACTAAACTAAGTTCTGCTTTTGCCAGAATTTCATGAAAATCTTCTTCTTCTTCTTCTTTTTTTTTTTTTTTTTTTTTTTTCTTTTTTGGTGGGGGGAGGATGAGAAGATTGAAATGTTTATATTTTATCTATAAATTCATGTTGATTCAATGTAAAAAAAGAAAAGATGTTTGCGATATGAAAAACATTCACCAAGGGTGGGAAAGCTATTCCCCCCTCCCCTATAAATTCATGCTGATTCAATGTAAAAAAAGATCGGTTTGCGATATGAAAAGCATTCAACGGGGGTGGGAAACGGGGGTGGGTCAAATCACTTAAACCTGAACGTTCCAGGTCTTTGCCAAAATTTTATTTATTTATTTATTTTCGTAAAAAAATGATGCAACACGTTAATATTATATGCCTCAGTCAAAAATAACGGCAAATTGTTATTAAGTTACGAACATTAAATCAGATTATTTGCAAATTATTATTATTAATATTATTATTATTATTTTATTTAAAGGTGTCATATTTTAGTGCCAATAATTTATCCATTGGATTGAGAGACATTATTTTGAAGTAACTAATGGGAAATATTTATCCCTGTGTAAATCTAAGCTCTCGCGAAACTCTTGTCGTAAAAATCATCCTAGTTAAGCATTACTGATTTATTCATTCCACACAAGGCCGTAGCCAAGCCAAAGGGGATGTGAAACACCTCCCAAAATTGTGAAAATTTTTGAGTTAAATATAATTTTTAACAATCAGCATTATACATTAAAGTTTGAAACCCCACTGAAATTTTTTTCTGCCTTAACCTTGTTTACTACTATTATGTAAAACTATGCGTGGATTTTCCGTTTTATTATTATTATTAGTAGTAGTAGTAATTGTATTCTATTTTGTAAAGTGAAATTCCTTTATGCTCTAATTAATAATACCAAAGTGTATGAGATCTCTAATAAAATTTTACACAATGGTAATCAATCAAAAATGCTTCTTCTTTGATAATAACATTAAATTACGTCTTACCTAAATATGCTCTAACACACTTATAACAAAATTTCACAGTACTCAGACAAAGAAATAAAATAAAACAAACAGTAATCCTTATCATCTGCGCATTTGTCAATCGTATAGCTCGAGTGCGTTTCTCAATTGAAATGCATAAAACTAAAGAAAAACCAAACTCGTCTTTTGAATAGGTGCCAAAACTTATTTCACCCCACTTCCTTTTTCCTGAAACAAAACTTAACAAAATAAAAACAAAATACCTCGCCAATCAGTAATGTGTTGGTAACTGCGCTTAGTAAAACTATACTCGGGGAAAAGAGAGTGGAGACCCGGCGATTTGTCAGGATAATGTCAGTCAAGTTTGAAAAACTCGGGCGGTTTTTCACACGAGTTTTCTTGGCAGAATTTGTGATGCTTTTATCAGTGGGCATCATCTAGATGGCGTGTACTTAGAGACGCAGAATCTTTGGCGTAAAATGTGAAAATAGGATGGTGTAAACGATGAGTGTTGTCTGTTTTGATAGGAATTTGAAACTCGCACTTTGAAATGGTATACGGAGTTTAGCTGTAATTGGAATGCTGTTTTTTCGAATTGAGATGTTTTTTACTCTTTATTTCTTTGCGATTCTGGAATGGGGAAATTTTAGAAATCCAGTTCGGTGATTGTCTTGATATTTGGCAGGTGCTTTGCTGAAATATTGTTCCGGCCCATTAAATTTTTGAATGGGATACGGTTGTGGGGTGTAAGTTTGTCATATAACTAAAAAATAAAAATAGAAACGAAAAACAAACAGTAACAATGTCTTATACGATCGCGAGACCAGCATCAAAGGGGTTTATGAATAAAAGACCACACATCTCAGTATTTTACTTAATATTTATCTTTTTGAAATTTGTACAACAAAATTTGCTGCGGCTTGATTTGATTAAAATTAGGAAAAAATATAATACATTGCAATTAATTAATATAATCATATTATACTTTATTAAGACAGTATTCTTTTAATAGAAAATAAATGTAAGAGTATCAATTAAAATTGTATATGAACTAATATCCTGTTAAAGTATGTTTACATACTATATGTCCAAATCAGGGCCCGACTATGCTTTTTAAGACCCGGGGCACTGATGCTATTTGGAGGCCCCCTTGCCCTGCTCTAAAGAGCTCGCCAAAAGGACTCATTCTCAAAAACAAAAGTAAATGAATAAAAATAGTGCATTTTTAAAAATTTTCCTTCAATTATACCTTCTATTTCCTCATTTTTTTAGCAACCTATAATAAATTTATTAGTTTTATGTTCAAGACAAATGAAAAATTGATGCACATTCAACAGCCTGTGTTTAGGAAATTAGTCACAAAATTTAATAATTGTTTAAGCTTTCTAATAAAATACAGAAAGAAAAATTTAATCAATTTTTGTTTTTAATAGACATATAATGAAAATTTTTATACTATTATTTGTCAATTTTTAGAGATGAGGCCCTCTAAATTTGGAGGCCCTGGGCCAATGCCCCGTGTGCCTGTGCCATAATCTGATTTTGTGTCTAATGGATATATCTAATGTGTAGAAATTTCGTTATATAATTAGCACAACTGCTCTCTTTAGTTATCTCTGTGGTTGCATTTACTCATATTACATTGCACAGAGAAGGCTTAAAAAACAAGACTATGCAGTAATTATCCCAAGTTGAAGTAATGCTTTAAAAATACTGTTATAAAATTGTTATGTATTTATCTATTTATTTAAGTTAGCAAGTAATTCGTGAAAGAAAATGTAGACTTTTATTAAATCAGTGCACTTTACAGTATCCTATATATAGACTACAATTAATGCCTATCAAAATCATTAAAACACTAATAACAAGAAAAAAAGTGAGAAGATTTTATAGTGCAGACTTATAGAAAAACATCTTGTGAAAACACCATATAGCACCACTTCCTTGTGCGTCTATTAAACAAAATATATTTTTAACAAAGAAAATTAAAAAATATTATTTTCCAATTGTTAATATAGTTACCAAAAAAGGCTTTAAAGAAGCCACAATCAGAACATTCTATTAGTTTTGTTTATATTACTAACGAACTTTTAGTTTGATCTACACATAATATGTGCTTGTTGCAGATTATTTGTTTAAAACCTTTAAAACTACTTTTCCAGCAATAAAAAAGCCGTCGTAGAAAAATATTTCGTAGTCGTATTTATGAACAGTACTAATTAATTTATCAAATAAAATAAATAAATATATCGAAACATTATTGAAAATATCTTATGTTTATTTTTATTACCTTATGAGTAAAATTCCACAGGTAAAAAATTCAGAAGATCAGTTTGATCTTATTGTGTTCCCTAAATATCCGTTATTTTTCATAGATATTATTTTCACAGATATATATATATATATAAGCAAAATTGCTAAGGATAAATGAAAATTAATCACAAAACACATGAGTGCCTTGCCTTCTTCAGGGGAGCTCCCCCATGTAGGGAGTGAAATATGAGAAGTTTCTGACGAAACGTTGGCTATCTAGCCAAAAAAAAGAAAAACACGTTTCTAGCCCCCAACATTTCATAGATGGAAGCAAGACCATACAGCAAACGAATTTAATTAATACAAAGCATTTAAAAATCAATTAAATTAATAAATAAAGAACCAAAGTAAATACATCAAAATAAAACACAAGTATATAAATAAATACATGCATACTTGGACAAACTTGAATAGTCAGTAGAATGAGGAAAATTGAAATCCCCCCATCTTAAACATAGAGCCCGTTTCAGCTGGTAGGGCCACTTACCAGCTCTTAAATGTCGCCCGAAATGGACAAAAAAAAAAAAAAAAAAAAAAAAAAAAACAAGTAAGACTGTATTCAAGAAGATTGAAATGTTTATTGAGTAGAAAAACAGGATAGCGGTTGACAGTTAATACGTTTTTGAGATTTTCCAGAGCTAAATTCAGGTCTAAATCGTTATTGCAAATCATTTTAATTCTGTTAATTTGGGTGAACGTAATATTTTTTAAAACTCTATGACTTACACAGGAGAACCAATTCTCTAAATTACAAACTTTAAAGTTAAAATCTTGCCTTTTATCATAAATTCCAATAAACCAGTTTTTATCTAATTTTTTAAATTTTAAATCCAGGAAAGAAATTTTGTCTTCAGAGTCAGTGCGGTTTAAGATAAGGTCGGAGGGATAGATTTCAGCTGCAAATGCTTTATATTAATTAAATTCGTTTGCTGTATGGTCTTGCTTCCATCTATGAGAAGTTGGGGGGCTAGAAACGTGTTTTTTTTTTTTTTTTTTTTTTTTTTTGGGGGGGGGGGGGGGTCTAGATAGCCAACGTTTCGTCCGAAACTTCTCATATTTCATTCCCTACATGGGGGAGTTCCCCTGAAGAAGGCCCTCATGTGTTTTGGGATTAATTTTCATTCATCCTTGGTAATTTTGCTTATTTATTATAGTTTTATATTTCCTGTCGCTGCATTTGCGCATAGGTTTATAAATACTTTTATTTCTAGCTTTTTATTCTAAAATTCAAGTTTTATTCCAACTTATACTTAAAATTTATCATATATATATATGTATATATATTAAATAAAAGAAAGAAACTAAGTAAAAAGAAGAAAAGAAAGTAGCAAAAGAATAATTGAAAAAAGTACTAAGATTCAAGCTGTCTTTATAATTGTGAACACCTGAAAAATCCCTTTTTTGAACGTATTTAAAGTTTTTTAAGATAGCAAAACGATAAAACTTTTTAAATATCGTCTATTAATGAAATTCAAATTAATAAAAAATATATTTGTTTAAATAATAGTGTTCAGTGTTTAGTTAATATAGAAAAACGGGTGTCCTTATAATTATGAGAAGGAGTGTATATTAAAATTAATAAATTAGTTTACTTTAAAGAGATAACTAATATATATATAACATCGAACTAATATAGAATCGTATTTATTCACAAGAAAGAATCTAATTTATAAAAGATGCCAATTTTATTAACCATCAATATAAAGAAAACAATATATCATCAAATTTCTAAGAAATTTGTCATTTTCTTACGTCATTTTCTGATAGTTTGAGTAACAAAGTATCTCCTCTCTTTCTAAATGAATATTTCGGTAGTGAAACAGGTAATCAGATTCGCCTCATTATGTCTAACTAACGTTTATTTATTTTTCAGAAATATTGCTACAACGGATAGTCTTTTCCCTGCCTCAATTATCCTATTGCAGTGTAAGTAGTTTTAAAGGCAAAGTGAAAAAGCGGCAGTACATTAAGCTGACCAAATGTCCCCATTTTCTGGGGACTTTCTTTATTTTGAATGCAATTTTCTAAGTTTTAAAAAATTGTAGAAAGTAAATTATTAATGAATAATACATTATTTTTAGTCCTTATTGGACATTCTTTTAGTCCTTACTATTAGTCCATACCATTTAGTCCTTATTGGACATACGGACTATATCCGTAATTGGATAATTGTAGCAATTTTTAACGCTTCTCTATTATAAAGGTACTTTAATCCTTTCAGTGAGGTCAGCCTTGATGACAAACTTGGTTAACTGGTGACTAATTTGGCATTTTGGCAACCAAATTTGACGAAAAATAGTAGTTTTGGGTTCCCGAAGTTTCGAAGCTTTTCGACGTACGGGAGCCTGAATCTCGTGCTTTCTGTGGGTTTCTCGATAGAAACTGAACCAAGCTCCATCGGCAAAGGGTATAAATAGGAGTTAACTAACTACTGCGAGAGAGAGTGAAGTCACTACGAGTCAGTGTTTCTCAGACCTATTCTGAGAGATTGCACTTTGGAGATTGTGCTGACTGAACTTGGTTCGTTTATGCTCTGGAGTATTTGATGTTATTTGCTTTACTCCTGTGGAACAAGTGCCTGTTTTCTTGATCTGTTCCAGAACACTCGTCGAATAGTGACTTATTCGGTACGAGTGGACTTCATTGGACTGCTTCCAGAATATTCAAAGAATTAACAGTACTGTTAGAGCAACGAGGTATATAAAGTAGAGTGATAAATGGATAAATGGTAACCCTTGAGAAGGTCCAAGATGATTCATGTGACATGCTCTCCTTGCACCTGTGTATTCGGTGGTTCCCTTGGTAACAGCTTATTTTCAGTAAATTTCTATGGCAACAGTTTGGAGATTGTTCTTCGCATAAGTCATAACCGCCAATGTTTTTGTTTACTTTCGTAGTTTAATATTCTTTTGTTCTAAATCATTTTTATTTTTATTTTACTTCTTTTTTATTTTGTGTAGTTGAACTTTAACCAACAAAATGCTTAAAAATAGTTGAAAAATTATTATTTGTTGTTAAATTTAGCTCCTTAAAAGTTTAAATTTTCTTTTATAAACACTTTTAAACTTTAATGGGAAACGATGAAAAAAAAGGTATTTTAATATTTATTGTTATGTGAAATATGTGTAAAATTATTTTAAAAACAATTTATTTCGGTCATAGGACTGTCGTGTTACCTAATAATAAGGATAATTTGTCGAACTGATATATTAAATGCCAAAATAGCGATAAAGGGTCAAACACAGCAACCTATTGGAGCATGTCACGTGATTCATCTTGAACCACGGAATGCTAATCCTTCATCCACTGAATCAGCACTCTAATATATATATCTCGTTGTTTTAGAGAATATTCGTTGCAATAACAGTTTTCTTGTACAGATGCGAGAAGTTACATAGAATGAAGTGCATTCATAAAATAGAATCTGCATATTTTTTTTACAAACTACTTTCTTCCACGTGAAAGTCGGCAAGTTTTTCGTAAGAATATTATCATCAAAGTTAAGAAGTCATTCACGTACTTGTAGAAGAAGAGGAAAACAAGATTTATTTAAAAGCTGTGGTCAGGATTTTTTAATAATTTATCATTCCAGCACTTATCATACGACATGAAAGATAACTTCAAATATTAATACAAAAAATAAATAAATAAAAAGGTGATTTATCTTTTTTTTTTTTTTTTTTTTAATTACCATTACTAATCTGTTTGTATTTTAGAATGTTGGGTATAATGTTAAATAAATTTCGCTAATTTATGTGTAAAACAATATTTATTTTAAATAACCACTAAATCAATAATAAAACAAAGAACTGACGGTAACTGCTGTTTTTTAAAGGACGTGGCCTTTCTTCTTCAGGTGCAAAAAACACGTGAGAGCACGTGTTTATTGCACCTGAAAAAAAAAAAAAAAAAAAAAAAAAAAAACAGGCCTTACGAAACCGGTAGTACTTAAATTAATTTTATAGAGTGGGAAGAAGTTTTTTAATTTAATTATTCACTAAATCTTTTAATTTACATAACTGCGCTAACTGAGATTATAGAATTATACTTTTTTACCAGAAATAATTTAATTTATAAAAGATGATAATTTTATTAACCAACAGTTTATTAACATAAAGGAAGGCAATGCATCATCAGGTAGAACATTTTCTAATTTAGAAAACTAAATTTTCTTTTAGAATTCTGATCACAAATGAATAACAAAATGTCCAAATGAACTTATATCGGTAGCGAAACAGGTAATCAGATTTGTCTCATCATGTCTAACAAACATCTATTTATTTTTTACAGATATTATCATCAAAGTTACGAAGTCATTCGCGTGCTTATAGAGAAAGAGGAAGACAAGATTTCTTTATAAGCTGCAGTCACGAGTTTTGGACGTTTTTCATTCGTACTCGCAGATCTGTGACATATGTTCACGCGACACCGAAGATACTGTCTCTAAATAATAGTGATACGGATAGAAGGGATTTTTTCCCCTATTAGCTCCCATAACTAATCCCTTTATGTCTCAGAATGTGAAACATGCATTTTTGGAGCAATCCATATGTACGAAACTGAATTGGTTTAACCCCAGGAGCTGCATTAGATTAATATTTTCATAGATGCATATTAACAGTATCATTTGCGATAAAGGGTGGAGGTGGGGAAGCGTCTTTTGTAATGCGAAAATTATTGATTGATGGATAAAGTGTATTTTCGGATGTTATACGAGAGACTGGGATGGGATGAAATTTGTTGAATAAATAAACGTACGATTTCGGTTACATAGTTTTATTTTTTAACAAACTTAAGAATTTTAGGAAATACAGTTCAACTACACGTCTCTTTCTCTTTATATGTACAGGGTGTAAGAAAGATCTTTTCCTCAATTCTAATTCCTTAAAACACACACGGTAAATGAATTATGAGGAATTCTCGTTAACAACTATTAAAAGCTTACTTTGAGAAAGACTAGGTTTGCGGGGAGTGTTTTGGAAATGCGATGTTTCAAGTTTAATATTCGACAAAAAAGAAAGTGACTGTGAAAGAAGACAGGGAAGAAGAATATTGATGTAAGATTTGAATAAGAATGTTAATAAATAATTAGGCATTAAAATGCTTTTTTCTTTTTCTTTTCTTTTTTTTTTTTTTTTTGTTGTAGTAGTAGTAGTACTAGTAGTAAATAGTAAGCTACGTCCATATTTTAGTATTATTGGAAATAATTTTGTTCCATATACGAAATATGCACATTGCCGCCTTTTAAGTCACTTTTCATGGATTGACTATTTTTATTTATTTATTTATTCTTCATATTTTTTAGAAAAGAAGATACAGAAATTGTTACTTTTTATTGCACTATAGCAATTTACTTCTTCAGAATCAAATTTTAATTTAATGGACTTATTTTTTTGGAATTGTGGTCTAACCTTTGTTGTAAAAACAACGTCAAATTATTGAATATAAATCCATTTATCACCTGGATTGTTGGCTATATATAGATGATTAATTGCACAACAATAAAAAATCAAATCAATTGCAATACATGTATATAAAATAATAATAATAATAAGTCCTTCCAATTCGACTGCTATTCCGAGTGAATACTTAGTGAAAAAGAATTGTTTGGAAAGAGTATATATCAATTCCATTTTACTTTTATTTGCAAAAGTCATAATTTTGTCTTCGCTTATAAATTCTGATTTTTGCGGAAACGGTGTGCTGAATGTTTTAGACTTTCCATTGTCCGACCTCTAAATATTCTCTCGACAAACGGCCCTGATATCTTCTATGAACATCCTGTGTTACAATAACGTAGTTGACCTCCGTACCAAAAAATAAATAAAGAAAAGAAAAGAATTGTAAAGGATAAAACAAATGTCTCCAAATAATATCATTAGACCTGTGACGTAGACTAAATTCCATGTGTCTATGTTTTTCGGCCTTGTGTCTTTTGGTAAAAGCATTTTGCGCTCTCTTGTCGTCCCCAGCCTTGGAAAGATTGTCTTTAGAGTCCGCGGGAAGACATCGTGTCGATGTGTGACATACTTTCTCAATTCTCTTGACCCGCTTCCGTGCACTCAATTCATGCAAATGTTTCATCCCCCGCTTAAATGGTTGTGGCCCGTTTTCTTTCTCTTTCTTACTTTTATCCTTCTCTTCTTTTTTTTTTTTCCTTCCCTTAATCATCCGGCCCTGAACTGCCTCGTTTGAGATTGACATAAGCGCTTAATTTGGAGAACCGTTTAATTGTTGCTTCATAATGATGTAGCTGGTGCGTTGTAATTTAAAAATTGTTCTGTGAGAACGTTTCTATTGAATAACTTAAAAACTTTTTGAAGAATTCCTTCTCTCATTTCATTGTAAAATTAATAATACTTGGAGAATTGAGGGAAATGCACAGTATAGGTTGTAAAAACCGGCCAATATTCTAGAAAAAGTAAATAAAATAAAAAATTGCATACCATTCCGATAGCTCAGTTGTCAAATCGATTCCCTTAAGAGAAGAGGTAATTTTCCCTAGTGGGTATTTTCCCAAAATCAGATTTTTCTATCTGTGCTCTGACTAGTGTTGCCAGACTTTGCGACCTTTTTATACAATATTTACAAATAACATTGAGAAGTGACATTCTTCAATTCGATTCATCTTTTATGTACATAAAATATCACTTCTTAAAACTATTGGTGACTTTTGAATGAAAAAGTCGCAAAGTCTGGCAGCATTGGCTCAGACTTGTAAAAAAAAGTTGCAGGACACTAATATTTATTAAGTAGTCGTAATTCTGATTTTAAAAGGCTCTGACTAATTGTAGCTCGTATCAAATATCGTTACAAATTGGCGCAATACAAGTTTCAATATCTTGCAGTAGCTTGAAAAACTATCGATCAGGTTCAATCAGGATTCATTGTATTAAATATATATTTCATATTAAATTAATTATATGTATCTATCAACATATATATAGTAATATGTATAATATAATACATATAGATATGCATGTGTACTAGTAAATTAATAATATATATTAAATTAATATATTTGTTTCTACTTGCTAAAAAGTTATTTGACACTATTATTTATTAACTGGTCGTGATACTGATTTTAAATGGTTGTATGACCAATTGCGCGTCTCGAATCAAATGTCTTTACAAATTGCGGCGTAACACGTATCAATATATTACAATGAGAGCTTGAAAAACTATCGCTCAGTTAATATATGTATTTTAATACGCAAATTCTCACATGCATCCATGTCAAACTCTAAAATGAGAATCATAGTCATATAATTAGGAACAATGTTTTCGATAGTAAATATTTCTCACAATGTCACAATACGTGCAACAAGTCTTATAGCATCAAATATACATTCGGCTGTTTCTATACAGTCGGTAACAGAAGTGTCCGAACACTAGCAAAAATTCCTATGTAAAAAAGTACACCTCATACGGTTTTGTTAAATAAATCATTATCGAATCATTGTCTTACACTGACTAAGAACAGGATTCGACAAGGATTTATTTAACAAAACCGTATGAAGTGTACTTTTTTTTTTTTACAAAGGACTTTTTGCTGGTGTTCGGGCACTTTTGTTACCGACTGTACACAAACTAAGTTATTCCGACGTGGGAAATCGCAAAAAGGCAAACATTTAAGGAATTTTACAGACTCGTTGTGGAGCAACTTCAATTATTTCCATAAATTCCTTATCTATATAGATTTTGTTATTATAAATCATATGTGCAATGTGCCTATGTTAAATTATCAATCTATTCCGATTTTAATACTTTTAGAAACCTCTCACCATCCAAAACTCTTTAGTACTTTTAAAAGCTGTCTCCACTTAGTACTTAAAAAAGTTTAGATCTGCGCTGAATAGAAAGCGCCTAAAGGAACCCCAGTAGTCAGTAGAAAGTTGCGTGCACCTAAATCTTCCACCTCCGCTACTGTTACCTTTTAATAGGGTATAAAGGGATTTTATAAGACAAAGGTTTAAGTTATTGCTTACATGACTGATCATCCGTCATGTTTTAAGTTTCAACACTGTGTACTTACAACATGTCAGATTCAAACGCTTGCATTTTTTGTTACTTTCTCTGTAAGTTCAGTATGTGCTTGCTTAGGCCCCTCCCCCGATATCGTCGGTTCTATAATTACACGGATTGCGTTACGAGTGTTTCTCCCGAGCAAAACATACCAGAAGAATTCGAAAGTTCCGAAATAGTCACCAGCGCGGAAATGTGTCATAAATTAAAACCGTGTATACAGTGCGGGAAGAACGATTCGACAGTCCCTATTCTATTTTAGAAAGGTTTTAAAGTTGGAGGGCCTCACGACCCCATCACGTGGAAGATACTGATTTATTTTTTTTTTTTTTTTTAATGTTTTTAAAGCTGTTCTTAAATGAAAACATGTTACAGTTAGCTTTAATAACAAAAAAGTTTCATTTATTTATTGAATAAATGTTTCAGTGTACATCAGGGTTCATACGATCCTTGTATTTAATTGATTTTCTCTAAATTCTGCAATAAAAATAATTTTCTATTTTAAATGAAACTAAAATAATATTTTTAATCAACAGAGTAATATCATACTATTTAACACACACACACACACACACAAAGTTCGTACATGCATTTATTCTTTTCTTTTCTTTTTTTTTTTTTATTCTGAAAGTCGATCGAAAATTTATTCCTTTATTTCATTTTTAAAAGTATTCTGTTGCATTGCATTCTGCATGTATTGTACGCATGCAATAAATAGCTTATATCAATAAACCATTTAGCTTTTTGTTCAGGATTTTTTTTTTTACATGCTTCCAATATTATATTCTAGCATATGGGTAAATATTTTTTAAAAAATTAGATAATTTTATCATCAATTCTTTGGTGAGATATACAAAGATGATAAATAAATTTTAAATTAAAATGGTTAACTATATCATGTGAAACACTAGCATTTGTGGTTTTACCGAAGTATGATTTATGCATTCACAGAAAAAAGAAAGAGAAAGACTGAAAATCCGACCGTCAGCATCAATTGTATTGTACAGTATAACTGTTTAAATCATTGTCAACATCATTTATAAGTCATCAAAAAATGACTAACGTAAATTTGTCCTTTAAACCTCAGAAATCAATGCAAAGATGTAAAAATGATTCCTCATGTTTCATGTGTGATGTGAATATGAATCACTTCATGTGTCATCTAAATGTGAATAATATTACGTGAAATGTTATTAACATTTTAGGAGATGAATAATACATATTTTGTCGATATAATTCTTTAAGCTATTATTATTTATTTATTTATTTGTAAGTTGGAATCTTATACAAAAATTTTCGGTTTGCAGAAAATTTACTTTTGATGTATGAATACTGAAAGGGAAAAAAAAAAAAAAAAGTTGGCAGAAAGGGTAATAAGATTTTTCTTAAATTAAAAAATATATGGCAGTTCATTTTTTTTTTTTTTTTCGTGTTTTTTTTTTATTTTTATTTTATTTTTTTTTTTCTCTTTCAATTCTGTATAGTATACTTTTTTTATTTTCCCCGCTATTCAGTTTCCCCCACCCCTCTACATTACTAATGTGGATAATTGAAAAACATACCGTAGCATATTTAATATCAGGAGAAAATTTGATTCAAGTCTTTTCTTTGTAACTCTAATCTATCAATTTTGTTAAAAAAAAAAAAATTACTACCAAGGCATTTTTTATAAATACCATTTAATTTGATAAATACCATTTAGTTTAATGTTCCAGATACTTGTTAAAGTTGAATTTTATGTAGATGTTTGGCATACACATTAAACAATAGGTCCTTAGACATAGATCTTGTTGGAACTCTTTACACACATATTTACACTTCACTAATTATTCAAAGTGATCATGAAATGATAAACCAAACCAAATGAAATCTTATTACACTTTAATACATTTGTTCATTTGTTTTCACATATCATGTATTAATCTGCAAAGTTTTATGCCGGATTTAAGGTGGCAGAGGAATGCCATCCGTTTTAGAGGAGTACCACAAGTGGTGGAAGAGCGACTTAGCTCGAGAAACTGACGAAAGGTGGCAGACAACAACGAAATTTCGAATTTTGATTCAGATGAAAGCTGAGTAAATCCCATGATCCAGTACCCACAAAGGTATACTTGGAAACTTGGAGGACTCTGCGACCAACACAGATTTCTCGTGCATCAGTCTCTGTAAGCATACACGAAGGTCTTTGGCTGGCTCAAGGATCAACCTACAATCTTTCAATTACGAGCCCTTTGCTACATCGACCAAGCTAACGCGGCTTGGTACAAGTGAGAATATAGTTTAAAAATAATAATAATAATAATAATCAAACAAATCTGTGATTGGCAATGAAAAATAACTGAAAAGTTTTGTGGAATATTTGTTTAGTAATTGCATTTTAGTGATATAATATCGTTTCTTAATTTAACATCACTTTTCCAGTAATGCCAATTAATTAACACTTGAGATTCTTACAAATATATAGTTAGAAATTTTCAAAAATTTATGATTGAAAACGAAAAATAGCGTAAATGTTTAGCGGGAAAATAATTCAGTTATTTGATTTTAATGATAAAATATCTTTACCTAGATTGGCATCATTTTTTCAGTAACAAATATTCCAACATTTATAATTTATTTCGAAGCATTGTAGTGTCTTCCTTCTTTCAGCACCACTTTTTTTGAAGAGTATATATTTTTTTAATTACTCTTAAAAAGAAAAAGGTAGGTATTAACGATGCTCCGGAATAAATTAGAAATGTTGATAACTATGCAATAATCTCGTTCAAGTAATTTTGGACCTTTGAGGAAAAGAAAGAAAAAAGTTCTAAATTGCATGTGTATTTGTGGGACGATTAAGTTCTGTCTCTGATTCAAGTTTATTTTTTCTTCGTAACTCACAACCCAGTCAATTTTGTAAAAAAAATTACTACTGGGGCACTTCTGGTAAATACCATTACTGTAATGTCACATTCCATCGGATCCTTGTTAAAACACTTTACGACGTTTGTTACCACATACCGAAAGTTCATATATTTTTCTGGGAAGATTTACGCTTTTCTCAAGATGCTGACAGAAATTGAGTGCCAGATGAGTGTGTAAGGTTTTTGGAGGGATGAAAGAGCGAGGAGATAGTTAAAGAAAGAAAAAAATGATTAACGCTTGGGATTTAGAACTGTTTACCTCTGACGGTGCCGACGACCCTTTCCGATTTCAATGGAAAAACTGAAGTAGAAATTTCTCCGTCGTCCTAATTTGGCCTCGTGTCGATAAAAATAAGAGAGGGGAAGGGGGGAGGGTCCTCAAAAATAAGAGGTGGGTTACGTCACACATTGCGCGGGCGTTAGATGCCACCTTTCGCGGGGCCTCTTTGAGTGTTGTGGGAAAAGCAGGCACAACAGAGACAAGACGATGAACGGGGTCCCTCTGGGTGCGAAACTCGTCCAAAGCAATCGCCATTTTTGTGCTTCAATATATTTCGGATTAATCCTGCTGTTCAATTCCCATTTACTACGTATTACATTTGTACTATTTTAAAACATATTTTGAATAATTTAATTCCTTTACAACACTCAGCAAACGAAAGAGAGATGAAAATACCAACGTATGAAATTTTAAATGAGATGTATTTCGAATAAAATTATTGTCACGATGATAATTTAATTTAATTACACTGAGTAGTAAAAACATGTTAAAGTACTTACGCAGAAAAGAAATGACACACATAACACATAAGCCTAACGATGAGATAATTTGCATAATCCATTAATCCAATAGAAACATTCATCAAATAATAGAAATGGAAAGAGATAAATTAACCAAAAGAATCTGTTAAAAGAAAAGAGAATTTATGAAATGAAAAATAGAATTTTAAATGCTGAAAACCAGAAATGATCATTCATCAGGAAACTTGCATCTCTGTCAGCATATGCAAGATTTCGGATAGCTGTATAGCTAATTCAAGCACTATACAACTCAAGTTTCTATCTTGCAACAAAACAAAGTAAAAAAGGAAATTAAATATTAAACAGTAACATAACCAGAATTGAAAAATGGAATAAGTAAGTCCACATGTAAACGATTCCAAACAGAAATAGTAGAAATAAAGAGGTTGCCAAAACGAACAAACTGAAAATATATTTATATATATATAGCAGTATTTTTATTTAAGTTATAAAACTGTTAATTCAGATTTTCTTTTCTTTTTCTCAGTAAAAGCATGAAATTGGTAGACATTTTAATTCAGATTTTTGGAAATCTATAGTGGAACTATCTTTCTTTCTTTCTTTTTTCCTTCAAAAGCAAAAGCGAGAAGAAAGAGAAAGAAATTTAAAATAATTACAAGAAAGTCGGCATCTTGAATTTATTTTTGAACCTATTTCTTTTTATCCTCTTCAGAATGTTCTTAATTAACTGATTCTAATTCTGCTATTTGTCTGTAATTTTTGATATTACTAAAAAGCCACGGATTCCATGACATTCTTCTTCCATGTTTTATTTGACGCGATTTATTGTTAGATTTCGCAACTGATTAAAATGATAACAAAATTCAAAAATTGTTCTCTTATGCTAAATTTTGTTCTTAAAATATTACTCTAGTTATATATTGCTACCAAATAATTTTTAACGCCTCAAATTTACATTTATGTCGCTTAATTTACTTTCTATGTTACTAAGAATATGGTCGAATATTTAAGTTTAAAAAATCTGTTAGATATCGTAACATCAACACTAGACAGTTTTATTAAATAATAATAATAATAAAAGTCAGGAACTTTACCTTAAATCCAATTTTATTTTACATTTTAAAAAATATATGCAGTGCAATAATATAATGTTTTATATTATTCTAGTACAAAGTTGCTAAGTTTTCGAATGAATGATGATGCTGTTAAAAACAGCTTTAAAAAACAGAAAAGATTTCCTTTTAAGTAAGTTAATTTTTAATTGGCTTGTATAAAAATTATTAATACGATATTAATATTAATATTGCCTTAATTAACAAAACGTAAATAATGAATTAATCCCCCCCCCTCTCCCTCTTTGTAAATGTTTAAACAACCCTTCAGTAGGATTCCAGAAACTAATAGGTCAGGTAATGGTTTAACCAGTATAAAGAAATCTATTATATTGATCTAAAAAATCGTACTGTTATGAAAAATTAATTCTTTACCTTTTTTCATATTTATGGTATCAAGTACAATTATATATAAAGTGGCGGAAATCTTAAACGAAAATCAGAGAGATAAAAATGAATAAATATATTTTTTTAGAAATTATTCTATAAATTTATTAATTCATTTTATTATATGCTCACATGCTGGGTGAAACGTATCGAATTTCTAAAAACATTGTGTTTCTTGAATAATCATGTGACCTGGAATGGCGTTTACAAACGATTCAGTAATCGAAATCATTCAGTGAATCAACATGATCGTAGAGTCGAATTCTCCAGTCGTCACTCGCGTCCTCTCACGGCCAAACATCGTGACCCCATGGTTCGACCCGAACGCTTTTGTGTCGCCACCGAAATTCCCAAAACTAGCTTTTTTTCTGATTCCCTCCCCCCACCTTTTCTCTCTCTCTCTCTTTTTTTTTTCTCTTTCATGAGAGACATCTAGGAAACCTCATGAGAAACCGATTTTTTTATTGCTCATGTAAAAAATCACAAGTGGTAGGCAAGACAGTTAGAGGTTACACTGTTTCATTGAAAAGAACTTGAATTTTGTTAAATAATATCACACTCAAATTATAACAATATAATAATAACTCAAATAATAACACACTCAAATTATATTTTACACTCAAGTTATTTTAATGACATATAAAACATGTTATTATTTAAAAGTATATTCATAAATAAAGACAGTTATCTCAGTGTCTATTGGTTACCGCCATACGAAATTTAATTCATAGAATGCTTATAATAAAAAAAATCTGGTGTGAAACAACCACACGACTTCCATTACCCACTATTACACATATTATATGCATTTTTGAGAGATAATGCGATCAGAAAACATAAAAGTGAACTAAAGAGAAAATCGTTAGAGCCGTTTTTGAGATACCAACTTTAAAAAAAAAAATCAATTATTGACCGGAAAACAATAATTACATACAAAAAGATATTTAAAAGTGAGTTAATATGGCGAGTTTGAAAAAAATCCGTACAGCTGTTTTTAAAGGAACGCCCTTGGGAGACCTGAAATTGAGCTATTTATACAGGACGCCTATCAATTTTCCTGAACTAACCAACTATATCATTCGAAAGGACATCTAATAGAGTGTTTATATAGAAAATTTGAAGAAAATCGTTAGAGCCGTTTTTGAGATACGGACTTACGGTCCCACTTCCGGTTTCCGATGTTCCACTTCCGGTTAAAATCAGTTATTGACAGGAAAACAATAATTACATACAAAAGCATATTTAAAAGTGAGTTAAAATGGCGAGTTTGAAAAAAATCCGTACAACCGTTTTTAAAGGAACGCCTTTGCGAGGCCTGAAATTGAGCTATTTAAAAGGGACGCCTATCAATTTTCCTGAACCAACCAACTATATCATTCGAAAGGACATCTAATAGAGTGTTTATATAGCAAGTTTGAAGAAAATCGTTAGAGCCGTTTTTGAGATACGGACTTACGGTCCCACTTCCGGTTTCCGATGTCCCACTTCCGGTTTTTCAATTTTCACCAAAATTTAGAAATTTCATCTGTAGACCAGACGTATTTCAATTCTAAAGTTTCGTAGCTCTATCTTTATTAGTTTCTGAGCTATAATAGCCAGAAGATTCTCCACATACATACACACACACACACACACACACACACATACATACACACTGACCAATTGCCAAAAACCACTTTTTTGGACTCAGGGGACCTTAAAACGTGTAAATCAGGTGAAAACCCGATATCGAATTTTCAGACCGAATACAATACTTCCATTACCTACGGTAGTAGGGTAATGGAAGTAAAAATATGTAAATTCGGTTTTGGCACTTATCTAAAGGAGGTGGTGCTGTGGTGTTTCCTTTACTTTAATTTGTATTACATTGCACTGCCTTAGTTCCATGAAATAATACGAAATGTGATACACAATTTGATTGTTATATCGAACAATGCTGATTAAATTTTGATTTGGATTCCCTTTTTATCACGTTGCTGTGTTGTTCTCTTTGTAAAGTACTAACAATAGAGCTACATCTTTCTCTTGGGCAGAAATTCACGAAATCTGAATAAAGCAAAATATTATAATTAAACTTTTCTTGCAAGTAACATCCTGCAGTTAATACTGCTGAACTGTTCACCGCCTAATTTGGTATATGTACTATACATGAGATGTGCCGGAGGAATTAAAAAAATAAAAATAAAATAAAAAACCTCCAAAAATGTCCACTACATGGCGCTTTACATGAAAAAATGACAAATTTAACAAAGGAAATGACCAAAACTGAATGAAAAACAAACCAATGAACATTTAAATAATTTATGATTTTTGTGTTGGTTATTTCCTTTGTTAAATTCAATATACTTTCTATGTAAAGTGCCACCTAGTGGACATTTTAAAATTATTTGCTTTCCTGAGCTCATCTCGAAATTATATGCCAAACTTGATAGCAATTTTCTGTTGCAATGTATCAGTAATGTATAGAGCAAAATTTTCTGGTGGCAGCAACAAACTAATTTATTTCAGTCAATGTAGGTAGTTGAAATATAAGGTAAAAACACCAGTGTTCGCCACCGCAAAAATTTGCACCACTTTTCGTCACCCTCACAAAACACATATTAAAATAACCATTAATTAACATTTATGAATATCAGCTCGAGCTACATTCTACACTTCTAGGGTATCTAACACGGGCGGATTCAAATTCACAGATGTTAATTAACGGTTATTTTAACATGTCTTCTGTGAAGGTGACGAACACTGGTGCCAATTTTTGGGGGTGACAAACACTGATATCTTTACCTTGAATAAAAAGAGAATATTTACTCCTACAGTTCGTGTATAAAATATCACACCTTAAAAATAACCACTTATCAAAGCATATTTTCAAGAATTCGAATTATAAAGATATTTTTCGCATTCTTTTAAATAAAGGCTTCTTATAAAGCGATCTTAAACGAAATTTGAATTATTCAAAATTATCGAAGTTCAAACTTAATAGTTTGTGGTGATTTCTGGGAGTACACCTCGAAGAACGGAATACGCAAGCATGAGTCCAGGGATGATCTTTTTCTATTTTTATTCAAAACTTAACAAAAAAGTTGAAATTCAAATAAGTTAAAAATTATTACAAAATGCTCGCCTCCGAGCATACTTCAAAAACATGCTACACACTTTTAGCACCAAGTCTCTCTGTGTCCCTTTTTTGAGTCTCTTCCTTCCGAGCACACCTTCGAAGGGGGAGGGGAATACCCCACACGAAGCACTGATTCGTTGAACGTGATATCAGTCTACCCGTGACATCATTTTCGGCCAATCTTGGTCTACCCGAAACTCTGAGAAACGTCGGTAGCAACAAAAGGCCCTGCGTGAAATCGGAAACTATTGATGTCACCGCTTCCATAGAAATATACAATTTTTTCACACAAAGCATCTGTCGCTCAGACAGCTTCTCATGGCTCCGTTCTGTCTGGTCACACGACCCCTGACCTCTTGGAATGTTTGTAACCTTCACTCCAGCACAGCTTCCTCCCTCCTAAAAGACCATTTTACGGACTTCAGGATGTAAAATGGGCTCCAGAAGACTCAGGTGCCTCCTCCCATTATCAAACATGCAACATCAGAGAGTTGAGCTAGCCCCCCCAAAAAAAAATTTCGAAACAACCCCCTGAACTTTTATAGAACTAAAAATAATCTTAAAAATAAATTTTCTAGTCTTACACCTTGCATAATTACTAGATCCCAAGGTCTCATTTCACATTATATAAAAAAAAACAATTAAACATTCACATGCAATTTCGTGATGACAATCAAAGGTTCTACCCCTAACAAAATTTTAAAAGTCAAACACTGAAATTTCACAATTACACACTAAAATTTCATGAAAAAGAAAGAAAAATAATTCATAATCAATACATTCAATTTTTTTTTTTTTTTTTTTTTTTTTTTTTTGGAATACAAATGAAAGAAAAAAAAATAAATATTTACAAACAGTCCAAAAACACTTACCTAAAACCAAGGCATTATTATTTTTATTTTTTTTTATTCTTCGTGCATGCGACTTAACGCATCTGCATTCAAATGCTTTTTTCCGCTCTTATGCTCGACTGTGAAGTTGTATTGTTGTAAACATAAGGCCCATCTCGTCAAACGTGAATTTGTGCCCATCATTTTTTTAAGATAAACTAAAGGGTTATGATCGGTTTGAAGGACGAATTTTTGTCCATCTAAATAATGATTTAGTTTTTTCACCCCAAAAATGACTGCCGCTAATTCGCGTTCAATGGTACTATAATTACGCTCCGCCTTGGAGAATTTTTTGCTCAAATAAACAATTGGGTGTTCCTCGTTATTCCCGAAATTTTGAGCTAGGACCACACCCGCCCCTACAAGACTTGCATCAGTCTGAACAATGAAGTCTTTTGAAAAATCCGCAGCATAGAGTACCGGTCCCTTAGTTAGATCTAATTTTAGTACCTTAAATGCCTGATCACATTCCTGACTCCACTCAATTTTTTCCCTCTTATTTTTCCCTTTTAACAAATCCGTCAAAGGCGCAGCTTTTGTCGCATAATCCTTTATATATTTATGGTAAAATCCGGTCAGACCTAAAAATGACCTTACATGCGTCTTTGTTTTTGGAATGGGAAATTCTTGGATAGTTTGGATTTTCGCGTCACTCGGCGACCTCTTCCCTGACCCCACTTCGTGCCCTAAAAATTTTACATGGTCCTGGGCGAATAAACACTTTGCCGGTTTCACTTTTAGATTTGCCTCCTCCAAACGTTGTAACACAATGTCCAGATGCCGGATATGGAGCTCCCAACTGGATGAAAACACAGCCAGATCATCCACATATGGTCTCACAAAACTCACTAAATCCCCTAGCACCTCACTAATTAATTTACAAAAATAAAATGGAGCATTCACTAAGCCAAACATCATTTTTTTTGGAATAAACTCACCGAAAGGGGTTACAAACGCCGCATACCTTTGCGCACGTTTCGTTAACGGGATTTGGAAATACCCCTTCGTCAGATCCATTACTGAGATATATTTTGCAGTGCTCACTTCCTCAACTACCTCCTCAATATTCGGTAACGGGAAAAATTGCACTTGGGTTTTGGCATTGAGGGCCCTATAATCGACACACGGCCTAGGGTCTTTCCCCGGACTCTCTACAAGAATCATAGGCGATGCGTAATCTGACTGACCCACCTCAATCACCCCTAACTCTAACAGCCTGGAAATCTCCTTCCGCATAATTTCTAACTGCCGCGGAGACATGCGATAGGGTTTTGCACGAATCGGCTTATCATCTGTCAAAATGATATCCATCTCTACCTTATGGGTCGTACCAGGGTCGTTAGAAAACACCGTTTTATGCTTTACTAGGACATTTTGTAAAGTTGCCAAATTCCCTTCCGAAACCTTATTACCCAAATTACTCCCCTTAATTAAGTCTGTCAAGTCGAAATGATTAGGGTCCGAAATCGGATACGGGATAGATGCATCCTTCTCAATTTCCTCGCCACCCTCTTCCAAAATTAAGTTGACATGCTCTGGGCGTTTATGATAAGGTTTCATTAAATTCACGTGGAAAATCGTGTCCTTACATCTCCTTCCCGGAAGATCTACCGTATAGTTCGTATCGGATATTACCCCCGTAACTACACCTGGACCTAGCCACTGTACTGCCATTTTATGTGGTTTTGCAGTAGCCAAAACCAACACCGAGTCTCCCACCTTAAATTTTCGGGACACTGCATTTTGGTCGTACCATAATTTTCTTTTTTGTTGACATTCTGTCATGCGCTCCCCTGCCAAATCTTGACATCTTTTTAAGCGCTCATTTAAATCCAAAATATACTCTACTACATTTTGATTAATTTCCTCTTCCTGCATCCAATTTTCGTAAACAATGGTATGAGGCATCCTCAAATTCTTCCCAAAAATAAGCTCTGAAGGAGAAAATCCCGTGCTTTCATGCGGCACCGTCCTCAACGCGAAAAGAGCCATAGGCAGATTTTCTTCCCAATCGCTTTTCGTTTCGAGACATAATGCTTTGAGAATCCTCTTAAGAGTGGAATGCATTCTTTCCACCTGATTAGATTGCGGATGACAGACAGAAGAATGATTGATTTTGATATCATACTTCTCAAAAAACGCTGTCGATAAGTCACTCGTGAAATAAGCACCTTGATCGCAGACTAACTCTCTAGGAAATCCGGTCTTCGCGAAAATTTGCATCAATGCATTGATCACTGACCTCGAAGTTAGGTTTTCCACAGGAATAGCATCCGGGAATTTTGAAGCGACGCAAACAGCCGTTATCGCAAAACGATTATTTTTGTTACTCGTTACAAGCGGACCTATAGCGTCAATCGACAGACGTCTGAACGGTTCAGAAATAATCGGTACTAATCTCAACGGAGCTTTCTTCTTATCCCCTTTTTGTCCTACTTTTTGACAAATTTCACAAGTTTTGACATACTCTTCGATTTCCTGATAGCAATATGGCCAAAAGAAATTAGTCAACACCCTCTGTTTGGTTTTACACGAGCCTAAATGCCCTGACACAGAATCATGACACAGGTTTAGAATCGCTGCCCTAAATTTCTTTGGCACGCACAACTGCATCCTGTTTTGGTTACGCTTAGAATCCGATATTCGAATTAACCGCTCATTTTTTATCTTAAATTCCTTTCCCGCTTCATTCCTAGCTTTTTCCCAACAATTTTTCAACGTGTCACACGCAGTTTGCTCTTTTTGAAACTCTTCAGCTGAAACCCCGATTAATGGACACCTGTCTGTTTCTTTTAACACAGGAAGAACAACTTTATTTTCTGCACTAGTCTCCTCTAACGACTCGCTTATCAAACCCGGTTCCTCCTCAAAATTCTGAATTTTTCTCTGAGTTGGCTTCTCATTATTTATTTCGGACTGCGCACTCTTAATCCTTTCTTGCTCACGTTTCTGACTTCGCGTTATCGCATTAATTGGATAAACAATTTTTTTATTGGACTCAATTAACTCTGCGGTTTTATTGCCTAGAAGATATATTCCCTGACTCAAATTAGCCGGTTTTACAGCCGCTTTTGTAATGACCTCTCCGAATTCCCCTTTTAAAACGATTTTCGCCAAAGGTAAACACCTACACGTTTCGTCAAACGGTTGCTTAATCCATACCTGTTCCGGCAGTAAATCCTCAACAGAAATCATATTCCTTTCGCACACGTCAATGTTTGAGCCACTATCTCTCAAGAATTCGCGCTCTTGTCCATTTATTTCTAATTTACCTATATAAGGCTCAAAACCAACACCTAAAATTTCGCCCGCACTTAAGTTATTGATCGGATTTGTTCTGCGATTAGGGTTTTGTGGGCAGTTAGGTCGAATATGGCCCCTTTCCGAGCACAAATAGCACACAATTTTACTATTTCTATCAAAATCACGATCTTTAGATTCGGTTTTATCCCCTTTTAACTTTCCTGGGTCTTTTTTGTCGCCCTTAGTTGACTCAGCTTTCGGATTACTCCCACCATCATGCTTACCTGACCCGAATTTCTGACCGTCTTTCCCAAATGAATTTCTACCCTTCGTAAAACGCTGAAAAGGTTTATATTCTCTTTTCCCATTCTCTTTTCTAACCGCGTCATACTTGTCGCACTTCTCCGCCAAATCCGAAGCTTTGTTGATTTCTTCCCACACATCTACAAAATGTTGTTTGATTTCGCATGGTACCCTTTTCTTTAACTGCTCCGTGAGCATCAATTCCTTTAATGACTCTAAATCTTTAATTTCTAAAATCTCAAGCCAGTTATCTAGGTACCCTCTCAAATCGTGAACTAAATCAACCCATAATTCTTCACTTTTTTTGGTGTGCGATTCAAATTTCGTTCTTAGCGCACGCGCACTCAATCTGAATCTATTCATCAACACTTTTTTTACATGTTGAAAGTTATCAGCCTCTGACTCGTCTAATTTCATAATTATTTGTACGACGTCGCACGGCAATAAAGGGATAAGTTGCGACATCCAGTCCTGTTCGCTAACATTTTCTTTACGTGCTAATCTTTCAAATATCGTAAAAAAAAGAGAAATATCCATTTGTTTTGGGTCAAATTTCGGAGCTATGTCTTTTAATTTAATTTTCTTCAAAACCGTCTCTTGAACTAAACTCCCGGACCCTACGCTACTAGTTTCTGCAGCGCTCTGGATTCTGAGTTTCTCCAGTTCAAAATTTCGTTCGGCCTCTTCTTTTTCTTTTTCTTTTCGTAATTCCCATTCGCGCTCTTCTTTTTGCAACGCCCATTCGCGCTCTTCTTTTTCTTTTTCTTTTCGTAATTCCCATTCGCGCTCTTCTTTTTGTAATTTCAATTCGCTTTCTTTCTGTTCCAAAATCCCTTCTATTAGCGCCTTCGCAACCCCTTCATCATAATTAGCCGCCTTTTCAATAGCTTCCTTGATTTCTAGTTTTTTGCTTTTATCTGTTAGCCCCGAAACACCAAATTCATCCGCTAACTCTAACAACACATTTTTAGTATACTTAATGAGAAATGCCATAATTACAAAATACAATTTCACTAATTACTGAAAAAAAATGCACATATAATAAAAACAATAAACAAATCAAATACCATGAAACTATAGACAAAAGTAACACTTTGATTATCACCTACGAAATTCTTTAAACACCTTTTCTCTAAACATTAACTACAATATTTACCCAGATACAATAAACAGTACCTATATTTAGTTAAAATAAACAACTAGAGAAAAAAAAAAAAGAATCCTAGAATTTTTACCAGTAGGCAAATCAACTAATTTCCAGTATACTCCTATATAAACAGTTACGGTATCCACAATCCTTACGTTGCTTTTAAAAAGAATTTAGAATTATAATCTTATCGAAACTTTTAAACAACAATTTAAAGTTACCAAGCTCCCCGTTACAGTAAACAGAACTTTAACGATAAATTTATCTCTCAAGTAAACGCCCCGTTAAGTCATGAAATTACTCTTTTCAACCGCCTTAACTATTAACTTGACTTCGAGATATCCGTGCTTAAAATTTTACACATAAAAACTAAATTCTTACTCTTAAAGCTACGTAACTACATGCATTGTTACAAAACAAAAATAAATAAATAAACAAAAACTATCATCCCACAACTCAAATCTCTGACACTTTGCATATCTGAAAATGAAAGAAAACATACCTGAAGAATCTCCTTGATTGGCATCTCCAGGGAATTCAGCAGCACAGGGAAGAAGCGAAGTCCTTTTAATCCTTTCCACGCTATTGTCACAGGCATCAATAATCTCCAGTAAATCTCAGGGATTCCAGTTGTCACCGGGCTCACAGCAACGTTCTTTTATACTTTTTCACCACCAACACATAGAAAACAGAGTTCGATGTTTTTTTTTTCTTAAAACAACATACCACCGATATGCCACCATTTTATATTTTTAATTAAAGCTGTGGTGATTTCTGGGAGTACACCTCGAAGAACGGAATACGCAAGCATGAGTCCAGGGATGATCTTTTTCTATTTTTATTCAAAACTTAACAAAAAAGTTGAAATTCAAATAAGTTAAAAATTATTACAAAATGCTCGCCTCCGAGCATACTTCAAAAACATGCTACACACTTTTAGCACCAAGTCTCTCTGTGTCCCCTTTTTGAGTCTCTTCCTTCCGAGCACACCTTCGAAGGGGGAGGGGAATACCCCACACGAAGCACTGATTCGTTGAACGTGATATCAGTCTACCCGTGACATCATTTTCGGCCAATCTTGGTCTACCCGAAACTCTGAGAAACGTCGGTAGCAACAAAAGGCCCTGCGTGAAATCGGAAACTATTGATGTCACCGCTTCCATAGAAATATACAATTTTTTCACACAAAGCATCTGTCGCTCAGACAGCTTCTCATGGCTCCGTTCTGTCTGGTCACACGACCCCTGACCTCTTGGAATGTTTGTAACCTTCACTCCAGCACAAGTTGTTCAACTATAATTTTAAACAAAAATAGATGAAACAAGAGTTTCAAGAGTGCAAATTATCGTATTTGTTTCACGGTATATTACCTATTAGAAGGCTGTATAACAATCAGATTCACTCTTTGGTATGTAATTTTACTGTTTGTGTATATATATAAAAAAAAAAAAAAAAAAAAAAAAATTATTGCAAATTTTGTTTAATCGGTATTCTAAATATTCTTAGAACGCCATTATCCGACATACAAGTCATTTCATTGGTACTATAGCGAGCCACCTATTTATCAAGAAGTTACGTTCCTTACACATCTATTTTGACGATCATATGAAAATCGATCATTTATAAGTCAAATCAGCCACCTTAACTAGATGCCTGTCGCTGGCTCATAAACTTGGCAACAGTTGAAGCGGTGGACAGTGCCACCTGGTACAGACTGCGCGACTTTTTTATTCAACAGCCACACAAAAATTTTTAAAAACGGGATTTGATATACATAAAAGGCGAATAGAATCGAAGAAGCGTCTATTATATATATATAATATATCACTTCTTAAAATTATTGGTGTCAGTTGAATAAATAAGTCGTGTAATCTGTACCAGCTGGTGCTAGAGCCCGTTCACAAAGTTGAAATTCATAAAAATAGCCCTTTTACAAGATTTCTGCTTATAACAATGATCCTTTTATAAATTTTTCTCATGTTTTCAGTATTATTTTTAATAAGTGTTTATACTTATTTCAATGCAGTACTATTAACTTGATATCAAACATTATATGGAGTGACTGCTAAAATGGAAGGTTTTAAATGATTTTTTTCCGCAAAAATGGGTTCTAAAAATTGAAATCTTGATCACCCACAGCAAATTGATCAAATTCCTTCAGTGCCAGATCGTTTTAAATTACAATCATACAAAATATCCACTCGCATTCGTTATTTAAAAAAAATTATAGACGCAATTAACAATAACTAAATAAAAATGAAACATAAGAATTTGCCGAGATTAACCGCAGTTCATAATCTATTGCAACAGATATGTGTTTTCGAAAAAAAAAAAAAAAAAAAAAAAAAAAAAGGTGTTTTCTAACTTCTAGAATCGTTATTTCAATCATCAATCAAGCGGTGATTCCTGCGACCACCATAGTTCGTCAACCCTTCACCTTATAAAATTTTATTTTATTTTATTTCATTGCGTTAAATTGTGATCCAGTATTTTGTAGATCGTTGATTTATTTTTCAAAATTGCACCACACAGAGACGCTAAATCTCCTTCTCGGTCAGGTCAGAATTGCAACTAGACTGTCCAGTTTCACACGGATTTATCTAGGCCCACTTCAATATTTGGGACTGCATTAAGATGTTCTGTGACTTTTAATCTGTTTAATTGCCAGAAATCGTTTTATTATAAAATTCCATTATTTTCATGGACTCTTTCCTTCTCTAATATTTAGGACAGGTATACAATGTGTCTATAATTAAAATAAACTGGGCATTCAAATTTTTGACAAATCAGCATAATTTATAGAATATATATATATATGTCATACACACACTCTTACATAGACTTAAAAAAAAAAAAAAGGAAAAAAAGGAAACGGAAAAAAAAAAAAAAAAAAAAAAAAGAAGAAATGAAAAGAAGAAATATATGAAAAGTAAAAATACTTTTTCATTTTTTTTTTTTTTTTGTGATAGCAAGAATTAATGCAAAAAATTAATTTAATTTTCATTTGTTTATTTATTTGTTTCAAACTGCAGCTAGTTGCTAAGTTTAAGATTGAATATTTAGTCGGTATAAAAGAAAGAACATTTTTAATGAAAATTATAATCCATAATAATAATAATATAATTCCTTCCAACATTAAAAAAATTATTTAAAAGAAATTTTCCAGCAGATATTTTTTTTTTCTTTTTTAAATGTGTAGTCAGGCATTCTTGTCTTAAAAATGTCATCTGTCCAGAAAAGCTGAATTATCGTTGTTGTTGTATTAATTTTGACAAAACGCTCCCTTCCATTTCTATCCTTTCTGCCCAAATATCTCTATATCTTCAATCTGTTTTACTATTTTCCTTTCTAGTTTTTCTTTTCTTTTCTTTTTTCTTTTTCTTTATACAAAACTTCTTCTTGAAATTAATTCTTTAGAAAGTGCAAATTTGAATATAATGAAGTTTGCATTATATTAAAAGTCTTCTTCTTCAGTCATAGAATGAAGATGAAAACTATAATAAACTATAGTATAATACAATTTAACATCTTTAGAATATTTTAAAAATCATGAGTTATCAAATTTATGATTTTTTTTTTTTTTTTTTTTCTAAACTGTAATCTTAAAAAAAAAAACTCCTTTAAAGGGGAAAAAAAAAAAAAAAAAAATCCTGTTGAAATATGAATATTTATTGACTGAAGGTGACGATATTAAATTTAAGAATAATACAATTTAACACAATTTAATATTGCTCAAGAAAGTTTTAAACTTGATAAACTATCAAAATTTTAAGGTTTTCCCAAAATATAATCAGGAATAAAGCGCCTTAAAAAATGTACATTTGAATATGAATATTTATAAAATGAAGATTAAGGTAAATCAGGACTGATGATGAAAGTAGATCAGAATAAAAAGAAAGAAAAGAAAAGAAAATTCAACATTACAAGTGAATTTTAAAACTCGTGAACTATTTTGAATTGTGTTTCCGGTGGCCAGGAAGTTCGTCAACCTTTCACCCTTCTGATTCATTTGAATTTCTCAGAATGCAATCAAGTGTTTTGCAGAGTGTTGATTTATTTTTTAAAGTTACATCAAGCGGAACCTGAACTGTTATTTTCTTAAGCCAGAATTGCTAATATCTGTTTTTTTTTTTTTTTTTTTTTTTTTTTTTTTTAATCTGTATAAATCAGAATTTTTGCGAATTCAGTACTGAATTGAGATATGCTGTCATAATTTACAACATGATTCGTTCAGTATTTTATGATTTTTCTTTGAACTTAATTTTGAATATATATATATATATATATATATATATATATATATATTTGAATGTTCATAAAATATAAAATGAAGGATAGTGTTTGATTGATATTAAATGCTAGATGTAAGAATGGCCTGGCTTTCATAGGTGCCAAGTTATTAGCAACTGCAATTAAATTTACCATTATTTATAAATAGCAATCGTTATCTTGTTTAATCATAGGTATTATAAATGATATTACTTAAAAATTCCTTTATGAGTGTTATGGACAATCCGTAAAAACTTGGCAACTCTGGGTTTCTAATAAATGACCGGAATCCTTTTATTTGACGTATGTAGTTGTGTATAATTCGCCAAAAGCTATTCCCGTATATAAGTATAGCGTGTTGCAGATAAGAAATAAATGTTATTCAGACATACTGAAAACTCGATCCCAATTTAAATGTTCTGTATTTGCCCATGCATTTGCACCACGTATTTTACGTATAACTTATAGTGTTATTTACTCTAAATTTGTAATTCATGCCATTCAGGGGAAAAAAAAAAAAAAAAACCTTCAAAATATAACGTCTATAAAAGAAAACTAAATGTTTTTCATTAAAAAAAAAATAAAAAGAAGTTATGACAAATGGTACATAGAAACGACAATCTTAAGTACACGAAAAATAATTAAAATGAGTAAAACTTATCAAAAAGTATCTTAAAAAGTTAAGAAAACGCAGCGCGTTTCGAAAAACTACTATATTTTCAGGGGCAGAAAAATCTTCGTCTTATTTCTTGAAAAGCAAATGTCACATCGAAATAGAAATAGAAGAGAGAGACAGAGAGAGAATGGCAGACAAGCTAATAAAAAGACAAGGAGAACAACAAATAGGAAAATTCTGGAAAAGAGAAACAAACAAAAAGTAAAAACACTAGCCAGAAAAAAAAAAAAAATATTTAATAGTGTTTTTATTAGAGCATAAGTTTGGCATGGCATAAGGTCTTTCCCTCACTGCATTGAGGTTCTGGATTGTGTGCTATATTTACACGACGTTTTACGTTGCAGTGAAAATGGTAGAATTTGACTGTATTACATATTGCATGTCTACTTCTCCAGTCTATTTTAACTGATTCATTTCACGCTGTGACAACACATTCGACAAATTGCCTAAACTTCAATCTCGTGTATGTATACGGGGGAAAAAAACTTCTACTATGCCATTATTTTGCTCTCTTTGACTCAATTACACTCGTATGCTCAGTTCTGGTTCTTTTATAAGCACGACACTGCATTTCTACAAATCCTTTCCTTATACATGTAATTCATCATCTTCCATCATGAGGGAGTTACTATCAGGGGGTTATGCTAGTGCACGTGGAAGGAGAAGAGGAAACATTCTGTGACGAAATAGTGCAGTGTGCTTCCCAATCTCCCTCCTTCTCATCAAATTTTCAGATTTACTTAGAAAGGAGGCAGTAATGAGGGACGGAGGAGGTGTTTTCGATTCCAATTAAAGGGTGCTAGTTTTAAGTATCTGTTACGACCTCGTCTATGAACATGTGAATGAGATGCCGAGAATAAAATTCTTAAATCAATTAGTGATCGTATGCTTATCTTAAACGATGCATGTAACCAGAAGGTAAATAATAAAAGGCGATGATATTTTAGTTTATTTGCGACAGTGTCAGACATGTATTTAAATATTTTCTTTTTATAGAAACATCGTAGAAATTCTCATTTATTTATTTATATATTTTGTTGCAGTGCCAGAGGACAATTGTAAGCAAATGAAAACGACGTTTTCGTTTGCAATGGATCATTCGCATAAAATTAAGGAATTAATATATTGAATATTAAAAAAAGGTAAATATGTATTTAATGTGGAAACAAGGCATACAAATAAAAATCATTTTCTTTTGATGAATAAAATTCTGAAATATAGGGGAGGGTGGGGTTGAATGGGTCGCAGGATGAATGGGACAATAGCTAGATTTTTATGTTTTGCAAGCACCAGAAACTTGACATTTTTTCTGCTATATGGCAGCACTGAGATCATTCATCAAGTGTAGTTTCAGAATTGTGCTAACCATAGAAGGGCAGAAAAAAATTAAAGTGTCTTTTTCAGCTGGCAAAGTAAGTTTTTGCTGATTCAATTAGGTAGTAGTTAAGACATTAACTATTTGCTTAAAGTTAATATAACTCTTATGTGGTGAAAAGGCATAATCTTTTATTGTGTTTATGATATTCAAAAAAAATATTGACAATTGTTCATTAAGCCTATTTTCTGTTTTATATGATCATGTGATGGTTAGGATGAATGGGACATTCCCCACTATGTACTATTTTAAAATTTTACACAAGAATTATATCAAAACGTAAATTAGCCATATTGATTATCAGGATTCTTAATTTTGTGGACTCAAAAAAATTGAAATTCATTGTTCTAATTTTTGTTTATAATAATTATTATGATTAAAAAAATTATAAGTTAGAATATTCAATGCAACTTAAATCAATAATTAAAATAAATAAACTAAAAATAATTTTATTAAAATCACAATTTCAATCAAGCTAATTAAATAAATTCTGGTGATTATTAATGTAATACAGAATAGAATGCTGATTTTCCCGATCAGTCAGAAACAAAAATTTATCTGTATAATTTGTACTGTATTATAATGATTTATCTCTTTTTACTGTCTTATTTATTTATTTATTTTTAGATTAGATCTTATTAGATTAAATTACCATAGCCTAGAGCACTAGGAACTGTGCGAACTAAAGGACTTTCCTTTTTGATGTTAATTTGAGTCAATACATCAATTTATGTTAATTTCAGTAAATTCATAGTGTGTAATAAAATCACATAAACCAATTTGACTTTAAAAATTTATTTACTTTCCATTTTGTTTTATTTTCTTTGTTAATTCCAGTCCTGACCAGTTCATCCCCAATCATGTCCCATTCATCCCCATAGGTGGAGATGAATGGGACAATACACATGCATATAAAAATAATATTACAGTTTTAAAAAATTAAAGAACACGCTTTTATAGAAATGTGAACTAAAAAGCACAAAATATCTATCTTAGTATTAAAATGCAGGGTAAGAGAAAATCGTGTGAGTGACACACCATAATATTTACATACATTTAAATCTTTAATTAAAATTATTTAGAATTAAACAAAAACCATTTTTAAAAAGTCTCCCCTGACTGGGATCGAACGCTATACCTTTAGGTTCGTAGCGCGGAGCTATACCTCAACGCCACGCCATTCACGTAGGGAAAGTCTTTTTTTACAATATATATTTTTTGTTTGCTCCCAGAGCGGTTAAAAACATACATACATACATACAGGTGAAGCTAATAAAAGCGTGTTAAAAAGAATATTATTAATTAAAAATTATAACTTTTTTTTTTTTTTTTTAAGTTAGTATGTTTATATGTAACTGATTACTGAAGTGTACTTATGAGCCCATGTTACAAAATTCTGAATTACATACGGCCAACGTTATCAATAAAAACATGAAAAATGTCCCATTCATCCCCACTCTCCCCTATATACAGTCGTTAACAGAAGTGTCCGAACACTAGCAAAAATTCCTATGTACAAAAAGTACACTTCGTACGGTTCTGTTAAATAAATCCTTATCGAATCATGTTCTTGGACTGACTAAGAACAGGATTCGACAAGGATTTATTTAACAAAACTGTAAAAAGTGTACTTTTTTTACATAGGAATTTTAACTAGTGTTCGGACACTTTTGTTACCGACTGTATATTTTAAACAGGAACTAAATGTAGCTTTTTTATTTGCGTATTTCTTCAGACTGCTTTAAATTTATCAAGAATAAATATGAAAATAAGGCACAAATGAAAAAAAAAAAAAAAAATAGTATTTTTTAAATGGACAATGTTGTACAAAAATATTTTATCTTCTTTTTATTGGATAGGTTTTCTTGGGATATTAGTATATATATATTTTTTATCATCATTTGAACATAAACGCAATGTGAAGGGGGGGGGGGGGTAATTTTGGGTGAAAGAGGAATGGTTTGCAATACTTGTATTTTAAGAAATTTCCATAGCCACTATCTAAACTTATTACTAGCATACTTGCTTTGAAATTTTAATACTTATAAAGATTCATTAAAAGTTTTTAATTTTTAAGGCAATTAAATATGAAATTTTTACAAAATTTTATTTTAGAAAACACTTAAAATTTACGAAAATATTTTTTGATGATGCAGTACTTCAGAATAGAACATTTCTCTCTTAGTGATAAAAATATAAGTTTAAATTTTAATTTTGAGTTTAAAAATGCGAATTTTCTGTGAATGCACTTTCTTCATTTTTTAGCCGTAAAATGAAATACTAAAAATTTAAAACATCAATTTTTTGAAAACAAGTTTTTTTTTTTTTTTTTTTTTTAACGATTATGAATTTTCTGAATGTGCAAGCAGAATTGCAAAAAAAAAAAAAAAAAAAAAATCGTTAGGTAATGAGTAATTGTGGAAACAAATTTTACCATAGAATAACATGGGCCACGGCTGTCCGCGGGATTAGGTATTGTCACCTGTTAATATACTCATGGAATGGACAATCATCACATCATACGATTATTAGCGATTATTTGTATGTAAATGCCTACCTGTCTGAACATAAATCATTTTAGTTCTTAATACATGCAATATATATTGTATTAATACCCAAGGTTACTTACATACGTAACATAATATTACTTCTTAAGCTGAGGAATCATAATAGTAAAATTAGTATTTTCGGCATAAATACTATCTTAAAATAAATAATACCAAGCTATTTTAAAAGCTTTAAAACAATTACTTTTACATAAAAGTTCGTTCATATAGAGTTAAAAATGTATAATTCAGAGTGGCTTCAAACCCGTCTTTTCCCCTTGATTCTTCCATCAGTATGTAAATACAGTGGAACCTCGTTAACGTGAACACATGAATTACTTTTAACATGAACTGTTTCCACAATCCTTGTCAAAATGAAGATTAGTTTAGTTATATGAAGTTTAGTTACTGATAGCATAAACTACTGATAACATTAGCAACTTTTTTTTCCCCTTTAGATTCACGTTAACGAGGTTCGACTGCATAATATCTTTTTACCTTAAGCAATAGTGCAAAATACTATTAAATATTCCAAAAAAAAAAAAAAAAAATTCTAGTGGAGGAATCGGGACGGGGGGGGGGGGATGTGCGCTGTCACCACCCTCACCCTGTAATAATTGAAATTGTTCTTTGAAAATTCGATTGTGTGTCCTCATTTTTACGGCATTTTACATCAGTCCCTTGAAAGACTTGTAAATTATGCTTTACTACGGATTCATATATTACGGAATGCTTTATTTGTAGTTAAATTTTGATCGTGTCTGTCAAGTGTCAAATAACAAATATATTCTTAATATTTAGTATTTCTTTCTATAATTTCGATCACCTAAACTAGATGGTAAATAGTATATGCATACGTTATGTAGCCAGATGTGCCAAATTACTACCAACGAAAAATAAATTTTATACCACTACGAAAATATACTAATCTTTGTCTTATTTAATCGTAGATAATTATTACTAAAAAATGTAGCTTGCAATTTACGTTATGAAAGTTGCGGACAATCCGTAATTACTTGACACATGGGTGTATCTTGTTACCTCTCACAAAAATTTGCTACGATTTTATTTAGTGTGATTAATTAATCTATTTTAAATAAATAAGTAAATAATAATAATGATGAAAACTTGGAAAAAAGTGTGTATTTTTTCCTTTTCTTTTTTTCTTCAATTAAAACTATCATAACAAATCTTTTTTTTTTTTTTTTATGTGAGGTTGACAACAGTAAATTTATATTTTCTACAACTGTTCCTCATAAATTCAAGCACTGAACACTCTCGAAATTTATGGAGTGAGACGTCAACGGCACCCAAATAGTAAAATTCGCGAATAGGCCACCCAGTCTCAGAAAATTAGTTGCCCTCTTTCACCACGGGTTGGCACTCTTTCTCTAAATTAGTACCAATAACATGAAACATTGAACTCCGAGGTCGGTTCCGATTCCTCTAATTTCGCCGCGTCTGGGGATCCCGTCTTCAAAGAGGAATACCCTCTCCCCCAAACAGGGGGTGGATGTTTGTTGTTTGTGATTTTTGCCTATTGCTAACAGCCCCGTTAAGTGCAAAGACCTTTAAGGGCGCCACAGCTAATCATATTCTTGCGATATGTGTGGGTGTGCCTGTACAAAGAGGATTTAAAAAAAAAAAAAAAAAAAAAGAGAGAGAGAGAGAGAGAGTTAAATTTTCAGCTTAATGTAGCGTAACATTTCATCGAAAAACATATATTTGTGTAAAATTATTCTATCATCATTACTATTATTCTATTATTAGTGCCTAAAATGTAAATAAATTGATTGAACGCTCCAAGTAATATAACATTATCAGTGCAAAAATTTGAAATTTAAAGATGATTTAATTTCAGTATTCAAACAATTATTCTGATCAAAAACGAAGACCACCCAAATCAAACCAAAAAAGAAATGGTATTGTTGTACAGTGAATTGGCGTCGGTGCTATTGTTGAACTTGATAATTGAATCAATTGGGGAAATCTTGTTGCTTTGTTTGGAGTGTGTATATCTCTTTGGTGAATTGTTTGACTAACTATTCTTCGTTCTCATTCTTTGCTTCTACTATCAAAAGGATTATATATATGTGTGTGTGTTTATTTCTACTATCTCCGTATGTATCGTTTAACATATGGATTTTTAAAAAAATACTTATTCCTTGTATCAATTTTGGTTTGTGTTATTGTTTAATCTATTGCCTTTTTTTATTTTGTTTTGTTGCAAGATAGAGACTTGAGCTGTATATTTACTTGAATTAGCTATACAGTTTTCCGACATCTTGCACTCAGCTGATTGAAATGCCAGTTTCCTGATTAGTGAACATTTCTATTTTTCAGCATTTAAAATTCCAATTTTCAATTCATGAATTCTCTCTTTTTTTTTTTTTTTTTTTTTTTTTTTTAATAATAATAATTTTATCCTTTTCTCTTTTCTATAAAATGGGATCCGGACATAATATCGCCGGACAAAATATCGCGTCAAAAAAATAATATAATCTATTTGAAAATTTGTATTTCTGTCACGTGTGATCTCTGGTGAAGGCCATAGGGCCTTATAAATTAATATTAATTAATTAAAATAAATAAATAAATGCATTATAGAATGGAATTTTATTATTTTATCTATATTTAATTTTAAGCTATTTTATCATTTGCTTTTTACCATTCAAAAAACATTTTAAAAATATTGTACAGTCGGGGAAAAAGAAATCGCAGCACTCGCTGTAATTTAATTATTAATTGACGCAGAAAAATGTAATAGGCACCATTTAACAGGAAATTAAATGCACGTTTTGAAAATGTTGTCGTATTTTGAATTAGGGATTATCTACATATTGAAATGAGCGCTAACTTTTATTTTTTCAATAGCAATATCCAATTTTGACTTCATATTCGAATTTCTGAGAGTCTGGCAGTGCGGAAAAGTATACTGTTTGTATGCTTTATCTTTAGTATTTATAAAGTTATAATCAAAAATGTGTTAGGGGGCTATCTGTAAATGTAGAAAAATAAAATTATGATCCTATAAGAAACAGATAAAATTTTAATGTTTTACACCGGAAATCTTTCAGGAAAAAAAGAATTATAAAAATTAATAAAAAGATTGACCCTTTTCTAGTTTCTTAATTATTCTGAATTGAGTTTCTTAGATTTGTATATACTTCAGTACTTTTTAAAATAATTTTAGGTCTATTTAAATACATTATACTTGCGATTTATCCAGACTGTACTCTTTGAAAAAAGTGCAATATTTTTCAAGTAAAAGTGTCTATTATGGCTGTAGCACCAATAAAGCTTGGATTTTCTTTCGTAGGTGTAACATAAAATATGAAATGAAATAATATATATATATATATATATGTGTGTGTGTGTGTGTGTGTGTGTGTGTGTGTGTGTGTTTCAGTGATCTTCTATCTGTTGCTTGGCTTCTACTATGCTTAATAGATCATCTTTATTATATATATATATATATATATATATACAACAACGCATAAACTAAATCTTTTCGAATAAATTATTGTAAGGGTTCATGAAGTAAATATTAAACAATTTTAATCGGAATTACCAGTTTTAGGTCAGTGTAACTCTTTGGAACTGTATGATTCGTTTTATAATTTCTATGAAAATATAAATTCTTCATTAATCCTTTCGCGACTGCTGACGCAGATTCACGTCATTTGAAAATCTGTAACTCTCTTAGTGGGCGTTTCTTTCATAATTTGTGTGTTACTTATTTCTTAAGTGTGTAACCAGTGTTCATATTTATGCAATAAAATATACTATGGATAGAAATATATTGATTAGAAAGAATATAATTATACTGTATGTCCATTTGTAATAGAATTGTGAATACAGAAATTTTTTTCTGAAATACTTTATTTTGAGAGAATCCCTTGGGCGGATTTTACTGTCAAAATTACAAAATCCTGCGGGCGCAAAAAGTGTTAAAATATAATTATAAAATTAAAAGTATATTTAAAAAATATATAAAGTTAAAATATATTATTAAAATTTTAATGGCTAAAGTATCCTTAAAAAAATATTCCTCCCCCCCTACAAAATAAATAAATAAATAAAAATAAAGCAATATATGAATCAAATGATTAAGCCTTTAACTTAAGAAACTATTTTACAAGTCTGTCTTGCATTCCAATTCCATTAGTTTTTTTTTCTTATTATTATTATTATTGACAATTTTTACATTTACCAATTTTTCTATTTAAAACAGTAAACCCCGCCTATTTAGTTATTTTTTTTCTTCTAGTGTTCGTTTAAAAGATTCAAAATTTATCACCAGTAATTGATGAAGTAAATACCACTTGTGCATATTTTTGTCAACATAAAATAAGGGGTTTAATACGAATACTCAATGTCACATTCTCTTTTCTTTTCTGTATTGTTTTGTCTTGAAGAAAGATGAAGGCGGGGCTTGTCTTCTTTAGAAAACAGGAATTCTTGATGCTAACACTGATGTCTAAAAATCATTTTATTTTATTTCTTTGAGTTTGACGTTGTTGTTATATAATTTGACCCGTAAATAAAAAAATAAACATATTTTGTCTAATTTTCCTTGTTATTTTTTATGATTTGATTCGTTATCTCATGCCAAACTTTATAAGAGACGGCCCCCTAAACCACTCCAAAAGAAAGATTTATTTATATCTCGAAAACTAATAACTGGAATGAGCTGCAAATTTGCACACCCATATTTTTGAGCATTAGGATTCATTTTATGTAAAAATTAATATGGGTCATAATTCATAATTTTTATGAATATGAATTTATTAATATTTTTCAAAATTAAAAATATTTTTCAGAATCAAAAGTAATGATGGATTATCTTTGGGTTTCTTCACTGTATCTCGTAAAAAAAGAATTATATCGATCAAGTAATTTTTTGTGAAGATATCAATAAAAGTTTGAAATATGAATTTAACATTAGCACCTTCAAACTTCGAACGCTCATAACTCCATGAAAAAATAAGTAAAATATACAACCAATATACTTTTTCGCGTTGTCGCGATCCCAGGAATTCAAATATAAAGCAAAAATGCGGCATTACCATTGAAAAATTCAAAGTTGGTGCGCGTTTGAATATGTAGACGACCCCCAATTCAAAATTTCAGTTCATTTTCTGAAACTACTCACAATTCCCCGTCGAATGATACCTATTACATTTTTCTACATCTATTAGCAACGAAGTTACGTCGAGTGCTGCGTTTTTTTTCCCCCGACTGTACATTACTGCTGACATCAAAGCTGAACACTGTTCACAAACCTTAATTAAAAATTTTAAAATAGATAAGTACGATTGATTTCTTTATGACTAATCTTTAAAAAAAATTTTTAATAAATATAGTCTTTAAACTCTTAAGCAAAATTTATAACAATTTTTGTGGTGGGTTTATGTGTATGCCAGTGCTCTGACTAAGGTATGTGTTGGCATGAAGTTTTATACAACATTATTAATAATTACCAACAGTGGCGTCGCCAGAAAAAATTTCAGGGGGGGGGGGGCACAACCTGAAAAAATATTTTTTTCTAATAGCATAGTTTTAAAGTTAAAGAAAAAAATGCTTATTAAAATTTTCCGGGGGGGGGGGGGGTAAGTGCCCCCCCCTTGCCCCATTCTGCCGACGCCCATGATTACCAACTCCCTTTTGCTTTCCTCATTCATTTATGTAGGCGAGATTTTGTCCACGCGAGATTTTGTCCCCAACCCCTATAAAATGTTGACTGTTTCTATTACTTTAAAGGTTTTTGCAAACTATCTCATCGTTCGGCTTATGTGTTATGTTTGTGTCATTTCTCTTCTGCGTAAGTACTTTAACTTGTTTTTACTAATCATTGGCACCCAAATTAAATTATCACCGTGACAATCTTTTATTCGAAATAAATCTTATTTAAAATTTAATTATATGTTAGTATTTTCATCTATCTTTTGTTTGCTGAGTGTTGCAAAGGTATTAAACTATTCAAATTATACATACATACATATATATATACATACATATATATATATATATATATATATATATATATTACAATATAAATTTTGGTGAAATTTACTAACCATTGGCTGTTAATTTAAGCTTTCAATTTTCAGATGTACATAGCTGCCAATATTTTAATTTATTCCGGAGTACTTTTAGCCCCGCCTTTATTTCGCACCACTTTCTTTATAGAAAAATTTTCTTCAGTACATAGCTCCGATAAAATAAGAAAAAATTACTTTAAAAAACTAAGTGGTACGCAATAGAGGCAGGGCTAAAAGTACTCCGGCATAAATAAAAATATTGGCAGCTATGGATGTATAATGCGTTGCCAATCGCTCACTGCGTAGCTGTAGTGCGATTCAAGATCAACTTCAGATCTAGAACATAAGCAAAAATTATTTCAGAGGTTATACAGGTCACCTAAAAACTAATTGTTATCTCTTAATTTTCTAGTAAAACTATATAATCAAAGTTCATACCATCATTTAGAATATGCATAGCTTAGTGTTTAGGAAATATTTTTCCAAATACTTCAGTTAATATTTAAAGTGAAATATCGAAAATTTTCTTTACTTTTCTTTCTTTCTTTTTTTTTTTTTTTTTTTTTTCATCATCTTATTCATCTTATTATATTATTAAAACTTTTTCATTTAGGAGCATTTAGAAATCAAAAGGCTCAGAATATTGCATTACATCAAAATGGCATAACCGTAAAAAAATATTTTAATTTCATAGACACTTTTTTTTTTTTTTTCTTTTTTCGGTGCAATAATTTTTATTTTATTTAAAACAAGAAAAAATATTTTAAATTACTATTTAGGAGACATCAGGTAAAATTCATTCTGAATAAATAAATCTTCATTTTTAGTAAGAAAAACTAATTAAGTTCAATAATATTAAAAATAATTCATAAACTAAACTACACACAGAAATTTTGTACTATGTTCGCAGGGGTCCTGTACTCCGCCCTTTTTTCAGGACACTCTCATAGAAAAGAAATTTTCGCCATTTTTGCCACCACTAATTTCATGCAGACAATTTTTTAGTATTTTCATAATAATGTGTTGTGATTAAATAAGATTGATATTATTGCATACAAAAAGTGATAGCAACAAAGAAGAAAATTTCTCATTCCTGAGAGTGTCCTGAAAAAAGGGCGGAGAGTACGACCCCTGTGTTCGCTCAAAATTTTGCAAACATTATTTTTTTGTATTGTATACATCTTGTACAATGACAACTGTGTGTATAAAACATTTTCTATGTCAACTAATGCACACTTGTCAACCACCTCATTATGAAGCGTAAAATTTTTAGTACTCGTCTTTTTTTTTTTTTTTTTTTTCGCACCAGTTATTTTTTAGAGTAATTTGATTCTTATTTAATCTTAACAACATTTGGAGAGAATTACTCTAAAAATAAAGTGGTGTGGAAAAAGGGGCGTTTTTTTCAAAGGACGTTAACAATTTTACGCTTATTAACACTTTCGCGACCACATGTTTTTGTCTTTTTGACAGTAAGGTCCGCCTGTGGGCGTTATTCTCCCAAGTTACAATTTTTCAGAACAAAATTTACTGAATTCATATTTATACATTACAAATGGGTATACATTATAATCATACACTCTCTAATCAAAGTATTTGTATCCATAGTATATTGATCGTACAAATATGAATATTGTGTATATTTTTAAGAAACAAACAACATACAAATTTCAAAAGAAACGCCCACTGGTAGAGTTACAGATTTTCAAATGACTTGAATCCACGTCAGCGGTCTCGAAAGGGTTAATAAGAGGGTTAGCAGGTATGAATGCGCCGCCCTAAGATCAGAGTTGCCAACATTTTAATTTGTTCTGGAACATTTTTAGCCCCGCCTTTATTCCATACAACTTTTATTTTTTAAGATTAATTTTTACACATTTTATTGTAGTTACATATTCTAAAAGAATATTCCATTATAAATTGGTGCGAAACAAAGGCGGGGCTAAAAATGCTCCATAAAAAATTTAAATGATTTCAACTATGTAAGATGCGTGCTGTGAATGTTAAAAACTATGAACAGTTATTAAATGCATATTTATATTTATTCCATGGTTAAGTTTAAGCGAAGTGGGGATTGTAGTTGGGGATCGAAGTTCCATCACAAATTAAAATGCTGTAAAATACTTTCATTTTTTATCAATAAGAATGAGCAGCTCTCTTTATTGGACCTAACATTTAACCATAATAGGAAGAGAGTGACGTTACACATAACGGACAAATGTTTTTAGCGTCACAGGGCCATTAAAGAAAAACATAGGAAATCTAATTAAATTTTAATAATATTCCTGATTTTAAAGAAAATTTTCATAGTTTTAAAATAATTAAATATTTTTATAGAACGAATATATTTTTAGTACTGTATTTAATACTGTATTTTCCTGCCTAAAATCCACAGGTTTGCTAAATCAGTTTAACGTCGTAAATTTTAATTAACAGAGAAAGCTATTTTCAAATCAGGTTTTGACTAGTACTAATATACTTTTTTCTGTAAAATAAATTTTCTGATTTAAAACTATCTACGGATTATAGGCAGAAAAATATGGTACGCTGTTTACATAGCTGCCAATATTTTAATTTATTCCGGATTACTTTTAGCCCCGCCTATTATTCGCACCACTTTATTTATAGAAACATTTTCTTCAATACATAACTTCGATGAAATAAGAAAAAATTGCTTTTAAAAAATAAGTGGTACGAATTAGAGGCGGGGATAAAACTACTCCGGAATAAATTAAAATATTGGCAGCTATGTGTTTAGCGCAAACCATTCTCGGAAGATTCTTTTTTTTTTTTTTTTTTTTTTTTTTCCCCCTTATGATGTTTTCAAATAATAATAATAGTTTAAATTTGCCTTTTCCATATTTTGAGTAACAGCGTATTAGACACGATATTTTGTGCTACACATAAATGTACATATAGTATACAAATATATTAATTTTACTAAAATTCGCAATTCTTATTGTTTTACTGTACGTAAAATAAAATAAAATAAAATGAGTTTTGTAAACGAATCTTTGAAATGAATTTTAATAAAGGAACCAAATTCATCAAATTTAAGAGTCATGTTTTACGAAATGTAATTTACAAATAATCTCTGAAAAGAAATAATTTTAATTTATACGTAGTCCCTAGCAAATAATCTCTCTTTCAAAATGTTGTTCTAACCGTTTTCCAATTAACCGCAAATACAGTCACTACCGTTACCACAATCGCTAATATTTTTCTGGGAACGTCTTTTTCCCCTATATCTTGATAGATAGAGAGAGAGTGGGAAAATAAGAAGGCGTCATTACCTAACATAGAAAACAAACAACAGCCTGCCTTCTAGAAATTTCTGAAAACTACTGGAATGAAGAGTTTAACAGAAGTATTTTACCACAAACAATCCGAGAAAAGAAATATCATGAGATCAAATATCCTGGAAATTCTTAGAAAAGCCCACGAATACCTGATTGGAGCAATAATTGCACTGTTCGAAAAAACGTTTTTCGTCACCTATGTTTCAGATAAAGTTTATTACCATTAGTTTTATACAATAACTTTAAACTTATATTTGATGCACATAATTATGTACTAAATAAGACAAATATTACAACTAAAAGGTTAAAACTGAATACTAAAGTCATTGTCCTCGGCATTTATAGTACATACACTCTCTTTGAATTGTTCTAATGCAGTCACAAATTATTGATTTATTTTTTTGATTAATACTATTCGGCTGTTTATTTATTTATTCATTACATATATACAGTCAACAGAAAAATTATTGAAGCGCTGTAGCAATAATTCCTATTTAAAAGGTTTCGTTAAGTAAATGTTTGTCGAATCATGATCTTACTCTTTGCTGCTTATAAAAAATTAAGTTGATAATAAAAATTAGCCATCAGACTAAAAAAAATAAATAAATGAAGTGAAATGAAATGAAAAATGTGAGTGTATGCTCAAATACTTTTGCGGCTGACTATAGGTTTTGGAAGTACAAATGCAAATTAGTCGAAATGTATTATTATTATTATCATCTTAATATTATTTTAGATTATACAGGTATGTAAGCATACTTACCAACATGCTAATTAACACTTTCACGACCGCTGATGTAGATTCAAGTCATTTGAAAATTTGTAACTCCGCCAGTGGGCGTTTCTTTGACAATTTGCATGTCGTTTATTTCTTAAAAATATTTGTACATATCATATTTGTACAATCAATATATTATGGATACAAGTATTTTTATTAGAAAGAGCATAATGATGATGTATATCCATTTGTAATATAAATGTGAATATAGAAAATTTTGTTCTCAAATATTGTAACTAGAAAGAATAACGCCCACAGGCGGACCTTACTGTCAAAAAGACAAAAACATGCGGTCGCCAAAGTGTTAATAAGCGTAAAATTGTTAACGTCCCTTGAAAAAACGCGCCTTTTTCTACACCACTTTATTTTTAGAGTAATCCTCTCCAAATGGTGTTAAGATTAAATAAGAATAAAATTACTCTAAAAAATGTGTTAATATTCCGTAGTATTGTTAGCCCCGCCTTCTTTATCACACCGGTATCTTTTTAGTGTATTTTTCTTCTTATTTAATCGTAATTGCTTTTGGAAAACATTACTTTAAAAATTTACTGGTTTGAAAAAAAGGGCGGGACTAACAACATCGCGGAATATTAATTAAGATGTTGGCAAGTACGTATAAGTAAGTGTACAACGAGGTGTACAACGAAGTGTACAAGACGAGGTGTTGGCAGTGCTATAAATGCCTTTCGGTTGTTTCCTCAATAATTAATCACAGACATGTAAAGTTGCAAAAATATTCCAGTTTTTAAAAAATTATTACTGTATAAACAGGTTACATATGAATGCATTCCTGTTAAAAAATCGGTAAAAATTTCAACAAAAAACTACCGGATTTTTTTTTTTTTTTTTTTTTTTTCTTGAGTCTTACATAAAATTGTAAATATGTGTACATGTACCAGTTACTGGAAATCACAATTATAATATAGAAAAAAAGTCCTCCTACGATCAAAATTCATCAATTTGTGAAATATTTTTTCGACTTGAATTGCTTTTCGCTACACAAAACTGTCCCGTTTTAGACAACCTTTAAAAGAGGCAGTATAAATATTAAAATTCGAATATATACAATATTTTTTATCTTTTTTTTCTTTTTTTTTTTTTTTTTTTTTTATGTGTTATTTAAAATATAATTAAAATTCCAATAAAATATAAAATTAATATATGTTGCCACAAACATTAATGAAATTGCTACGAAATATTTGTTTCTCTAATTATTTTGTATATTCACCTACACAAAAAGTCCCTTAAATTCAAAAATTACTATGAAATTAGCAGGATATGCCCTCTTCTCTAATCATTATATTTAAATTTTTTTTTTTTTTTTTTTAGCTGAATTTTTACTTTTTTTACATATATATCACTTTAAAAATAAAATGTTCGAAAATTCCATTGAAATAGCTCAAAATCTCGCTTCGAACAGTCACATATATAGTGAGTGCATCAATCGTTCCGCGCTTCCTTATCGCTTATTTTCTCTTGACCAAAAGAGTTATTACCTCTATTTTAGCACTGCACTCATTGAGTGAGCACATGCGCAGAGGCTTCCAAGGTAGCAAGAAACGTGATAGATCTATAATTGAGAACTTTGAGGTTTCTCTAACATGTTCTCCAGACCGTCCTCAGTTGCCCACTGCATAACTCTAGTGCGACGTTAAATCCACTCAACTCCAAACTCTAATCTATCTCGAAACCATTGGTTGTAATTTGCCGTCCAACCACTTCAGGCAGTTGGCGCTTTTGTAGGCAGACAATATGGCAAAGGAAACTGCAAGTAAATAGTGGTAAAATTTTCACCTGTGAAAGCTCTTCTGTTTCAGATTTAGAGACATTCTCAATAAATATTTCAGTAAATTTAACAGAAATTTTTACAATCAAGGAGACAGGAACTTAGTATGCTCTCAAATTGCTCGTTTTTTCACTGGTGGATTTTCTTATAACCTCATGTTTTCGTCTTATTATTATATAAATGTCTAAAATTTTGATCGTTGTTTACACATTTGGCTGCTTTTTGGGATTACTTTGCAGAAAAAAAATGATGGGGGAAACTATGTTTTCATAACACATTTGTTAGTCTCGCACATGGTCCCCCAGCACATCTAGTTCAACGGTATGCTTTTAACATGTCTCAAAGTGCGATAAAAATACCCCTTAAATCCCTACACAACTTACAAACAATCGTCGATTTATGTCCTTTGAGATACTTAGTTGGCCGGACGATTTTCTAGGCCAAATTACGCGCGTTGGTCTAGAAATCTCTGTCTCTTGTCTGTCAACCCCGCATTCCGTCCGCACGTGGGGCCCCTCCTCGTTCCTTTACTTTTTCTTTCTTTTTCCATCACCTCCCCTTCGCTCTTTCCTCTTTTTTCTTTCTTTTTTTTTTTCCCCTTGGATCGGGCCCCGATGTAAACAGTTTGGGGGTCACACTTTAGGAATGCTGCAAAAGACAATTCTTTTGGTTTTTGACGTACTTACCGCAAAATTGGTATTACCCAAATATAGTATAAAATAATTAAGTGTACAAAGCAAGATTCGATAAATGCAAATGATCCGATTAATAGGTATAAATGTTATGTGAATCCCGTTTGACCATTTATTTGTTTTTGAAACAAACATGTAAAATGAGTGTATTATAGGAATATTTATTTATTTCCAAAATTTGAACAAAACTTTTTTTTTAAATAAACTTACTTTTGTTGTCATGCAGAATTTCGATACGTTATACAGGGCAGGGATGGAACACGGGCGCAGAATTCACACCGGTATTTGTTTAAGAAATTTTTCTACTTATAATATCGTAGATTTAAGAAGTAGATAATTTTATTATTTTATTAGTGGTATTAGTTCTGCGCCTGTGTTCAATCACTGGCAGGGTTGTCAACATTTTACATTATTTCGCAACTTTTTTAGCCCCGTCTTTATTCGATACCACTTTTTTTTTTTTTTTTATCGTAGTTATATATCGGAGAAAAATGTTCTAAAAATAAAGTGGTGCGAAATAAATGCTGAGCTAAAGATACTCCGGAATAAATTAAAATGTTGGCAACTCTGCGTTATGAGAAAATAATATTATTAAATTATGCTATAAAATAATTAAAATTCAACTATAAAATAGTTGCATTGTCACAAAATTTGCATTAAAGGATTACTATGTCATTTTTAATTTCGTAAAGCTTTGGACTTTGAAACATGTAAATGTTATGATGTAAAATATCATGTTATTGATTTTTAATATCATGTAAACCTATGTTTATAGTAATTTAAACTCACGTGTACTCAAGGGTAAACAAGTTTGGAAATGAATGTGTAAAAAACCGGCGCTAGGCGGAAACAAAAACAATTAGTGAAAGTAATAATAGAGAAGGGAAAAAAAAAAAAAAAAAAAAAAAAAAAGCATTTTTAGACGTGTAATTATTAAATATAAGGAAATCAAATTCTCCAAATGTAACCAATACTTTGGCTTTGAAAGGGAAATAACCAATTATTATTAAAACATTTTAGCTAAGATAGTCGTACACAGGATTCTCATTGAGAAAGAGGGAGAGGGAATTAAAAATAGCAAGATCCCCATTTCACTAAAATAGTATACATTATATATCATTACGACTTTGATTCCCCCCCCCCCCCTCAATATCATGATCTCAGGAATTTCAGACTAAAATAAAGTTATGGTTTACAGTAATAAAACACTTTTAAAACATAATTTCCGAAATTGAAATCACAATCAGGGTTGCCAAATTTGGTCCTTTTTTTTATTCAATAGTCACCAATAATTTTGAGAAGTGACATTTGAGATACATAATACACTATCAGTCTTCGAAGTGATTAGTCAAACGTTACAAATAAAAGTTATTGGTGACTATTGAAGTATTGATAAAAAAAAAAAAAAAAAAAAAAAAAGGCCAGATTTGGCAACCATGATCACAATCCGAATCATATATTAAACTTTTCAATTTCAACCACGGTGCCTCTATCATCATTATTATTATATTTTATTATTATTATTGCATTTTTTAAAGATTTTGAAGGTTTCCAATCCTCTTTCATCCGTTTCATGAACCAATGTCAGTTAGTTTCATCAGAGCCTGATTAAGGGGGAAGCACACATTATCTTCGCTCTCACCGGAATACTTTTACAATTATTTTTTACTTCATGTCATAGAAATTCCACGCTTTGACGAGGAAATATTTTTTATAAAAAATGAACGGTGTAAAACAATCCAATTTACTCACCGTTATTAGACACCAGAATTCTTTTAAAATAATTGTTAATGAGAATTTTGTGTTTATTATAGGAGGAAGGTATTTGTTAAAAAATAACGGTTAAGTATAAATAATGTTAGCTTCCCCCTTAATCAGGCTCTGAGTTTCATACCTTAGCAGCAAATACACCTCTTTATAGTTTCTTTCATCAAACTGTTGGAAAATTCTCAGCTATGTGACATCATGCTAAACAAGTGTTACCGTAAGCTCACAGTTCTTTCTCTTATGGCACCTCACCGAATGTTTTACGGCCGTCAGACTGATAAAATTCCACCCTAAACAGGCTTCTTGTTTGTATTTGTCCGCTCAGAACTGATGTTGGCTTGCCGCCTACTAAAAAGAAGACGGGAAAAAAGTATGAGAAGTCAGCGTGCAGATAAATCAAGGAGGCCTCCTAGAAATGTAGAAATGTTGTAAATTAAGAATTTGACGTGGCAAGCTTGAGCAGTAACAGTGAAAGGAGATTGTGTTTTGATTTAAATATATAGTCTCAAATTTATTGATGTCATTCAAAAAAAGATCAGTAAAGTCGAAAATAAGTAAAGAAAATAATTGCACAATAATCTTCATTATCTCGCTCTCTCTTTCTGTTTTTGTCTCCCACATTCCCTCTCTCACGCACGAATCACAGTTTTTCTGCAATTAATTTTCTAAAATACATGTGATGCTAAGTCATTAATTTTATTTTAAAAAGTTTGCAATAAACGTATAAACAGGGGCTGTAGTGTTCTTATTATTACGTGCGTTTTATTATTTTGTCACGACTAATTTTAAGGAGAATTTTTTCTTGAAGGTTTCAATGCTATAATATTACTGTAAAAATTACCATAATTGTTAACATCCTAATTAATATTCTATAATATTATTAGCCATTTATGTGAGATCTTGTTAGCTGAGAATTTTTCAACAATTTAGCTTATGACTCGCTTTTTTTTTTCCAGACCGCATTATTTTTAAAGTAATTCCTTCCAAATTTAATGACGATTAAATAAGAAGAAAAAGACTAAAAGAAAGACTATTGTGGAATGAAAAGCTGGTACTAACAATACTACGAAATATTACATAGAATCTTGGTAACTATGAATTCATACCTGCCAACATTGAAGGACCAAAATAACGGAGATTTTATAAGCGGCATTTTCAGGCGTAGACAACGTTGATGAGTTGACATATGACAGTATTTAATCGTTTAATTCATGGCTTAAATTGTCAAAAATCTGTAGGCGGAAGTTAAATTTAATTATTAAGTAAACATTTAGTAATTATTAATTAAAAATAGTGCTATATGCTGCGAGTCATGAGAATTTTTTCAGTAAAAACAAAAATCTTGCTTAAAAAATTGAAGATTTATTGAAGTTTTGAATGAATTATAGGTATAAGTTTAAAATGTTCAGAATAAGGGAGACAGTCCCAAAATAAGAGAGAGCTGACAAGTATGAATTACTGAATTATGATATTCAGTAATAATTGTGACAAAATATTAAAATATACATAAAAAAGTAGGACTGCTGCGATCTTTAGTACACAGCAACATTTTTGATGCAATTGTAAATTATTGATTACTAATTTATTTACATCTTTCTGGTATTTAAAAGTTTAAAATTTCAATTTTGCTTGTTTTTTAGATCCCTTGTGATTATCCACTGGGATGTTTGAAAATGTTCACTCTCTGAACTTCATGTTAAACGATTAGTTTTTTATAGAAATATCGCAGACTGAATGTTTGTCTTATAATGTATTAAGAACTCTCCAAATATCATTTTTACACGACAAAGCTGTAGGCAATTTCTTATGTGAATTAATCTGTTATCATTTGGCAGTTTAGCTCATTATTAGTTTTCTTTCTTTCTTTCTTTCTTTCTTTTTTTTTTTTTTTTTAAATAATAAGTAAATAAATAAATGAAAATAAAAATAGATCTTGAAAATCTTGTACATTTTAGTTTTTATTTTATTTCATTTAAATAATTTAATAGCATTGATTTATTGGAACGAACTACAAAAGTGTTCTTGGAAAATGACTAACTGAATTGTATGCGTATGTTGTATACATTGATTAAATAATGAGCATTCTTAATATATTGTTACAACGGATTGAGTCTTTTCCTTGCCTGAATTGTGTTGTTGCAGTGAAAGTAGTTTTACAGGCAAAGTGAAAATGAAGGAACAGTCCAATCACTTTCAGTGAAGTCAGCCTTGTTTACAAACTTGGCGACTTGACAACCAAATTTGACAAAAAAAAAGTAGTTTAGAATTTTCGAAGATATACAATTAATACCAGTTGAGATCTAGAACTTTCCATGGGATTCTAAATAGAAACTCCGCAAGCCCCATCGCCAAAGGGTGTAAATACTCGTAGGAGTGATTTGACTTCGGCAGAAGTCGCTGCCATTAAGAATTGTTCAAAAACCTATTCTGAGCGATTGCACTTTGGCGATTGTGCTTTAACCCTTTGCGGCGCAATGTCCTCGCTGCGAGGACGCAACTATTAAGTTCCAACTGCAAAAATTCATCCCGGAAATTTTTTAGCAAAATTTTACTTTTAACATACGGAAAATGTTAAAAGTGACAATGATGTTACGGACAATGATGTGTACGGAAAATGTTAAAAGTTTACGTATGTTTTGCTTGTGTAGAATCTCGTCTACAACTTGTTCCGCCCGCACACTCCTGTCATGTCCTGTATAATGCATGCCGGAGACGAAGGATCCCGCTTCATACAAGCACCGATGCAATCGCTCGAACATTTTTCGGTCTGGCACGTGTCTTCTCGGGAAACGCTGCCTGTACAGTCTTGCGGCTTCCGGAGCATTCCCATTCGCCAGACCATACATAAAATGCATGTTCGCATTTTCCTGATTACTGTATGTCACCATGCCTGCTGAAATCCACGGTAGAAATGACGTTGACGCTGTGTAAGAAAACGCGCGCTTTATACCTTTCATCACAGCGCCCTCAACGGTCACCGCTTGCTCTCCGCCCATGCATTGTATGGAGAAAAAGGCTTATTTAGATGTTTTCTACCACCCTTTAAATTTTTGCCCATGAGTTTTGAAACACCCTGTATATATATGTGTGTGTGTGTGTGTGTGTGTTGTGTCCCTTTTTTAAATACACTAATACCTATTTAAATTAGCTTGATTTATCATTTATTAATACATTTAGAAAAAAGTAATAAAAGGAATTGAAACAAATAAACAAAACAAAATTTCTAGGGCAGTGATCCATTCTAATAAATAAATGTAATTGAAACGCAGAACTTAATGAATTTTAATTTAAATTGCTGAATTATTATTATTATTATTATTTTAAGAGGTTTATCTTATTTATCTGAAATTATTTTCATGCTTGTCCTTCATGTAAGTGCATGTGTATATGCTAAATCCTAAGGATATTTGATACATGATTAATTTTAATAATAATGATAATAAAAAGTTCTTTATTTAATAAAAAATTATTAATTCTGTGTAGGAAATTTTGTACAGAAATTTTTATTTTATATACTGCGTATTACATTTTTAATAGTATAATAATATTCTAAAATGTATATGCTGAATTATTATTTCAAAATATAGAATAGAAAATGCAATCGTGGTAACTTATCACCGAATATGTTATGACAGCCAAATTGATAAAATTCCATCCGACAGACTTCATGTTTATATTTGTGCGTTTAGAACAGTCGGTTTGTCGCCTACTGGCATGAAGAATAAAATAAAGAACGAGAAGTCAACGTGCAGATAAATCCCGGGCCCCAAGAAAGGTTATAAATTAGGGATCTGACGTCCCAGTGAGAACATTGCCAACAAAACGAGATTATTTCTTAATACTCCGACATAGATTTAAATGTATACAGTTTCTAGTTTATTGGTGAGATTCCTTGCCAAAAGTTTGAATTTTTACTTTGAACTAAAAATAATTCGTTATTTTTATTAGTAGAGGAATCTTTTTTTTTTTTTTTCTTCTTTCTTTCTTTAATGGGAAAGTAGGGAATAAAAGGATTTGATTTACGCTTTTCGTGGTGTTTCCGTTCATCGTTCAAGTAATGATTTAATGAGTGATTTTTCCAGATTAATGCTGTCAAATCAATCTAATAACTTAATAAATCATTTTACTGTGTTTATGTTCATTGAAACTAGTATGTTGTGAGATTTAGGAGTTGTTTTGATATCCAGCTTTAAAAACTGCTATAAGGAAAGTAAGAAAATATGTATTAATGAGATTTTATTAAATTGAGAAATTTCATTGAAACGAAATTATTTTTTAATGGGCTGGCGCAGACATAGATTTAAATGCACATAATTTGTATTTTATAGGTGGCAATTTTTTCGCAAAATATTAAATATTTTCCTTTTTGGGGGCGAGAGGGGACAGTGTTGCGAAATTTAGGGTCTTTTTTATTCAATAATAGCCGATAACTTTAGAGGAGTGATCTTTGATATACATACATAATACGATTAATCTTATGGTTTAGCAAACGTTTCAATTAAATTCTTGTAGTAAATATTGAATTAAAAAAAGTCCTCAAAATTGACAACACTGGGTGGGGAGAAGGGACTGGGATTAGATTTATAGACATGTGAGATATAATCCGTTCATCGATCATTTTATGAATGATTTTTTCTTTTTTTTTTTTTTTTTTTTCAGTTTAAAATATTTTTTTGCTTTTATGTTCATATAAAGTATTATGTTGTGACATTTGGGAGTTGATTTAATATCCAGCTTCAAATATAATTTACTGCAAGAAACGTAGAAAATACAAAGAAATTATTTAAGATTTTATCAACCAAAAAATTTCAACGAAACGAGATGATTTCTTAATGATTTGTATTTAGATTTGAATGTACACAGTTTCTAGTTTGTTAGCCTCAGTTTCTTACCAAAAATTCGAATTTTTTAAATGAGTACAAAGTGTAAATTTTATTAGTAAATTATTCAGAATATTTTTCTTTATTTTTTTAATGATGGAGAAGGGTTTAAAAAGGTATGTTTTATTGTTTTTGTGGTGTTGCCGTTCATCGTTCAAGTAATGCTTTAATGAATGATTTTTCAGATTAATATTGTTAGATCAACCCAATAACTTAATATTATGTTCTTAGAAAATATTATGCTGTTACATTTGGAAGTTGTATTGATATCTAGCTTAAAAAAAATCTACGAAGAAATTTCATGTAATAGAATTTTATGAAAATAAGAAACTTGTACCAGAATAAGATTATTTCTTAATAGATAGGCGCTAACATTGATTTAAATGATCATAATTTTTAGTTTATTAGAGCCAGTTCTGTGCCGAAAATTCGACTTTTTGTTTTGAATAAAAAATAATGCATTATTTTTTAATTCAAAGCGAAAATTTGAATGTACAGAATATACAAATAATGCATCATTTTTATTAGCAAGTTATTCGGTAATTGTTCGTTTGATAGGAAGGAGGGGAAAGAAAAGAGATTTGATTTATCGCTTTCCACGGTATATCCGTTCATTATACAAGTAAGTGATTTAAAGAGTAATTTTTCAGATTAATACTGACAAATCAGTTCGACTAGTTAATAAAGCATTTCACTGAGTTTATGTTCATAGAAACTAATATGTTGTGATATCTGAGAGTTGTTTTGAGTTTGGATTGTCTCTCTACGGCAGGGATCGTACTCTCCGCCCTTTTTTCAGGACACTCTCAGGGATTAAAAAATTTTGCCTTTATTGCTGAGTATTTTTAAACAATAATTTCCATACTGTTTCACCATGCCACATTACTATAAATTACTGTCATAAATATTTCTGCATAAAATTAATGGAGGTCAAAGGAGGTTATTTCCTATAACTGAAAAAAAAAAAGGCGGGGAATACGATCCCTGCTCTGTTGTCATATTTTGCGAAGTTACTAAGATTTTATAGTCATGAATTAATTTTTTAAGATAAAGGTTTGTTTAATTCCAAGCATAACCTGGTTATATAATGTATTACAAAATTGTTAAGTAATTTTAATGTACCATTGTTTTTAAATGTTTGTGAAAATTTATTTATTTTAAAAATGCAATATTTTCCCATGCAAAGTGTAAAACTATTGCAGTTGTATAAATTTGTCAATTAGTGTTTCATTGGAATAACTGTATGCATCTTTTCTATTTTGCAGGACGATGGGTGTGGTGTGAAGCGCTGATACTGCTTCAGCACAAAGAGGGCAGTCTTGTTAGAAGGCTGCTTCCTCTAAAATCATGCATCAAACTATGCACAAGCCGCCCCATATGGCGCCTGGACCTCATGGGTATGTAATTTTACTGTTTGTGTTTTTAAAAAAAATTTGTTGCAAATTTTGTTTAATCGGTATTCTAAATATTCTTAGAACGCTATTATCCGACATACAAGACATTTCATTGGTACTATAGTAAGCCATCTATTTATCAAGAAGTTACGTTCCTTACACATCTATTTTGACGATCATATGGAAATCGATCATTTATAAGTCAAATCATAGCCTCCTTAACTAGATGCCTATCGCGTGGCTCATAAACTTGGCAACAGTTGAAGCGGTAGACAGCGCCACCTGGTGCAGATTGCGTGACTTTTTTATTCAATTATCACCAATAATTTTAAGAAGTGATATATGATATATATAATGGACGTTTCTTCGATTCTATTCGCCTTTTATGTTTTTCATATCCCACTTTAAAAAATTTTTGGTGGCTGTTGAATTAAAAAAAAAAAAAAAAAAAAAACGCGCAATCTGTACCAGGTGGCGCTGTCTACCGCTTCAACTGTTGCCAAGCTTCCGAGCCACGCGACAGGCATCTAGTTTAGGAGGCTATGGTCAAATATTCCAAGCATATATATTTTTTCCCTTCATAATAAACTATTTTTGACAAAAATTTTTGGTTACCCCATTTAATTTTTAAAAGATAAATGTGAAAGCTCCTGACAACTCTAATCTAATTTTCAAGAACATTTAACGAATCAGAAATTTTAAATATTTTCCTATAAACATATGAAAGGAAATATCTGAACGAAAATAGCGTACCTACAATATAAAATAAAGCCTATTAAGCCAATATTATCTCAATTTTGACGGTGTTCTTAAATATTGATTGTGCATGCACGTTATAAATATATCTGTAAACTAAAATAAAAATCATAAATTTTCCTTATTTGTGATAATTATATCACGCAAAAATCAAATTATATTGTTATATTAAAGTTCTATGCAATACTCTATATAATATTTCTCTAACGTGGACCAATTTCAATTAAGTTTTGTTGAAACGATGCGATAATAGTGAAATTAATAAAATACGCGAGGATAAAAAATAATATTTAAAAATGAACGATATTTAAGCACGCGGACTCAGCTCAATGATCTAATGAGAAAACGGAGAAAACATGACGACATTTGTGTGATGACATTATTGTATGGAAAATGTATATTTAAAAGTTATTTCTTCAGAATATTTGCAAGCGTCATTTTAAACCTAGCAATATTTTAAGGATATAAACAAAATAGGAATCATTATCATAAATTGGCTAAAAAACGCAATCATTAAAAGTATAATCGAAATAGGATTTTTTTTTTTTTTTTTTTTTTTTTTTTTTATTGCACCAAATTAAATAAAATGTCATTGTATTCTTGGTGATAAAAATTTAAAAGGCGTCATAGGGGTCCTTTACTAAAACTGTACTGCCTGCGGAAGTATAACTGAGTAGTCAACCATGAATTATATGTTGAAACTTTTCTTTGAAGGATTCTGGTTTCACTATTGCACAATATTTATTTGGTTATAACAATAATTTGGCTTCTGGTAAATTAAAATTTTAGTTAGGTGGTGAAACTGGTATAATATTTATAAGTTACAAATTTTAAAGGTAAATAAGAAAAGGAATAAAGTGCGAAAATTTCGCACGGGTTTGCTAGTCTATTGAACATTTTTCAAGCAATGTTCACAGGTATGAGTTAATGATTTCAAAGATTTTGAAAAGGAAAAACCAGTACCGCCAGTCAATTTATTAAGAAAAAAAAAAAAAAAAGTGTATTCTGTAAAATTTATAGCTTGTTGGTAGACTATAACAGTTTTGACTATCCAAGTACATTCTTCATGTAGTTTCACTGAGACAAAGACAAAAGTGCTTAATATCTCACTTCATTTCACCATTAAGATGTTCATAACTCGTTACAATTTAGTTTGTTCGCTGAATCGTGTGAAAGGTCTTCGCCCTCTATTTCTTTTAAATATTCATCAAACTTCCCCCTTTCTGAACAAAAACGTGCTACATCGGGTATATTATCGTGATCGCTCCATATTCTAGAAAAATCTTTCCACTCAGCTTCAACGATGTGTTTTCTTCAGTGACGCCGCCCGAAAAAAAAAAAAAAAAAAAAAAAAAAAAAAGAGAGAAGAATCGCTTATTTCATCATCGGTAATTCTTTCCTCTAATAAAAAAGCTGCGGTTACCAAACGCTATGAATTTACGATAAAATTATACAATGAGCTAGCGTAACGCAATTTTTCTCGCTGCAGCTTGTTTGTTTCGTTATTTTTTCACAAAGAAACTGCCTTTGAGGCCAGAGATTCATGATGGTCATTTCTCATCTCTAAAACATTTAAAGTGAACTATCGTAGTTAGTAGCACACATTTAAAACTACGATTCAATAAATGTGCTGTAATTCCGTCTTATATCACAAAAGTCAAGAGACAACAGGAAATCCCGATATATCCAAAAATGTTCCAGAATAATGAGAAAAATCATCTTTCACGCTTAATTTTTATCCTTTTTTTTTTCTAATTTTTCGTGTAAATTTCTGTAACTTCTCTTATCTTAAACTTTTTGTGCATCGGGATTTTTTTTATTCCTTTCTCCCAAATTTTTAAGTCCAGAGGTAAATATACTACATATTTCTTTCAAGAATCATAACATCCTGATGTAAAAAAAGAAAAAAGAAAATTGCACAAGTAGAATATACTTTTTTTTTTTTTTTTTTTTTTTTTTTGGCTGCAGAAAGAAAAGGGGGATGAGACTAAGAGATAATAGCTTACGTCAATTTTATTAATTCGATACAACAGAGAATTTAATGTTTTATTTTTCTTGAAATTCAAAAAAAATATAAAATATGCGGAAGGAAATTTAGATTTAGTCTCTGAAATGAAAAACAAAATAAAGACAACTTTGTTTCTGAGGGATGCAAATCGATCGATATTAAAAAAGCAGAGGACGTTGCTTTTTCATGCTATAAAAAGAAACTTCGAATTTTTGGCTTTTCCTTTTCCTTATATGAAGAATGTAAAAAATCTTTTCCCCTTCTTCTTTCTCTCTTTCTCAAATATGAAATGAAGCGAAATTTCTGAAAATATTAAAAGAAAAATTAGTTTACCTCACGAATAAAGTTCGTTACATAAATTTATATAATACATAAACAGTAAGTCAAAAAATTTTTCACATTCAATGGAACCACAGAAAAAGCAGTAAAGAAAACTATTTTCGTGTAGATTAAAATAATTATATAAAAAGTATCGAAAATTAATATTGTTATTACAAACAATATAACTCAAGAAATTTGATGTCATAGCTACCTTAATCTCCAGGTTTCACACTTTTTTTTTTTTTTTTTTTTTTTTTTTTTATGTGTGTGTCTGTCTGAAAAAGAGCAGACGTAGAAAACAGTGTTCAACTACCTCCCTTCTTCCAATGTTGTTATGAATGAACTAAAAACACATAACTTATACATGGTACGGTTTCACTTTTTTCTAACCCCTCCACCACATCATTTGTATAGCAATTTTCACGTTAACTGATCACGGAAGCAAAAAATGGAAGATTACAAAAGCAATCTATAGAAGATTGCAATATAAATATAATGGTATTAAATCAGGAAAAAAAGTCGGAACCATGAATACGGATATCACAATTCGAAAATCTTCGAAACCCTGCTAAATCTTTCATAATTATCTTGTGAGGCTTTCAGAGGCGACTTTTTTAATATTCTTTTTTTTAAATATTCTATTTCGAAAATATAAAATTTATAATATTTTTTCGCAGGTAAAACCACTGAGCTGAAGAACAACTGGAGGAAATGCTAGACCGGTTTTCGCGTGCCGTTTTTTGAAGGTTTGTCTTTCGAGCGTTGTATGGCAAAAAGCATTTGATATATTTATATTTCAAAGTAAAATTGTGTAAAGGTTGTCAGTTCGAACAACCATATGCTAAACATGACATTACAATTTAAAATTTTAATTCTTTAAAGATTTTAATAGTAATAGATGACCCGACAAATGTTGCTTGCCATACAAGGTCGGCGAAAGATTGCAGAAAAACTGGCACGCACGAACACTGTGTAAAAGTATTGGAAGCATTTGCTCCAGTTGTTCTTCAGCTCAGTGGTGACGATTGCCTAATCAATTCGAAAATTAATCGTCTATTGTATCTATTAAATATCACTTCTAAAAATTACTGGGTACTGTAAAATTGCTGGAGACTATTGCAGGGATGGAACACGGGCGCAGAATTCATACCGGAATCCGTTTAAGAAATTTCTCTGCCTATAATATCGTAGATTTAAGAAGTAGAAAATTTTCTTACATTGATAGTGGTATGCATTCTGCGCCCGTGTTCCATCCCTGCTATTGAATAAAAAAAATAGCATAATCTGGCAACACTGCCACAGGCGACTTTGTTATTATTATTATTTTCGTACCGTTAATTGTATAACATAAGATTTATAACGAATGTACGTAGGAAAAGTACAGTTTTACCCACTGAGCTGAAGAACAACTGGAGCAAATGCTTCCAATACTTTTACACAGTGTTCGTGCGTGCCAGTTTTTCTGCAATCTTTCGCCGACCTTGTATGGCAAGCAACATTTGTCGGGTCATCTATTACTATTAAAATCTTTAAAGAATTAAAATTTTAAATTGTAATGTCATGTTTAGCATATGGTTGTTCGAACTGACAACCTTTACACAATTTTACTTTGAAATATAAATATATCAAATGCTTTTTGCCATACAACGCTCGAAAGACAAACCTTCAAAAAACGGCACGCGAAAACCGGTCTAGCATTTCCTCCAGTTGTTCTTCAGCTCAGTGATCGTCACAAGTAAAATTTGGTGGTGGATATTGAATGAAAAAGTCGCAAGAGCTGGCAACACAGGCCTGCGGCAGCCCTGTGTCTTGTGTATGCATGTACGCTCGCATTGAAACGATCTAAATATTTTCGAAAAAAAACCGAGCAACACATTCTTAAATTCAATTCCTTTAACTATATTATGAATTTTCTGGTCTCTTTCCTTTTAAAATATTTTCTAGAACTGGTATGATACCTTTTATATACTTTCATACCGACCAACATTCTAATAAATATTCCGTGAAATCGTTAGTACCCGTCCCTTTCTCCACATTACTTTAATTTTAGAATAATTTTCTCCTAAATGTAATTTTGCTTAAATTAGAAAAAAAAAAGAAAAAAACTCTAAGAAAAGACTGGTTTGAAAAAAAAAGGCGGGTACTAACAATTTTACGGAATATTAATTAGAATGTTGTCGGCTAAGCTCTTTGCATTAGTGGTCTGCACGGGCCGGGCTCGGGCTAAATGTTTTTGTGTATACTCGGGCCGGGCCGAGCCTGGATGAAATTTTTTCCTTTCTGGTTTCCTCGTTAATCAACGAAAAAGGAAAATGATAAAATATTTCTTCAGTCATTTATTTTATAATATTTTACAGGCTGGTGTGTCACATAAAATTTTATTTTGTTAAAATATGTTTGTAATTTCAATTTTATTGCTTATCAGTCTGTCTGTTCGCGATCTGATTTTTCGCAAATATTTTTAGCATGTCTCGAAATTAATATATTTTATTCCAAGTAATATTAAATGGTTTCCTTTTCAAAATAGTATGCATGTCCCTACTAGTTTGTGCACAAGTTCAAACAAAAGAAATTAGATTCGTTACTGTGTATAAGGCTTTGTGTTCTATGGTCTGTAGAGTTTAGGTGGTATGAAGGTTATAAAAATCTTTCTGCTGTAACGTTTTCTCTAAGACTCCCTTTTCTTTTCTCCAGTGCACTGTATGAAAGTAGCATCGTTTTTAGGATGTGCAAAAGCCTCTTTTCAATTGAATATGTTTAGAAAACCATTAAAATTTTGTTTACCGGATCACATGAAAGATTAAGATACATTATGGTATATAAGAGGAAATGGCTGAACGTGCATGTTTAGTAGTAATAACCATTTTAAATACCGTCCTATATTGTTTGATGAGTGCTAATTTTTTTTATTTCTGTCTGTCTTTGTGCTTTCTGTACGTCTAGAATTTTTGTTTACATATAATTGTCTTGTAAAAGTTCAGCAGTTTTATTAAAGAAGATTCTATTGCTTCGCTATATAAAACCTCTGCAAAACATAAATATCTTTTTCATAGAAAGGCATGCCTTTTTTTTTTTTTTTTTTTTTTTTTTAAACATATTTTTGAATCGGGCCGGGCCGAATTTTTCTATTTCATACCGGGCCGGGCACGGGCCTCGAAATTCCGGCCCTAACACTATAAAACGTGTCGCAAATCTGAGAGACTCTTTCATTAAACTATCACAAATTTTGAGATGGGATATACAGAGCTGCCAACATTTTTAACTTTTAAATCAGAATTGACACCAATATTTTAAAATGGAATATGTTATATATATTTTCGACGATTAATATTACCGAAAACAGCTATAAAAGTTTTCCGGTTTGAAGTCTCCCTTGAAAAACGGGAGACTTGGCACCTATGGATAATATATGCGTATAATATGTACAACTACTCTTGGAAGTGATGGAGTAACAGTTACAGTGAAAATTTAGTGGTGGATATAGAATAAAAAAGTTCCTAAATGAAACACCGACCGGGGGAGTGAAATTAAGTAGGATCGGCAAAGGGTTAATAACTATTTATATTAATCACATTTTTATAGAAGAGTTTTCAATAGTGAGGCTATTTTCTACAAAATGAGAAATAATCATAACTATAATAATAACATATTCATTTCAACTTTGTTCTTAGTCATTTGATGCATTATATGCCTTAAAAATTTCATTATTTTTTTTATAAAAGCTCTCGATTTTGTTTTTAGTATGAGATGCATTTCCTTTATAGTTAGTTTCAATTACTGAAATAATAAATGTATATATCTTTGCAGAAATTTCCAATGAAATATAATTAAAGAAAATGCGATTGCAGGAAAAATGTATTTTTATTTTCTTATACTATCAGCAAACGATATTTACTTCTCCAATGAAGATGTAATGTTTATCTATCTATTTGTCTCTCGCTCTCTCTCTTTATCTCTGGTTATTTTAGATGAATTATCAATAAATTTTAAGTAATTTCCTCATAAATATTTCTGACTTAACAATATTTTGTAACTATTAAAATAATTAATTTAATTCTATAAATTATTTTCTTAACAGAGACGAAAAATAAATGTAACTAAAGAAAATTACAGGTTTTTATATTTAATAGATAAAAAGGATGAAATAGTTATAATTTTTTAAAGAAAAAATGAATAAAATAAAATAGTTATTCTGTCCAAGCCCTCCCGTAACTGGAAAACCAGATTTACAGGCAAAGTGTAATAGTATAATATAGGGATCACGGACCAGTATTAAAATCGGCTTGGTGATTTTGACTATTCGATTTCACTCGATAAAAAAATCAAGTGAGAGAAACCGAAATATGTTCTGGTTATTAATTTATTGGATTTATCTGAATTTATTAATTCGTATTATTTTCCGAAAAAAAAATGCAAAATTTGCATACTATTGTTAATAGGAGATTATGATATATATATATACTTGCCAACCATCTCATTAATAACCGTACAGCAGGGATGGAACACGGGCGCAGAATTCATACCACTATCAATGTAAGAAAATTTTCTACTTCTTAAATCAGCGATATTATAGGTACAGAAATTTCTTCAACGGATTCCGGTATGAATTCTGCGCCCGTATTCCATCCCTGGTACAGTTGTTAACGCCCCTTGAAAAAATGCCTCTTTTCTGACACCACTATATTTTTAGAGTTATTCTCTTCAAATGTTGTTACGATTAAATAAGATAAAATTACTCTAAAAAATTATCAGTGTGAAAAAAAAAGGTGGGTACTAAAAACTGTACGGTTCATAATGAGATGGTTGGCAAGTATGTATATATATATATATATATATATATATATATATATATACTAAAATGGTAAAAGGTAGATAAAAAATGGTGTGAGACAATTCAATACTTTAAACAAAAATATAAAAATTATTTACCCTGTCCTGAGACTTTTGTGGCTGTCAAATCAGATTTACTGACAATATACAATAGTATTTTGCCTACTAGACTTAACACAGTAGAGAAAATTCGAGAGAGTGAAGTAGAAAAAAATTCATGTATCATCGAGTTATTGGTTTATTTCTATTAATTATCTTCTGAACAACAGACAAAAAATTATATATATATATAAGTATTGATGTTGTATGCTTCAATTAAAGGATGTTTAATTTTTCCAGAAATCTTTATTCATGTGCTTTCTAGTTTTTCATGTGATACTTGGTTTCCTCTTCTGAAATGTTTGGAAAGGTTTTATATATATATATATATATATATATACGAGGGTCATTTTTTAAGTAAGAACCGTTTTGCTATGGAGTAAGAGAAACTTTATTTATGAACGTAAATTGTATTACAAACTAAAATATGAACATTTTTTCACTTCTCAACATAGTCACCATTAACATTTAAACATTTATCAAGTCGTGGCACCAACTTTTGGATCCGTCATCAAAGAACTCTGCCGCCTGACCGTTAAACCAGTTAGTAACAGTTTCTTTCAACTTGTCATCATTTTGCAATCGCTTTCCACCAAGAAATTCCTTAAGTTTTGGAAACAGATGAAGAGCGGTGTCATTTTGCTTCACGACAATGCTCGGCCTCACGTTGCGACAAAAACAAAGACACAAATGGAAAATTTCCATTAGGAAGTACTGGATCATCAAGCATACAGCCCTGACTTTGCACCATCAGACTTTCATCTGTTTCCAAAACTTAAGGAATTTCTTGGTGGAAAGCGATTGCAAAATGATGACAAGTTGAAAGAAACTGTTACTAACTGGTTTAACGGTCAGGCGGCAGAGTTCTTTGATGACGGATCCAAAAGTTGGTGCCACGACTTGATAAATGTTTAAATGTTAATGGTGACTATGTTGAGAAGTGAAAAAATGTTCATATTTTAGTTTGTAATACAATTTACGTTCATAAATAAAGTTTCTCTTACTCCATTGCAAAACGGTTCTTACTTAAAAAATGACCCTCGTATATATAGATATAGATATATATTTGTATCATATTTGGTAGGAAATTACTATTGGTATGTTTAAATATATATCAGAAATAGTTACCCTGCCTAGAAACTCTTGTATCTGTAAAACTGGATTTACAGGCAATGTACAATCAGGGGAAAAAATCGCAACTCGCAATGTAACTTCGTTGCTAACCGATGCACAAAACTGTAATAGCAATAGGTATCATTCGACTGGGAATTGTTAGTACTTTTAGAAAATGAAGCGAAATTTTGAACTGGGGGTCGTCTACATATTAACGCTCAATTTTTCATAGGCAATAGCCTATTTTTATTTTATATTTGAATTCCTGGGGTCGCGCCGATGCGTAAAAGTACATTGGTTGTATATTTTACATATTTTTTTTATAGAGTTATAAGCGTTCAAAGTTTGAAGGTGCTAATGTTAAATTCATATTTAAAATTTTTATTAATATCTGCACAAAAAATAATTTGATCGCTGTATTTTTTTTTTTTTTTTTTTTTTTTACGAGATACATTGAAGAAACCCAAACATAATCCATTATTACTTTTGATTCTGAAAAATATTTTTAATTCTGAAAAATATTAATAAATTCATATTTAAAAAAATTATGAATTATGACCTATATTTATTTTTGCATAAAATGAATCCTAATGCTGAAAAATATCGGTGTACAAATTTGCAACTCATTGCAGTTATTAGTTTTCGAGATATAAATAAATCTTTCTTTTTAAGAGGCTCAGGGGGGCCATCTCTTATAACGTTTTGCATGAGATAACGAAAAATTTTATAAAATAACAGAGAAAATTAAACAAAATATTTTTAATTTCTATTTACGGGTCAAACTGTGTAACAACAATGTCAAACGCAAAGAAATGAAACAAGCAAAAAAAAAAAAAAAAAAAAATCATTAGACATTAATGTTAACAAATGAATTCTTGTTTTCTAAAGAATAAAAGCCTTTCATCGTTCTTCTAAAGCAAAAGAATATAGAAAAGAAAAAGAAAAATTGACTATGCGTATTCTTATTTAAACCTCTTATTTTACGTTGGCAAAAATTCACGCTAGTAGCATTTGTCTCATCGATTACTGGTGATAAATTTTGAATCCTTTAAACGAACACTAGAAAGAAAAGAATCAATTAAATAGGCGGAGCTTACTGTTTAAAATAGAAAAATAGGTGGAACGTAAAAATTGTCAATTAAAAAAAACGAATGGTATTGGAATGCAATGCAGGCTTGTTATATCGCCTCTTAACTACCATCATAGTCAAACGGTTGATCATTTAGTTCATATATTGCTTTATTTTTATTTTATTTTATTTTATTTATTTATTTGTTTATATTTTGTGTGTGGTGGGGAGAATTATTATTTTAAGGATACTTTAGTCTTTAAAAATTACTTTTATTAATATATTTAAATTAAGAAACTATATTTTCATAAAATTATAAAACAAATCGTACAGTTTCAAAGAGTTAAACTGACCAAAGCTGGTAAGTACGATTAAAATCGTTTAAAGTTTACTTCATGATACCTTACAATAATTTATCGGAAAAGATTTAGTTTATGCATTTTTATGTGTATATACATGTATATAAATTATTGCAATTTATATATTATGTCACACCTGCAAAATAAAATGAAGGAAAATTTTGGTTTGATTGATGATCAGTATAGCCATGATAACGCACCTTTGAACAGAAAAATACTGCACATTTTTCAAAGAATGCTGCCTGACGAATCTAAATTCTATTCTCTAATAAAAGTATTTAACACTCTTGTGATATTTATTTGGTAGGTAGTGTGAATTCTTTCTTTATAACAGCCGTGGAGATAATCAGAAGAAGCGTTATGTCCCACAAATAACTCAGGCAAGTGAAATCTAGAATGCAATTATTTAATAAATTCAAAGTCATCATATGTCTTGCAATTTCAATAACACATAAATTCCTTTGAAAAAAATTCACAGTACAAATAGTCACTCGAAATATCTAGAATAAAGTTTTTTTATGTATAATATATGGAAGATGAATATGAATTAACATTAAACGAACGGGATGGACACGGGGAGAGAAGTATTCAGAAGTTACGTCTTTTCAGCAGCAGAGAAAATGCAGAAGTGATGATATTGTTGGCTGGATACATTACCCAAAACAACATAAAATTAAGCCAAGGCAACACCCAACTTTTTCAGTTACAGCTAATTTAGTGTAACTTTTTAAAATAAATTGGCGATTGATTTCGTAGCCAAAAATCCGTTATCAGTTCGTGAGAATCTGGCAAACCAACCTTAACTCTTGACCACAAGAATTTTATCGTTAAATTTTTATTTATAAACCTTAGTCAAAGAAGAATACGCGATTTCTATTTTTACGTCGCAGATGTGAGATCTGTTCAATATTCAAAATGACATCAGGAAACATTTTATTCTGTTTTATTTAATTGCGATGAAACGAATTGTTCTCCACAGAATTAAGCGATTGAAAGATCATCTCTTGCTTTTATTATTATTATTTCTTTTAAATGAAAGGAATAGTATGGCTTGCTCTTTTTGTAAGAAGGAATAAAGAATGAAACCGCATATATTAACTCGCTTTTTATACAGATAGAAAATGAATTGGGAAAGAATTAAATTTATCAGAAATGTAATACATAATTTAGAATATGTGATTTTCGATATCAAATATTTCTCCCCATCGTCTGAAAAAGAAAGAGGTGTTGCCCAGGGTAATCATATACAACACATATTCTACATATAGAACAGCCAAATTATATATATGTATAAGATATCAAAAGAAATATATATGTAAACAGTTGTACAACTTTGTATGAAATATATAGAGTAGCTACCATTACATTTTTTTTTTTTTTTTTTTCAATATGTGCACATTTTCACTCATGTCCATGAGAATATTCTTCAGTCATCTTATTTTTCTTAAATATATGCTTCATAGTCCACTGCATATACGATTTGTTGATATATCTATATGAATCACTGACAGTCACAATGAAAAAGCAGTAATATTGGATATCATGTATTTTTCTAATTATTTCTTCTGCTAGATTCATATAACAATAGTTTGCAAACATAATAGTACTTTGTGGAAATAATATTCATTACAGTAGAAAATAATATATATAAATGCAAAAATGAAATATAAAGAAGCAAAATTATCTAAAACTAAATATACAATACACCAAATGATGTGTAAGAAACATCAGAAAAATATTGTCAAAATAAAAATATGAAAAAAATATGATGTGTGAATAACACCATAAAATATACGCAAAAATGTGTTTTGGCCAATTCCAGCCAGGAAAGCTGTTCAATTGTGTTAGGCATCCACCGTAACACGAACAACCCACCTTACTCTTGTGTGAAACACAAGTATATGACTCAGGCTTAGGGCCTTCGTCCTAGATGAATAGGGCATGTATAAAACAGCTCCACCACGCCATTAAAAAAAATGTACGATCGGGAGCACCTCAAAAATAAGGACGGGAGATTTTCAAATGAATAAATAGAGAACTACTGGTTTAATAGCATACTAGAATTCTCAAAATTGGATGCTCTCAATTGAGTTGATGATTCTTGGGGCAATAATTTTGAACGAATCATCTTCTCAAGGAGGGATAATTATTTCAAAAAAAAATTAAAAAAAAAAGGTGTAGATTCAATGACTTGATATCTACAAAAATCATAAAAAGTCATTCCAAGAAAATTGAGAGCATAAAAAAAAGTCACGATCGGTAATATTCACACATTGACACATTTATGGCAATACATGTTGCTAGCAAAACGTTCAAATTATTCAAAAATGGGAAAATTCAAAATTTTAAATGATATATTATAACATTATGTGTTCAATGAAATAGCATAAGATATTATTTTTTTTTTTATTTATGAACATATTTATTTATTTTTGAATACTAAACAATGTGTAATTTAAGTGTTTTTGACAAGTGTCTAAGATGCAAATGTGTGTAAATTGTAATTCTTATGTTCTTAAATAAATGTTAATATAACGTAAGAGTATATTTTTATAATTTTGTCATAATTCCTTTTTTTTTTTTTTTTTTTTTTTTTTTTTTTAGAAAATATGTCAAATATATCGATTTGAATAAAAGAATATGCAACATTTTAGAGTAAATAAGGTTATGTCAATTGCACCCTTGAACATGCAAAAAGTAGGCCCACCAATAATGGCATGCAATGATGCAGTAAGCACAACAAAGTTCCCTCGGCCGTCGGGAATTGCAGCAAAAATATTTACATATTCCTTTTTTTTTTTTTTTTTAACTATGTAATAGAAATGCTGTTAAGAATATCTTTTGAGAAACTGATATATTTATTGTAAAATAAAATTTCAAATTATAAATATTAAATAAATAAAGTGTAAAGGTCATTTATGAGTATATGATTTTTTTATGACGATAAGTTTACCCCTGCAGTGGTACCCCTGCAATGGTAACTCGTTCCACTTTTTTTTTTTTTTTTAAGGATTTGCCTTATTTTTCCTTGGACGCAAATTATATGAGTGTGTAGATTTTGGAATAGCATTGAAATTATTTGGTGTGCATTTTTGTCTTGGACGTAGATTATATGAGTGTGTAGGTGTTGATATGTTTTGAAAAGTGTTTTGATCATTTGTAACACAGTTATCAACTAAATGTGTGTTTCTGGGTGGAGCTAGCAACAGTCTATCCACATGTACCTTAAATGCAGACTCATCAGGGTAGTTTATTCTTTTTATTGAAAATACAACTGGTGAATGCTTTTTAAATACAATAAAAGGACCATAATATTTAAGTCTAAATCTGTCAGTAGATTTTAAATATACTATATCTTTTTCGAAAATGTTTCTTAACTTTGTTTTTCTTTGATAATAGTTATAGCTTCTTTCTTGAGACATTTTAATATTATTGTAAGCTTTATGATAAATTTTATCAAGGTCATGCATTAGTTTATAAACATCAACATTTCTGTCAAGGAATGGTTGGTTGCACTGAGAATCATATGTATCAAAAATTAACGATAATTCTCTACCAAAGTGTAAGAAATTTGGTGAAAATTGTGTAGACGAATGTTTTGATCCATTATACAACGATTTATGAATATTGATAGCATTTACAAATGTGTGTCCTTCTTGTAGGAGTGTTTTTAATGGAATATTTTATACTTTTGTTTATTCTTTCAGAAATAGCGTTGCTCTGTGGATGAGCAACAGAAGAGTGTAAAATTTTAATACCTAGTGTGTCGTTGAAATTGTTATAAACATATGACGTGAATTGGGGTCCAAGATCTGAAAGAATTACAGATGGACGACCATGTGTGGATATGTAAGAAAATAAACATTTAACAATTTTTTGTGCAGATGTATCCGTTAAGGGATAAAGTTCTGCATGTCTTGAGAAATGGTCAATATGGATTGACCATTTTCGAAAGGACCTAACAAATCAGTAGATATAGTATGTCCAGGAAATTTTGGTGTGTAGGTTGGCTGTAAAGGTGCATTAAGTATACGATGATGTTTTGAATGTAAACAATTTGTACAAGATGCAACAAAATTTAATGTGTCGTTGTACATTCCTCTCCAAAAAAATCTAGATGATAAAAATTCGTAAGTTTTTGTAAATCCGAAGTGTGATAGATGAGAAATAGTTAATGTTTTAGCTTTTAATTTTTCTGGAACAACAATACAGTAAGTATATGTGTCATTGCAAGTGTCATACTTTTTTATCATTAGAACTTTAGTATCAGGATGTATAAAAAAATTAGAAAACTTCTTAGATGATCCTTTTCTTAAAATTTCATTATATATAGGAGATAATTTATCATCCTTTTTCTGCTCAAACACAAAAGTGTTATTTGTTATTTCCAGGAGGGGATCTTTATTACCATTTTGGCCAGAAATAAGAAAGTTTAATTGATAATTATTTTTACCTTTTTCAGTGATGATATTGTTGGCTGGATACATTACCCAAAACAACATAAAATTAAGCCAAGGCAACACCCAACTTTTTCAGTTACAGCTAATTTAGTGTAACTTTTTAAAATAAATTGGCGATTGATTTCGTAGCCAAAAATCCGTTATCAGTTCGTGAGAATCTGGCAAACCAACCTTAACTCTTGACCACAAGAATTTTATCGTTAAATTTTTATTTATAAACCTTAGTCAAAGAAGAATACGCGATTTCTATTTTTACGTCGCAGATGTGAGATCTGTTCAATATTCAAAATGACATCAGGAAACATTTTATTCTGTTTTATTTAATTGCGATGAAACGAATTGTTCTCCACAGAATTAAGCGATTGAAATATCATCTCTTGTTTTTATTATTATTATTTCTTTTAAATGAAAGGAATAGTATGGCTTGCTCTTTTTGTAAGAAGGAATAAAGAATGAAACCGCATATATTAACTCGCTTTTTATACAGATAGAAAATGAATTGGGAAAGAATTAAATTTATCAGAAATGTAATACATAATTTAGAATATGTGATTTTCGATATCACAACTCTCGCGACCGCATGCTTTTGTATTTTTGACAGTAAGGTCCACCTCTGGGCGTTATTCTCCCAAGTTACAATATTTCAGAATAAAATTTTCTGGATTCACATTTATATTACAAATGGATATGCATTTTAATTTTATGCTTTCTAATCAAAGTATTTGTGTTCATATTTGGTTATAAAAATATAAATATTGAATTTATACTTAAGCAATAAATAACCTACAAATTGTGAAAGAAACGCCTACTGGAGGAGTTACAGATTTTCAAATGACATAAATCTACGTCAGCGGTTGCGAAAGTGTTAATTACATACGTATTTTGAAAACCGAAATTTCGGATAGTTAAGATGCCATAAAAATCATAACATTTTATCGTTATTAATTTTTATAACAGATTTTTTCTTAAAAAATTTCCGGTGTGAAACAGTAAAATTTTGCGTAATTTTTGTATGATCTTAATTTTATTTTTCTAGATTTACAGATAAACCCCTAACACATTTTTGGTTATAACTTTATGAATATTAAAGTAAAGTATACAAACTGTATACTTTTCCGCACTGCCAGACTCTTAGGGATTCAATTATGTCAAAATTGGGTGTTGCTATTGAAAAAAAAGTCAAAGTTGCCACTCATTTTGATGTGTAGATGACCCCTAATTCAAAATTTGACATCATTTTCAAAAAGTGTACTTAATTTTCCGTTGAATGGTGTCTATTAGATTTTTTTGCGTCAATTAGTAACGAGATTACAGCGAGTGTTGCGTTTTTTATTCCCCCGACTGTACAATAGTATAACGTATTGACCAGTTTCTGCTCGTAGACCGAAAATAGGTGAAGAGGAACTTCACCTAATATTTTACACTATATTCATTCTCAGAGTATAAATTTACATTTAAATAAAATGAGTATTTTAGCTAAAATTATGCTTAGTAAAAATTATGCATTAAAACTACTTAAATGTTATTTTTCAGCTCTTCACCTATTTTCGATTTACGAACCGCCGCTGATATTGATCAGTATCCAAAATCGGCTTGGTAACGTTGTGTATTAAGCTAAGTTAGTAGAAAATTCAAGTGAATAAAGTCGGAAAAAACTACTAATCTAATTATTAATTTATCTATTTCTTAATTATCTTTCTATATTTATATGACACTTTATCAACTATCATCGCAAAAGGTACCCAAGAATACTTTAAATAATCCAGGATATATTTCCGGTGTCAGTGTTTTAATTTTAAAAGGCAGGACTTTCCTTTAGACTTAATATTTCGTTCTATTTTTGCTCGTAAATTCTGGTGGCTTTCTATATTAATGAATGTAATTAAATTGCCCATGAAAAGGTTATTTATTTATATAAAATGTATTAATTAAGTTAAAAAAAAATAAAATAAAAAATAAAAAAGGACTAAGAACAGTTTAATAAAATAAAAACCAAATCTGAACATTTAGACAATTGAGTGACATGTCTTGTCGATATCCAATGTTGCCAAATTGAGAGACATTTTTATTCAACATCTAACACTAATTTTTAATTGTAATGTTTGCCTAATCACTTTGAAAATTAATCGTTTATTATGGATATCAAATGTCATTCCTCAAAATTATTGGTGAATTTTGAAAAAAAAAAAAAAAAAAAAAAAAAAGCAACACTGTCGCTATCGCCTTGCATCTCCAACTCCAGAATAACAAGTGGGGTAGCCGTCAGAAAAAGTTACAGTTGATGTCATGCATAAGCATCATTGCCAACATTTTAATTTATTCCGGAGCAATTTTATCCCCTCCTCCCACCCCCTTTATTTTGCACCACTTTATTTACAGAATAACTTTCTCCACTTTATAACTACGGTAAAGTAAGAAAAATTTACTCTTAAAATAAAAGTGGTATGAAATAAAGGCGGCACTAAAAATGCTCCGAAATAAATTAAAATGTTGGCAACTCTGCATAAGGAATAACATGAATAATATTATGTATGTTAAGATTATAATCAAAGTTAAATAAAAAAAGTTATGGCACAGTTCTTTATTTCTACAAAAATATCAAAAATAGTTGCCCAGCCCAAAGACACTTGTGGTTGTAAAACTAGATTTACAGGCAAATGTGGAATAGTATAACTAAAACATATGGACCAGTATGCGGATCGGCTTAGTGAATTTTTCAACTAATAGAAAATTCGAAAAGGCGGAGTAGAAACAATCATTATATTCTAGAAAACCTTAGTGTTACATGAGAGTTTTTATTTATTTTATTTTTGTTACCAAGGATATAAAAAATTGTGAATTTAGTATTATAGAAGACGTATGCATATGTGATCGAACTATAGATCTAATTGTAACCTTATTCTCATAGGTACCAATTTGCACATTTTTTTAGCGCCACTATTTCTTTGCAAAAAATTTGATCCTGTTTAATTACAGAGAACTACTAAAGAAAAATCTTATTAAAAATTTCCGAAGGAAAAAAAAAAAACGTACAAGTTGACAGTTATGTATTCTTTTTGTAGATTGTGTTTTAGTGAGTCAGACAAAAGCTATTGCGTAGTTGCCAATATTTTACTTTATTCCGAAGTATTTTTAGCCCTGCCCTAATTTCGCACCACTTTATTTTTTAAAATAATATTCTCCATTATATAACTGTGATAAAATTGGAAAAATTTACTCTTTAAATAAAAATGGTATGGGAATAAAGGCGGGGCTAAAAATGTTTCGGAATAAATTAAAATGTGGGAAACTCCGCCTATTTTTATAAACATATTTGCAAAATTTTCCACTTTTTAGCTACTGGAAAATTTTAATAGAATTTGTCTGTATATTTTAGTAACAATTCTCACTGATTAAATAATAATAATTAAATTAAAAAAAAAAAAAATCTATTAAAAATTTACTGTAGCTTTAAAAATGCTAAAATTGGCAACTATGAGTATAAACTATGTTATCTGAGATCGATCCAGATTTTAATTTTTAGGGCCCATTTTTGTTAAGAGCAGAATATTTTTGTGGAAAATAAAATACTTTTATAAAAAAATTTACTTATTTTTGTGAATATACATACATATATACATACCGTCTAAAATCTTCCATTTTTTACAGCCATTATAATGTTTAATATCAAGGTAGTATAGTTTCGATAAACAAAATATAGGCTTTTAATTACAAATAAAACTCAAAACATGGAAATTTTTTTTTAAGGATCATTTTTGTAAAACAAAATCTCATAAAGGAGCCGTTTTTTTTTTTTTTTTTTTAAGGAAGGAGCAGCAAAAGAGCCCCAACTTTTGGCTGGATCGACCTCTAGTTATTCTTTTAAGTTATTGACTTATTAAAACAAATAAAAATACTTTTTTTTTTTTAATAAGAATCACTTATCTAAAACTTTACATTTAACATAAAGAAAACAGTGCTCGTAGAGATCTTAAAATTTTACAACAATACCAACACAAAAAAATAGAACTGATTTTAACGTATATACTCTCATTTTATTATCTTGTCACCACTACCGTCAATAAGAATACAGTAAAGTCTCGTACAACGCAGTGACAGAGACGACAAATTAATAAAACAGTTTTATTTTTTAACCCTTTGCGGCGCAAGACAATTTTAAACATTTAAATTATACTGCCACCGGAATTCATGAACTAAATTAAACTAAAAGAAATTTTAAGGTTTAAAGGCCTGGCCTTTTCTGATATGTTATAAACACGAATTTTTCCTAAAAAATTTCCGGGATGAATTTTTGCAGCGGGATCTTAAATTTTGCGTCCTCGCAGCGAGGACAGCGCGCGTTAAGGGGTTAACACCACTAATTTTTTAGAGTACCATTCTATTGGTTCATACGCTTGATTTAGTTTTTGTATAAAGCAGTTGCTTTGATATAAAATTAGTGGTGTTAAAAAATAAAATTGTAATATTCATGCGGAAAATTTGCATCTGCATTGTACGAGACTATACTGTATTTTTGAATGTTTTAATACTAAAATATTATATGAAAAAATGTTGTTTTTAAAACAGTGGTGACAATATAATAAAAAGAGGGTAACATTTTAGAAGCGCAGCGAGGCTTGAAAAGAACAGAAAAATAGACTAGAGATTGACGGTTTGTGACGCCCAGTGAAGTATTTTGCACATAGTTTGTAATTAAAATAATAATAATAAATAAAAATAAATTATTAAAGTAATTAAATATGGTAATTAAATTCTAATTGAAAAGTACGAAAAGTACCGACTTATTAGACAGAATTTAACGATTTCTAAAATTTCTATAATGGCGCATGTACTTATGATATTTTATAATACAATAAATTTTAAAATAAAATTAATTGCATGAAAAATTAGCGAATATTTCAATAAAAAAACATGCGCTTAAAATTATAGAATTTAAATTTTGTTCTGAATTATTATAGTGTTATTATAATTCTTTTACAATAACGTGCGATCGTAATCAAGAGTAAGTAATTGAATAAAACAGAAAACTTATTTATTATTTTGAGTTTTTTTCCTGAAGAATAATTTATACGAAAATGTTTATTTCTCCAATTTCATTATATATTATTACATATATATTTAAATTCTCTTATTATAATTTAAAAATTAGTATATTTAATGTAAAATTATTCTAAGAGGGAAAATGCTAAATTTCTAAGCAGTGCAGAATTTTATATTTAAAAACAATTTAATTAATGAGCTTATTTCTCGGCAATTTTTCAAAGTATATGCTTATAGCATAATTTCATTTATTTATTTCATTTATTACTTTACAAAATTTTCTCAGTGTTCAACTTTTTAACTTCAACTGAATCACTTAAATAAAAATTAATTTGTATTTTGATTGTAATTATTCCTGTAGTTTAGTTTAGTTTAGTTCCAGTTTAGAAATCTGCCAGTAATTAAGATTTATTTATATATTTTATTATTATTATTATTTATTACAAACCAATAAATGCATATTAAATGATTTATTAACTTCTGGAATTTTTCATTAATAATTTAATAAATAGATAAATTTATTAAATGTTTATTATCCCAGTGTTCCATTAAGTGCTCTATTTAAAGTCCTCAAAATAAGAAAAAACGATTCACTTCATTTTACCAAAATACTTTTTCACAATCTACGTAGATCCTGTTTTCACATTTTCCAACTAACTATCAATAACTACAGACACTCCATGCTAGCCCAAATTATCCTCTAGTCAATACCTCCAACCACCTATCTCACTCACAACATCGCCAAAATATCCAGGATCCAGCTAGGGACTTTCTCATTCTCAACTGAACATTTTACCTTGACTCGACATTATCACCTTAGACTACTTTCAATGCTAATTTCAACCGGTGACCTTTACTTGCCCAACCAAACATTCTATCCTAACTCAACGCTATCACTTTACACTAATTTCAAAACTAAAATCAACTGGCGACATTCTCAACTCGACACCACTCATACCTTGCAATGTAAACAAACAATGAAGCTTGATAAAAATATTTAAAGGCTTTGATATGTTTTTATTAATATTTTAAGAGTTTTAAGGCTTTAATATGTTTTAGAAATATTTTAAGAGTTTTTTTAATGAAACGTTCAAAGAGTCGTTCATTCGGAATTAAAGAGTCGTCCATTTGGAATTTGTATTTTCTGAATGGCAACAGTTTTGGTTTGTTTTTATCTGGTATTGCGTTGTTTATAATAGCCAGTGCTGGCCTGGTGGCTTGGTTGGCAGGGCGCTACCTTCTGGGTTCCCAGGTTCCGATTTTGAATCTCGGTGCGGGCATGGATGTTTGTGCTGTCCTATGTCTTCAACAATATTGTGTGCACGTATTTCTGTGAATTTCTGTAAAAAATATGGAGCAATCGAGACGAAAGTCATTGTAACTATAGGTTTCGATAAATTTCCAAAAAATGTCCTAATAGCCAGTGATCCGTTAATTTAATTTAGACCTTTAAACATTACAATTGAATAGTTTTTCAAGGTTTTAGAGGAAATAAATAAAAATCGGTGTGATACAAAACATATTATATGTATATTTCCGTAAATTAGACAAACGGGAAAAAAAAAAAAAAAAAAAAAAAAAAAAAAAATGGCTGCCAAAAGTTTCTGTTTTGAAGTGGTGTAACCGGAACTGTTCCAGATAGGTGATGCTCATTATTATGTTTAATTATTCTTTATGAGTGTGTGTCAGTTTAATGCATTTTCCTCATTTTGCGTTGAATATCTGGAAATTAGTAATAATTTTGAAATTAAAAAAATAACAACAACAATTTTAGAAAAAGTTGTTTGTTAACAACAAATTGAATTTATCTCTAGTCAGTATGCAAGTTCAGACAAGTACGCAAAAGTTTCCATCTCACGACGGAACTCTTACACAACTAATTTTTAACCGTAATTTCTATCATATTTATACAGCCAGCGTTGCCAGATTATGCTACGTGACCAGTAATTTTAAAAAGTGATATTTGATAGATATAATAGACGATTAATTTTCGAAGTGATTAGGCAACCGTCACTTTTAAAATTTGGTGGTGGATATTGAATGAAAAAGTCGCAAAATCTAGCAGCACTGTGTACAGTATTTTTTAAAGACTATTATAGAAATTATTGATAAAAACTGGTGGTGTAAGTGTTCCATCTTGGGACAGAAACTTTGGCACCCTTTAGTTTAAACATTTTTCCTTCGCATAGGTGTTTATTCTTAGGATTTTTCCACACCAGTAATGCTCAGGAAAAATTCTTCTTTACTCAAAAATCAAATTTCTACAATAAATAGGGTTGCTACGGTACCTGGAAAACAGGGAAAACTCAGGAAATTTGAAAATCTATTAAAAACAGGGAAAATTCAGGGAATTTTGAAATTTTTTGGGAAAACAGTGGAAATTTTTTTTATAATCAAATATTTTTTTTAATTTTAGTGCTTTATAATGAATCAATTGTGGTTTTTTTCTTCAACTACAGTAAGTTAATAAAATTAATAAGCCCTAAATATGTTCAGTTGATTTGTAAACGTGTTAGATTCTAATGCTGCGTGATTACGTGTCATCTATTTTACTTCTAAAAGAGACAGGGAAAACTCAGGGAATTTTTTCTCCTGATTTGTGTAGCAATCCTTATTAAATTAGACGAATATAACTATTTTACAATACTGGCATGGAAGAATTGTCACCCATGCCGTCGCTTGTTTATTTATAAATTATCTTTTTACTATTTGGCAATTTCATCAATTTTCATAAAAATCCGTTATCCTCCATCATCAAGTGTTGTAAACTTCTCAGGACTTTTATATTAAATATCTTTAATTAACCTCTTTTGACCACTATCTTTTAATTTTATCTAATTAAATGTTTGTGCAGAAGCTTATAATACCTATCAAACATCATTCTTCAAAATTAGTGGTAGTGGTAAATTTTCTTTCCTCGTGGAGAAAATGGTTACGTGCAGTCTCCTGTACAAAATTATTTGGATTCCAAACATTTTACTTTTTGAAAAAGGTTTTATAAAAGTTTTTTTTTTTTTTTTTTTTTTTTTTTTTAACATGGCTTTTAGTATTCCGATATCTGCTTGTATTTTGCGCTTTTCCAATTATGACCCTTTAAAACACGCCAACTTCCTACATCTAAGACTTTTTTTTTTCAACAAATACAAAAGATGAAATATTTATTTATTAGCTTTAATATTTACTCTGTCTAGACATGGACTACTTAACTCATTATTGAACAAAAATAGGTATTGTTCATAAAATATTATGATGCTTAGTATAGATAAGTGGGAAATTTTATATCCATTTAGCTGTAAAACTATATGAGAAAATAATTAAGACTGAAATGGATATTTTTGTGGAAAATGGAGAGCGAAAGACAGAAGATCTTGCGTAGGTAGTCGCGTGGGATTGACCACAAGTCACCTGATGGTTTTGTTTTACGATAAAGGGTGCACTTTTGTTTTGTCAGTGTAATTAATGCACATATGAAGGCGTATCGCAATGCTGTTCTAGTTTGTTTATTAAGCCATCGTGACTTAAAACATGCCGTTTAGGTTTTCTCATGATTCATAAAACTAGTATTTATGCGCAAATTGTAAATATCTCTACTAATATCTGCTGTAAACGAACACTGTATTGTTTTATGTTAACGAAAAAAATAAAAAAGAAAAGAAAAGAAAAAGAAATTCAGGACATACGTAAAAATTGTTACACGTTTTCTAACTTTATGTACTTATGTGTCGTATTTTAGGGGAAAAGAATCACCCGAAAGGATCTCTTGGGAAATACCTCAAAAACTAAGTTTACCACATATTATTATGGCCAGTTTATTTTTTGAGGTAAACAATGTTCATGAAAATATCACTTCGGCCAGAGGATTTCGTAATTTAATCCAAAGAAACTTTGTTTCTTAGTTTTATATGTAAGAGTGTAGAAATATTATTTATATTAGTTGCTCGTCTATCTTTGGTATGGAATAAATTTTACGGTTCTATATCAGCATGTTTCATATTTTACATAATTAATTCATACAACAGATACTAAATACTGCTCAATACCAGTGTAATAAAATTTCATAACAAACTTTGAAATTGAAAATAATACTTTATTGCATTTTTGTCATATTGAATCATAACCGTGAAATACGCTATTTTAAAACAGCAAATACAATATAGTAAATCGACAAAAGTGTGAGTTGTGGATGAAATTTCATGTTCGTTTGAGCTCGTAAAAAATTTGTACTAATTTGTAATAAGGAATATTTAGAATTCTTTTTAAATAATATCTGAAAAGTTGTTGTGATATAGAAATCGCATATTTTAAAAATATTTTTCTATTTAATCTTTAATCTTTTCATCTTTCTCCATCATTAATATATATATATATATATATAAAAGAGTGCTTACAAGGAGCGTTGTATTTTAATCTAGTTAATAATTATGAATCTTTAACTTATATAGTTAGGTATGTTATAAATAACAGTAATATGTCCCTAATTAAAAAAATAATAAAAAATTAAAATAAATGAAGCCTTAAAATCCATACTTATCCATTCGAAATTTTCTGCCTAACATAGGTTGTAATTTTGGATGAGATATAGAATTTAAGGCCGATTGCCTACACTTCCAACGTAGAGTTGGGTAGGATGCCGACTGTGGTGGTCTTTTTAAAGGGTCCGAACCCATAGTCTCGCGAGTTTTGGAGAAAAGCATTTTTGAACAAAAATTCATGAAACAGTTGAATTATGGTGAATTTTACTAACAAAAATAAAAGTTTAAGCTAGTCAATATTTCTCAATATAATACGTGATTTATGTTGCAATAAGGCATGAACATGAAAAACTTTTCTGCTTATCTTTTATAAAAATGTTAAGGATTCGATTTCAATTCTATCTTAACACCTTTCGTGACCGCTGACGTAAATTCACGTCATTTGAAAATCTGTAACTCCTCCAGTTCACGATTTACATGTTACTTATTTCTTAAGAATATACCCAATATTCATATTTGTATAATCAAATATACTATGGATACAAACACTTTAATTAGACAAAATATAATTATAATGTATATCCATTTGTAATATTAATGTGAATATATAAAATTTTATTCTGATTTATTGTAACTCGGGAGTATAACGCCTACAGGCGGACCTTACTGTCAAAAAGACAAAAGCATGCGGTTGCGAAAGAGTTAAAAATCTGTTAGCTATTTATAATAACTTTAACTGATGTCTTTATATTGATTTCATAATTACCTTCGACGTATTTGGTACTTCATATTAACACTTTCGCAACCGCTGACGTAGATTCACGTCATTTGAAAAGCTCTAACTCCACCAGTGGACGTTTCTTTCGAAATTTGTATATTATTATTATTATTTTTTTTTTTTAATTCATTCGATATTCATATTTGTACAATCAATATACTATGGATACAAATACTTTGATTAGAAAGAGTTTAGTTACAATGCATCCATTTGTAATATAAATGTGAATACAGAAAATTTTGTTCTGAAATGTTGTAACTTGGGAGAATAACGCCCACAGACGGACCTTACTGTCAGAAAGGCAAAAGCATGCGTTCGCGAAAGTGTTAAGACTTCAAACTGAATTTAAGTGATTTGTTACATTTCAACTTGTCATATTGACTTTTTAAAACCAGAAAGAATCATATATTTTATTTTTCTAGTGTGCTGCTATAAAAGATTTGCGCCCATTTTTATTTAGAAATAGTTCCATTTGTGTAACATCTAAAAATGTCATTTGATAGTCATAAATTTCGACAAACGTTTGCCCATACAGAAGTATAGTTGTGTACTTATACAGCTGTGACATCTCAGGATTTTATAATAAAATTTCGATGGGAAATAAAATGATTTATTGTGTTTTTGTCTATCATTTTGAATAATGGCTAAAAAATCGGTATTAATTATATATTTTATTTTATTTATATTTATTTATGAATAGGAGGACTATTAGTTTCAATCTAGGTAAAAACATCGTCGCCAGTGTTTGTAGACCAAATTTGTGTAACACTAAAATAAATTAGAAATATTAGTCTTATCATTACAAATTCGGTACCAAATGAAAGGGGCGATTTTTCTGAATCCATTGTTGCAAATAATTTTTCGACACGATAATTAGATTATTTTAAATTAACTAAAGTATGAAATTTATGTGGAAACACTTCATTTTAATTCATTTCAGTCATTTCAAAAAGTACGTGGCCCAGTTTTACAGTCAAAAACTGAAGTAAAAAATAAATTTAAATTTAAATTAAAAAATAAAAAATAAAAATTTTACAGATTGATATTAATAGTCCTTCGTACTGAACTAAATTCTGTCTTTGACAATTTTTTATTTATTTATTTTTATTTTTATTTTTATTTTTATTTTTATTTTTTTTAATTAATTAATTTTTTTTTTTTTTTTTTTTTTATGGAGAATCATAGAAAAATTATACCAAATTTAAATAGGGATATTTAAGTTCCCATCTCAGTTTCATTTAAAAAAGTTGTTTGATATCCAGATATTTGTTAAACATTTGAACAGACAGTATCACGAACAGTTTTAGAATTTCACAGCAAAAACCTGAAAGTAAAGTTTCGGGATTTATATTATATTTCTGTCGTATTCAAAAATAACTTTTTTAACTTGTGGAAAATTATTTAAGATTCCATTTCAAAATTAAAATAATAGTGATTGGCATACATGCATTTTGAGAAACATTTGTCCACAGAGACATCATAAATAGTTACGTGACGTCTCTGATTTTCATAATAAAACTTGAAAGCAAAATTTAGGGATGTGTAGTTTTATTTTTACTATATTAAAGAAAAAATATATATATATAATAATGGGGGCCGGAATTATGTACTTTTTCTGTTGTGAAGTCATAAAAAAATTGTGGAAACTTTTAATTAGGCGTATTTAAGATTAGATGCATTTCAATAACATCTATAAAAAAAAAAAAAAAAAAAAAAAAAATCAAAACAAAAAAAAAAAAAAAAAAAAAAAAAAAAAAAGATTAGTTCATTCATTTGCCCACACAATAGACGGACCTCGTAAATGGGAGTGAAATATTTGCAAATTAATAGTAAAATTTGAAGTGAAAATTAGTTCAATATAAAATATTCAATAATCTCAAATATTCGATAAAATTTCAAAATCCAATACTTTTTATGGAATATCCGCCGTTTCGAGTGAGAATTTTCTAATAACAATTTCCAGATATTTATATCAAAAATTACTTTTCCAAGTCACTTTCGAGGAAAAACAGTTCTATAAAAATGCACACATGGCATTGCTTTTAAATAAACACACAAAATAATCAGAGAAAAAACAGTTTGCAAATCAGTATCATTCTATAATGAACTGGAATTAATCTCATAATAGTAATATTTCGTACATCAAAGAAAAATTTTTTCTTTCTAAATTCATAATGCATTCTTCATATCAAAGAGAGCTTCTAAATAATATCCAAGAATCAAAAATTCCATCAAAAATAAACTCCAAAAATTTTCATCAAAAGCATTACAGAATCGAACGCCTACGTATCTGAGAAGAGAACCTTTTCATCGGTGGCATTTTCTTTTGGGTGGGGGGAGGGGGGGTAATGGGTAGGAGGGAAAGACTAAATTTCAGAACTTCCCCACCGCCCTTCCCCTCTCTATCATTTGGCGTGGGCGAACGAATAAGTAATACCGGGTTTTAATGAGGGAAGAAAATCAAGAGATATAATTGATCAGATTTGTTACGAAAAGGTTAAATTGTGGAACGGTAAAAATAATTTTAGACTTGAGTGTGTATTTAATTTCTTTTTTCATTCTCACAATTTCGCCCTTTTTTTTTTATAGAATTCCCTCTGCCTTCTCATACTCATGCGCGCGTGCACATGATGGAAATTCAAATAATTACAGTTATTAAAGAGTTCCATTTATTGCAATATAATTCTTTTAAATTTGTAATGACTTATAAAGGTTTTGATTCGAGATTTTTATGCTGTAAACTTAAAAACAGAATATATCTGTTGGTTTTATTTGCGCAACAGAGTGCAAAAAGCATTTCATTATTTTTCTCCTTAATGCATGCGATTTCAGTTTAAAATTTATTACTCGACATTGCTACAAATATTCATTTTGTATAAATTGAATATTTGAACCAAATTCAGGCATCAAAAATTTAAATTAGAAATGTATAAAAACTGTTAAAACAGGGTTGTAAAACTAGCATTTATTTATATATCAAAATGCTAAAGAAAAAGAGAAAAAAAAATCTTTTCACTCGTAACTTTTGCTCTTAAATTTTAATATAATTTTTATTTTTTAGAAGTATGTGTTTTTAATTGTAATGTAAGGTATATAAATAAAAGATACCAGTGAAGCTTGTGAATGCATACTTTTTATTTTTCTTTTACATGCATATACAAAGATGAACAATTTTTAATATTTTATTTTCTGTAGCATTTCAAATTCATTTAAAGAAAAAAAAAAGTATATAGAATTGGTTCATTATTTTTAATATCATTTCACTCAGAGGAATATATTAAATTTTAAATCACATATTTCTCCCCTTCACTCAAGTAAAACTATAACCGGTTCTCTCTCTTGCATACTCAAAATAGGACTATGCACATAAAGATCCTTGTATATTTCTATAAGCATAATGTACTAAATAATTTAAACTTTTTTTTTTTTTTTTAACCCCATGGGGAACAAAGTAATTTCACTCACTTAAAATAAACTGCTACCAGAATTTACAAAAATGTCTGAAAGAGAGAGAATAAAAGAAGTTTTTCCTCTGTGTCATACCTGTCAACTTACTGGTTAATATTCCGGTGTCAGTACCTGCCCCTTTTTTCCCACCAGTCTTTTTTTTTTTTTTTTTTTTTAAGTATTTTTCTTCTTATTAATCGTAATTACATTTGAAAAGAAAAAAAAAAAAATGGTGTAGAAAAAAAGGCGGGCTCTAACAATCTTCCAGAATATTAATTAGTAAGTTGGCAGGTATGTCTGTATTATTAAAGTAAAATTTTGTTAAAAATTTCTAGGACGAGTTTTTGCAATTGGGAATTAAAATTAGGTGAAACATTCCAAGTTTATATTAAGAAATGAAATAAAAGAAAAATTAATTATCCTTTTCAGTCTATCAGAATGCAACAATATACGGATAAAGGCTTTACCCATATTTGTCAACATTTCTAATTTATTCCGTAGCCTTGTTAGAACCCGCCTTCTTTTCACACTATGTTTTTATAAAATATTTTTCACCAATATGTAATTATGATTACATTTTTTTTTTTTTTTTTTTTTTTTTTACTATCCACCACTAAATTTTAATTGCAACGGTTGCCTAATGACTTCGAAAATTATTTGTATATTATGTATATCTAGACCTGCTAACTATGCTAGTTTATCCGTAATGGTATTAGGCCTCGCCTTTTTTTCACACCAGAGTAGTTGTAGAGTAATATTTAGCAATATGTTCTTATGATTAAATATTGCTCTACAACTAATCTGATATGAAAAAAAAGCGGGGCTTAATACCATTACGAATTAAACTAGCATAGTTAGCAGGTCTATATATCTAATATCAATACTCAAACTTACTGCTAATAATTCTATTAAAAAATCCCTAAATTTGGCAACACTGATAACCATAGCTAACAACTTCCTGATTAATATTCCGTAATATTGTTAGTACCCGCCCCATTTTCTAAACCACAAACTGTTACAAAAATATATAAAATTTCATATTAGAAATTAGTGTTAGCCCAAAAGAGTTAAAGTTGCAAACTATGTTGGCAGGTATACTTTACCTGGAATCTATTTTTTTATTTTTTTATTTTTTTTTTTTAATGCTGAATTAACTTTTGTTTGATATAAAACTGAATAGCAATTTCTTTTTACAAAGAACCACAATATATCACTGTAGTATCTTCTTCCAGGCAATACTTTTGTTGTACATGGATTTTTAACGTGCTTTTCTAATAAAAATTTTACACCATACAGCTTGTCATATAACCCTATGCTTGGAATACAGACGCTGATTATTTGTCTTAATCGTCTACAGCTTTTTTAAAAAAAAAATAAATAAATAAACCTTGCTTGGTTGTTATTTTAGTAAATTTATGAATACCCAAGCCAAGCATCTTTTAAGTATGCCATGAATATGCCGTATGCATAGCTGCCAAGTTTTTTAATTTATTCCGAAATGTTGTTAGCCCCGCCCTTTTTTCCACCGGAATCTTTTTAATGTAATCTTTTTTATGTTTAATCGTAATTAAATAATGAAGAAAATTTTCTACAAATATTACGGTGTGAAAACAAGGCGGGACTAGCATCATTCCGGAATAAATTAAAAAACTTGGCAGCTATGCATATGCATATATATATAAAGTGAAGAATTTAATAACGTTATAAAATTTAGCAATTAATAGATACATGATAATACCAACAACACATGTGTTTATATGTTTTAAACCACGTAGTGCTATTACCAAACAAGCCATTAAGAATATTTAAGTTTTAATGTGCTTCATTTATATTACTTGTTAAAGTGTTTTTTTTTTTTTTTTTTTTTTTTATGAAATTCATGCCGTATTAAACTAACCTCATCATAAGATCTTATTCCGAACTTTTTTTTTTTTTTTTTTTTTTTTTTTAATTTGGGGTAAGTATGCATTTCCTTATTTGACTCATGTGACGTGGATCAATTATTTACCCTCATAAAACCATATTTTCTAAACCTTCACAAACCTTGCCCCTGAAATAAAAAAGTTTTTTTTTTTTTTTGTGAAAGTGGAATATAAAAAAAATGGGTGGGGGCATTTTCCTGACCTTACATATATAGCTCCATTTTGGGGGAAATTAAAAGATTTCCCTCTCCCTTATCTTCTTCTAGTAACCTGTAATGTCACCAGAAAAACAGGTATCCCTTTACCCCCAACTAAGTGAAGATAAGTAGGTAAGTTAGATTTCCCCCACCTATGGAAGATTTTCTCGCCGATTTAGAAGGCACTTACGATTTAAATTTCTCTTGAGAGGGGAGAAAAATGTCTAAAGAAGCAATAGAAGTAATTTTTATTAATATACTACCTTACGCAAAGAAATTAAGAGTAAATATATCTAAAAATAATAAATAAATTACTGAATTATGAATGTTATGTGATTAAGTACTATGTTTTTATTTATTTTTCTGAAAACGTTAATCTTTCTTGTCTGGTAAATAATTCATTTTTAAATGCTGTCTCGTTTAGAAATTCTTAATTTAGGCGTAAAAATAAAAATAATAATAATAATAATAATAATAACACTTATGTAAAGACTATCTCGCTTCATTGGTTTACGTGGGAAAAAATAAGGTTCGATACTTTTTGAACTGCCTTGTATTCCGGCGGTCGTCAACAGACGATTCATTCTGTTTTTCAGGTCTGCCTATTTTCGTAATTCAAACAGCAAACACAGCTTTTTCACTTTGTCCTAAAATATTACATTTCAGTAGATATTACAGCAGATTTTTGTGATTCAGTAGGGTAGTAGTTATTGTTAGAAAATAGTAGTGGAAGGTGAGATATCCTTGTGTATGACTGACACCATGGAATGACTACCAAATAATAAAAACTATAGGCGTGGTAAATTATTTTATCACACCTTTCCCATTCAAAAATAAATAAAGATCAACTTTTTTTTTTTTTTTTTGTACGATAGGACTATTTCTTTCAATTTATAGTGTCCCACTTCGAAAATGCCTGCCAATATCCGATTTTACCGTTTAATTTCTTACTCTATCTTAAAGTATTTTGGTAAATCCATTAAAGCTTATATATATATATATTTCACTTCCATCGGCGAGGATCGAACTCACAACCTTCGGTTCGTAGTTTTGTGGTCTGACCACAGAGCCAACGGGTCTTGGCTTATATTTCCTGATTATTTAGACTAGTGTTTTCAGCTATTTTATTTTATTTTCACTTCTCATCGGTGAGGATCGAACTCACAACCTTCGGGTTCTTCGTAGTTGTGTACTATGACCACAGAGCCAACGGGTCTCGGTTGAAAATTTACTGATTATTTAATCTAGTGTTTTCAGATATTTTATTTTTTTCACTTCCCATCGGTGAGGATCGAGTTCACAACCTTCGGGTTCGTAGTCTCTGACTACAGAGCCAACGGGTCTCAGCTGAATATTTCCTGGTTATTTAGACTAGTGTTTTCAGACACACACGCACACACATATATATATTTCTTTTGAAAGGGTATTAAAATAGTAATCCTGTCTTACTAAATTAAATTCTGTCATAGACAGAATTTCATCCATAGTTTTAATGCTCGCAAAGCAAGCATACATTGAGTTTTTTTTTTTTTTTTTTTTTTTTTTTTTGGCGTTTGGCGTTCTGTATAATTTTACTCGTAGTTATAGGGTAGAAATAGGTATGAAAACTAATCAGTATAATAGTTTTAATTAAGATATGAAAGCAATCGTTTCGTTCATTGGTATATTCTTTTTCTTTTTAAATTTTATTAAGAGTTTATCTCGATCGTGTTAATATTTAGAAACATATCTATATTACCACTTTCAGTCAAGTCCTCCTCAGATTTTCACAAAACATCATTACTTCATTCGCAAAATTTTGGGCTTGAAAGCATCTGTGGCCAAAAATATGCAGAGTTATCAAACCTTTTCAATACCATTTTTTTTTTTTTTCTTTTTCTTTTTTTTTTTTTTTTAGCTCTTTAGTACACGGAATTTTATTTTACTCACAAACACAAAATTACTTATATGTAGAAATTGAAGAATGCCATTAATGAAAACAATATTTTTAAAATATAATATATAATTTTTAATACAATTTTAAATAAAAGTATTTGAATATAAATTGTAAAAACAATTGATAGCAAAAGTATACCAGCATGTAATGACCCAGGAAAAGCTTGATTATATGGTACGTTTTTCATAACATTATGCTCCAATGAGTTACAGAGTACAATTTAATGCTTTCATTACCAAATTCAGAGCTGCCAAGTTCCTTAATTTATTCTGGAGAATTTTCAACCCTACCTTTTTTTTTTTTTTTTTTCCATATCACTTTTTTTTATAAAAATATTGTTTTGTTATTTTATCGTAGTTACATATTATAGAAAATTATTCCATAAATTAAGTACTTACCTGCCAACATCCTAATTAATGTTCCGTAAAATTGTTAGTACCGCCCCTTTTCTTACACCACTTAATATTTAGAGTGATTTCTCGAAATGTAATTGCGGTGAAATAAGAAGAAAAATACTCTAAAAAAAAAAGACTAGTATGATAAGCTGGGACTAAAAATTTTACGGATTATTTATTAGAATGTTGGAAGGTATGTATATAGTGTGAAATAAAGGCGGGGATAAAAGTGCTCCAAAGTAAATAAAGGAACTCGGCAACGCTGAAAATTTTGTAGATCTATATTACTAAAATCAGACTTTTGTCTGTAAATTTGTCGGAATCAAAAAATTTTGCGATATCTTCACGTTTCACACACCATGAAAGCCAAAAATGACTTCAGAAATTTTTGCCTGTGTGTGTGTGAATCATCGTGTCTGTATGTCGCTATTTTTGTCCGGGTATCACGCGAGAACCGCTGAACGGAATTCAACGGCACTTGGCAGGAACTTAGGTCTTCACTCAACTTAAAATTATATCTATAGAAATTTTCAAAATTTGGATTAGTTTTTGAATTGATGGTAAAAAACGCCTGCACATGCGCCATAAAAATTTTGTCAGTAAAACACTTTGAATGGGAAAAAAAAAAAAAAAAAAGGTTATCTTTACGATTTAGATAACAGGTCTCTCTCTTTATATATATACACCACCTGATATCGATACCGAATTCAAATATTGCCATATATTTATCATTTGACGAAATTTCAATGCAGAAAACTCTAATGGATTGTCGATGCAGTTGAATATTGAAGATAAGATGCAGTTTTAGTATAAGACACTCTTGGCAACTTTTTATTTTATTTTATTTTTTCCATTTGGCAATGAATTATAATGGCTATAGCAGAGTCGGATATAAAGAAGTTAGCGAGAAATGTCCTAGGTACTTCAACGCCAAATTTCAAATTTTGCTTGGGGATCTAATACTAAAGCTGTTCCGAAAAAAAAAAAAATAAATAAATAAAAAAAAATAAAATAATAGACTTTAAAAAATTAAAATGTAAATTAAACAACACTGTCACGCTATCTGACGTATTTCGCGATGAATACACACGGTGTTACGAAAAGATTGTCTGTGTGAGGATTATTCCATTTGAGATTTTCTTCTCTCGGACAACTCATAAATAAGATGTTTGTAACAAATTATAAATTAAAAAATAATTATATACATAAGGTAAATTGTAAATAGGGTTTCAATTTTACATTATCTGTATTAATAAAATCAGTCTTTTGACTGCAAATTTGTCAAAATCAAAAAACTTTTGCGATATCTTCACGTTTCACACACCATGGAAGCCAAAAATGACTTAAGAAAATTTTGTCTGTCTGTGTGCGTGTCGTCGTGAGTGTATGTCTGTAACGCTATTTTTGTCTGGGTATCACGTGAGAACGGCTGAACGGAATTCAACGGCGCTCAGCAGGAATTTTGGTCCTTACCCAACTTAAAATTATAGCTATAAACTTTTTCGAAATTCCTCTCCCGTTCCCCTCCTGGGAGACGGGGGGGGGTGGAATTCAAAAACACGTTTGTTAGCATAACTCGGCTGCAAATTACTTCACAGTAAAGAAATTGCACATGAGGAGACTAGCCATATGTAAAACTAAAAAATTATCTGCGATTTAGGAATTTTCGATTTTTAAGGGGAGAAAGGGAGAAAATCGATTTTTGCGGGAAATTTCACAAATTCTGGATTTTTGAGTAGAACTTACCAAAAATGTTGAAAAAAAAAGTTATGCGACTTCCTTAAGGTATTTTCAAAAACACATTTTTGGTTTTTCATGATTTGCGATTTATTTATTTATTTATTTATTGTGGGAGGGGGGGGGTTACGAGGGGGCAAAATCGAGACATACCTTTTAGCGCTAAATTTGTCCTTGGAAATCTATGGGAACTCCGTTCAGCAATTTTGGTGCTTGGATAGTTTATATGTATCCAACACCTAAAGTAACGGGATTTATCAAAAATACCCCCCCCCCTTGGAGGGACAGAAGGCAAAAACATCTTTGTAAGCATAACTCGGCTCCAAATTACTTCACAGTGATGAAATTGCACATGGGGAGACTACACATGAGTACAAATAAAACATTATCTGCGATTTAGAGAGTTTTGATTTTTAAGGAAAGGGAGGGGGAAATCACTTTTTGGCGGGAAATTTTGCAAATTCCGGGTTTTTGAGTAGAACTCTACCAAATATGGAACAAAGATATTGAAAACAGAAACAGCCATGCGTCTCCTAGAATATTTCCAAAGCAGGTTTTTTTTTTTTTTTTCCGGCGGGATTGGGGGGGGGGGGGTGGGGGGTGGAGTATGTGTTACGAAGGGCAAATTCCAGACAGATTGCCCAAGACTGATTTAGCGCTAAAAGGGGTGTCTCGAATTTGCTACTTTTAAGCACTAAATTTTCCCTGGGAAATTTATGAGATCTGCGGTCACGAAGTTTGGTGCTTGAATTGTTTTTATGTATCCAAAACCTAAAGTAACGGGCCTTCTAAACCCCCTTGGAGTCAGGGGGCAATAAACACTTGTAAAAACACGTTTTCCTGCTTGAATTCGCCTTATATTATCTTAGAATTTCGAATTTTGGCGTGTGGATGTTGATTAAGTGTACGCATTAAGTGTACTTTGGTGGGATTTCACAAAATTTCGGACATACCCGCTGGGGAAGGGGAGGTAAGAAGCAGGTAACTTCTGCCGAAGGCAGTGGAAACCCGGACTTCTCACGTTGTGAGCGGGAAAAACATGTAAAGAACACAGCGGGAACTTTAACTTAGGTTATTAATAATGATATGTGATTTTGACAACTCATTTAAGTATATTGTCCAGCGAAGTGGGCAAAGCCAACTAGTTTAAAATATATTATTTTCGATTTTTTAACCCTTTGAGGCACAAAGTAATATACTCATTTAATATCGATATCCCCTAGAAATTACAATCATATTTAGAAGAAAAGAAATAAACGATTTTTTACCAAGTTTAAATAGCAATTTTTTCTTTCTTTTTTTAATTCCGGGATGATTCTTAACATATGGGAACTACATGGTATATAATTATCAATGTGTATCATCATGCTTCAAAGAGTTAATAGTAATATCCGCTTCCTATTTTAACGAAAATTCTATTATGAAATAAACCAAAGACAACTTTACGGAATAGTGATATGAATTACTCTGGGGGGTTAGCAGCTCTGCATACACATCTTCCTGTTCTGCATGATCAACTAATGGTTGAGAAAATTGGGATTTGAACAGGCTGCAATGTTGCCAGACTTGAATCTTTCTTATTCAATAGTTACCAATAATTCTGAAAAGTGACATTTGATGTATGCTATAGACGGTTTATTAGTGAGGGATATTGAGTAAAAAAAAATCTCCAAATGTGGCAACATTAATTGGCTGCCATGAGGGTTCCACAACAGTGTTGGTGACAGTAAAACGCTATGAGTTTTGTTGTAAAATTTTTGTGGATTTTATTCTTTTTATTTTTATTATTTTTTACTATTACTGAATATTCAGTACATATTTTGTAACCATATTTCTCTTACAAGTAATATATGCACGGGTTAAATAATCATATTCAAAAATTTTATTCAATCTATGACAATAACTTGTAACAATCGCTTGGATAAATTTTATACCAGGACAAAAAAAAAAAAAAAAAAAACTACGAGCTTGGAGTAACGGCTGGCTTGTCAATTTTATTTTTGTCCAAATTTTGGACTAATCAAATATTACTATCCGTAAATTACTACTACAATAAATTAGTTTACTACAGATTTTAGAATGAAATTTGAAGTAGAATTACTTTATACTTCAAAGTAGTGATACGAGACGTAATTTCAGACTCTAGAATTTGTTAAACGATGACAACCTGCATTTTAGTATTTTATTATATTTGCTTGATCAAGTTTTTTTTATATATTTTCAATTGTTTGGCGACAATGGCTGCCTCGTTGTCTTTTTTTGTCAAAAATCTCTTGACCAACTAAATTTTGTGGACCGTAGGTATTTTGATGAACTGTATGTCACTTTGAAGGATTCTTTTGAGCTCTTTCGTATACATTATAATTGCAATTCTTAATATTTTCTAATTGTCTGCATACTTGCCAACCATCTCATTAATGGCCGTACAATTGTTAACGCCCCTTTTCTCACACCACTTTATGTTTAGATTAATTTTCTCCAAATGTTGTTACGATTGCATAAGAATAAAATTACTCTAAAATCTGACTGGTGTGAATAAAAAGGCGGGTACTAAAAATTGTACTGTTCATAATGAGATGGTTGGCAAGTATGTGTCTGTGATTCTACACATTTTATCTTGTCTTTTTCAAAAACTGAGGGTTTAAATGGACGGAACAAATTTTAAAAGTTTCACAAAAGGTTCTTTACTTTCTAAAATCAACCTACTTTTTAGTATTTGATTATATTTGCGTGAGCAAGATTTAGATCTTTTCAGTTGTTTAGCGACAATAGCAGGCTCGTTGTCTTTTTTTGCCCAAAATCTTCTTGTCTGTTTTGTCCAAAATCAGACTAAGTTTCATTGTCCGAAGGTACGTTGATGAACTAAAATATGTCAATTTGAAGGATATTCTTCAGCTTTTTCGTTTATATTCTAACTGTAATTCTTAATTTCTGATTGTCAGTGATTCTACACATTTTCTCTTGTCTTTTTCAAGAAGTGAGGGATTGCTTGAAAGAAAGAAATTTTTTTAATTGGATAAAAGGATCTTTACTTTCTAAAAACCACAATAATAAAATGTATTCATTATTGTGTTTATTTGCAACTTAAAGTGTCAGTCTTTACTTGTATATACACTTATGGCCAATGAAGCCAAACAACAGTTTGATTATGATACCACTATGAATATATCTGCACTGATAAGTATAAAGGATTTAAGTCCAAAAATGTCGAATTTGAGTTAAGTACATAGTCAGACTCAGAAAAAAATTCTCTGTCAATTGGTATAAAGGAGTCTATGTCATTTAGTCTTTGAGAAAATCCATTGGTAAAAAAAGGTTCAAGTCAGAAATTTAGCATTCATGTATGGTATAAAATATTTAATTCAATTTTTTCCCGTTATTAAATGAAGGTTGACAATCACCGAATGGTATAAAGGGCATAAGTCAACGAAATCCCTTTTTCCTAATCGGTTCTTCTGATTTCTTTTTAGTTAGTTTAACTTTATTTTTCGTCGCCTGAAAAAATCAAGAATATGGACTTAAATCCTTTATACTTATCAGTACAGATATATTTTTAGGAATAACCTCGGCAATATAATTGCTTATTTTAGGTGAATTTTGAAAGAATCACTGTGATGGAGTCTTTAAGGTCGCATAGCATTGCGGTAAATCTTTATATGCATTCCATTTCTTTAAGATGTTAGATGTAAACTGTAAACCAAGGGCTTCTGAAAAAAAAAAATCATCCACTTGGACCCCGCATTGCCCTTTTCTGGCCCCTTTCTCAGCAGTGGCTACTTTTTCTTTTAATTCTTGGAAAAGGAGCTATTTTTTAAGTTTTTAGAGACGTGCTGCGGCAGGCCTTCGAGTGGAGTTGAGGTGTACCACGAGAAGTGAGGAGGGGGAGCTCTGTTTGAATGTGACCCCGGGAAGATTCGACGGAAGTGTGAACCCCCTCGGGCGAGGCAGGGCACTTCCCGTCGGGGGAGCTTTTCTCACGGTTTTCTCAGACGATAAGCAGATAGACTGGTGTTTTAATAGCGGGGACGTATAAGCTACCTGTGCCGCAAACGTCTATCTACCTGTCGCCAAAGAAACCGTATCGCGTGACCGCTTTGTATGCGGGAATGACGATATGATTTTTTCAAAAATAAGCGCGGAAGATTATTTTGCGGAAGAATTGCGCAAGTATTATATTCGAACCAAATTATATGAGCATGAATCTGTTCGAAGAAAATTGATTTATAAGAAAACCGAAAGAGTTTTTTGAGTCCAACAATTTGTTTATTTTTATTGGGAAAAGTTGCTGAAAATATAAAGGAAAAAAAGTAATTGTTTACCACTTTTGAGATACAATTATGTATTTATTTATTTATACGTATTATCATTTTATTTTGTTTTGTTTATTTATTTGTGCGTATTGCGTTATACTTGTATGTTGCACATAATATATTCAAAGCAAATTATAATTATTAACATTATTAAGGCATCAGTATTTTCTAGATAATTTTACAAGACACCCCCCCCCCCCCTTTTTTTTTTTTTTTTTTTTTTTTTGAGAAAAGCAAATGGAAGTTTCGTCAGAAAATAATTTGTTTACTGATGAAACATTTTGTTTGATTTAAATTATTCCTCAGATTATTGTTATTGCTATTATTTTCGTGTTTGAACTGCATAGATTGTTGGTAATTGATATAATAATTACTAATATAATAGAAAAAAATACTTGCATTATGTATATATATATATCATAAAAAAGTAAGTAAGGAAAATAAAGAAATTACTCACCTGCCCCTTGTTTGATTCTTACCGAAGCAATGTTAGTTTATTTTTTTTTTTTTTAAGTTATGAGAACATTTTGATAGAAACTATTTGATTTATCTTTGCATGTTTCGTACACACACGCCTTTTTCCAAGTCTTCTACCAGTACTTTTATACAATATATTTCATTTTTTAAGTTTTAAGGCTTTTATCATATCAAGAATAGCTATATAATATTAGGGGTGTAAAAAATAAAAAATAAAGTCCAAGGAGTGTACGAACCTTGATTTGTTTATCAACATATTGTTGAGTACACTGTTAAAAATGCGCATTCGTGTTTAGTTCATTGAGTGCTATCAGTGTATATACAGAATTGCCAACCTCTATATTTTATTCCGGAGCATTGTCAGCACCGCCTTTTTTCATACCAGTAAATTTAACGAATGATTTTTTTTTCCCTATCGTTAAAAAAATTTTGTTAAATAATAAAATGTTTAAAAGAAACGCCAAAGCGCGAAGCTTACAAATATGAAAATATGCGGGCAACTAGGAAATTTTTCTATAGAATTTTTTCCTTAATTCTTTCGGCCTACCAGCGTCCGAGAGGCTCAAAGCTGATAGACGTGAGGTCCCGGGTTCGATCCCAGGACACGCTCGTCGGCCTGGCCGTTCGGAGTTTTCCGTGGTTTTCTCCGAAACTTGCGCAAATGTGAGTTAAGACCCCTTAACCCCCCCCCCCTCACACACACACACACACACACACACGGAAGTCACCCTCCTCCCCCCTTAGACCTAGAAGCCTAGAGCAGTCACTCGGTCTTAATCTGCTCTAACAACCAACCTTAAATTCTTTCTGTCATTAGATTAAGGTTGTTATAAGACTGCAACAATTAGGGCTCAAAATTTTACATTTATTTTATTTTATTATATTGTATTCATTATTCTTATTTATTTTTTCAATGCCAGTAATTTTGTACAGACATGCCAACATTTTCATTCATTCTGGAGCTTCGTTAGTACCCTCTTTTTTTCACATTATTTTTCTTGAAGGGTATTTTTCTTGTTTATTCGTAATTACATGTTGGAGAAAGTTTCACTACAAATAAAGTGTTGGCATGTCTGTTTGTAAAGGACTTATTGATTGGCTTAATGACATTTTTTCTTTTCTTGTAATTCAAAGCGATTGCCTGAATATGAAAACAGAGGATCATACGTGCCAGCATTCTAATTAACATTCCGTAAAATTGTTAGTACCCATCCCTTTTTCCGTACCCCTTTAATTTCAGAGTAAGTTTCTCCATATCTAATTGAAATTAAATAAGTAAAATACTCTAAAATAAGACTGGTGTGAGAAGGGATAAAAAACAGCAAAAATGCGGATATTAATAATTTTATGGAATGTTAATTGGAATGTTGGCTTGTATGTGGTGTACAAATATAAAATTGTAGTATTCATCTGGCAACCATGTTAAAGACATATATTAAATAATTTTTCAAATTTATTATAAAGAAATTCATTAATAATTTTTTTAAACTTTACTTAACCTGTAAGTTTCTATCAGTTTCAGATAAGCTGACATTTTAATTTATTCTAGCGTTCCAAAGCTGTGTTAGTGCCCGCCTTTTTTTTTTTTTTTCCACACCATTTCCTATGAAGAGTATTTTTCTTCTTATTTTATCGTAATGATATGTTGGAGAAAATTTCAATGTGTTATGCAGAAAAGGCAACTATTTGATATGTAATAACCTTCAAAATAATTAAGCAATCTTTACAATTAAAATTTAGTGGTGGATATTGAATAAAAGTCCGTAAATTTGACAACATAGGCCAACGGAGTGAAATCAATAAGACCGGCAAAGGGTTAAATTTTTAATTTGCAGTAGGAGGAGTCTGATATTCTTTGTTAAGTTTATATTAATTTATTGTGAATGATATTGATAGGATTTAATATTGGTTCCTATGACTTTGATCTTTCATTTAACAGAAACAGAACAAAATTTGCTAGTTTTTGCCACGAAATTACAGAATATATATAGTGTCATATGGGAATTAAATACATCGAGAAACTGAAGACATTGTGCATTAACCCTTTCGCGCTGACTGTCACGCATACGTGCTAGCAAAAAACGCACTCATTTCTCTGCCGCAACGCCGGCGTGCCGAAGCGTTTTCTTGTTTACCCCCAGGCAGTGACGTATCCAGGATTTTATTTCAGGAAGGGCTGTGGGTCTATTCTGGCCTTTTCGTTAAAAAGACAAAGCGATCGTTATTTTTTCGATCGAAATATCTTTCATAACGATATTCAGGGATAGAGCGATTCTGCCTTCCGAACGTTATAATCAAACGAGAATGGGGGAAACTGCTTTCGAGGTTAACTCTTTCATCCAATCAGGACGAAGCACGTGTTTTGTTTTATTGTGATTACAAGCGAGTAGCAGACGATGGTCGCCATGTTAAATATAGATTGCTTGTTAATTTGTTTGTTGTGAAAATGAAAATTAAAAAGCAAAGGCACAGTGTGGATTATTTTATGTGTTGTAGCAGAGCAGTTTTCCAGTTCAATTAAATTGTGTCGGCTAGATGAAAAAGAAATTTAAAATAGCCAAGTTTTATGTTAGACTGGCTGTTACAATGAAATCAGCTACTCGATATAAATTATTTACTCGGCAAAATAGAGGAAGTATTTTCTTATCACTTCTTAAAGATTCAAAATAATAGATTTAGTTTACTTACATGGTATGTACTTATGTTTTAATTATTTTTTCCAAAAATTAATTTTGAAATATAGTACAATGCATCTTTATTATGTTATTTATTTAAAGTAAACTTTTTTAATCACACGCAAATTTCTGTTAACACATCCGTATTAGAGAATTCTTTTAATAATGAGCGAATATATTTTTAAGTTTGAATATTTGTGATTTTAATTTCTTTCTTGTTTGAAATAATTTTTCGTTTAAGTGCAATTGAAATATTTGATATTTAGATATATTTAAGTAAAATTAAATAAACTGCAATGCTAATTTAGTGAGTAAAACAAAAAAATATTTTTCTTTATTTATAAATTTATTTTTACTTGAATAATTGAAGTTAAAACTTATAAAGTCATTGTCAGTTGAGATGATAAAAAATATTCAATGATTGTTTTATATAAATATCATAAAAATTGTTTGATTTTATTAAATTAAATGTGAATTGTTTTTAAATAATGTTATAACTTTTTAACTGTTTAACCCCCCCCCCCCCCCAAAAAAAAAAAAAAAAAAAAAAAGGTATATAGAAGTTCGATTTAATCTGCATATTGATTTCTAGAAAATTATTTCTAAATTTATATGAAAAGTGCGTTACTCAATTTTTTACATAAATATATGAATAATATATTGCTGTCTAAAATATATTAAGCTTTAAAGTTGTTTAGATTTACTAAGCCCAAAATATTAAATGAAAGTATGCAATTGTTTAGAATCATTCAAAATAATTATTAAAAAAAGAAACTAGATTCACAACTACAGCTGAAATTTTTATAATTTTAAAAGAAGAAAGTTTTAATATTATATATATACATATATATATATATATATTTCTAATTTAGTAAATAAAACATAAAAATATTTTTCTCTGTTTATAAACACATTTTTATTTAAATAATTGAAGTTAAAACTTATAAAGTCATTGTCAGTTGAGATGATAAAAAATATTCAATGATTGTTTTATATAAATATCATAAAAATTGATTGATTTTATTAAATTAAATGTGAATTGTTTTTAAATAATGTTATAACTTTTTAACTGTTTAACCAAAAAAAAAAAAAAAAAAAAAAAAAAAAGGGTATATAGAAGTTTGATTTAATCTGTATATTGATTTCTAGAAAATTATTTTTAAATTTATATGAAAAGTGCGTTACTCAATTTTTTACATAAATGTATATGATGAATAATTCATTGCTTTTTAAAAAATATTAAGCTTTAAAATTGTTTAGAAGATTTACTATACCCAAAATATTAAATTAAATCATAAATTTAAATAATAAACATTACATCAAAAAATTAAATTATGTATGGAATCGTTTAGAGTCATTCAAAACAATTACTTAAATATATATTAATATATATATATATATATGTATATATATATATAATAAATAATAGGTTCTCAACTACAGTTGAAATTTTCATAATTTTAAAATAATAAAGTTTGTATTTTATTCCCTTTTCACTTTATTTAAATTTGCGTGTGATTAAAAAAGTTTACTTTAAATAAATAGCATAATAAAGATGCATTGTACTATATTTCAAAATTAATTTTTGGAAAAAATAATTAAAACATGAGTACATACCATGTAAATAAACTAAATCTATTATTTTGAATCTTTAGGAATGATGGAATCTTTAGGAATATGTGTGAGAAAAAGTGATTAATTTTTATTTACATTCTATGTATTTTAAGCTTTGCTAACATTTCTTTAACCAAGTTTCCTTATTTCATAAATCATAACTATTTCTTTAAAAAACAAACAAAAAAAAAAAAAAAAAAAAAAAAAAGAATGATTTAAACACCTTTATCATACCAAAAAGGCGCGCCATATTGTAACGAATACAAGAGCCACTCAACGACAGCCTTAGAGCTCTCGAAAAATAACGAAGATAAATATCGCTAAAATTTCGATCGCAACAGCCCAAAATACCAAATTATCGTTATATTCCGAAGATCGTTGAATTCCGAAGGAATATAACGAAGCGAACAGGCCAGAATAGACCCACTGGGTTAAGTTCGACAATGTTTTTTAGTGTACATAAATCATGCCTATTATTATTAATCTTTATTTTTAAAAACTTTCTACATCACACATTCGTGGTGCCACAGGGTCATGGAACGGGAAAAAAAAATATTTTTTGACGCAAAATGGCATTGTATGTCCATAAGATTTGAGATATTGATCTATTGGATTTGAGCGCTCGTTTGCACCTCCCATCGTGAAAGAGTTAATTCGTACAATATTTCTGTATGAAGTTAATACTAAAAACTGTTATGTTTGTCAAGAACTCAACATTGTGGCTAATGTAATTATTGGGTAGAAAGAAAACTTGAATTTCATATTCTTTGCATAAGGTATCTGAAAAATAATTATACTACCGGATTTTGACTTTAAAGTAGGCGGAGCTCCAGATTCTTCTCAATTGGCATGTTATGCATTTAGCATGAATGGTAATATGTTTATTTTTTGTACTCTTCATATAATTACTCAGATCTTTTGCATACAAAAATAGAACAAGATTAACTATTTTCACCAATAAATTCTTGAATGTATATGTGTGCGTATATGTGAGTTTAATTCTAAAAAAAAAAAAAAAATACTAACTAAAAACTTTGGACTTATTTTCGCAATGAATCAAATATTGTTAATGACTGTGTGTTTTTCAAAAACTCAAAATTGTATCTAACAAAATTACTGCTTGGTGGTCTTTTTCAGATTTTTTTCATAAGTGTCAGATGATCTGCTTAATTCAATTTTGACTGTAAAGTAGGCGGAGTTAAAAATTCTTATCAGTTTAACTCGTATTTATTCAGCATCAATTACATTTCAGTATTATCAGCATATCGGTATTTTTATGATACAAAATGTTAAATTAGTTTGAATGATATACGAGTACAGTAACCGCCGCTTAATAAATTTACTGTCAAATCAATATGAACTACTTCTAGATCCGCCGCTTAATAAAATCAGCATCGCCGGTTAATAGCATACTTGCCAACCATCTCATTTTATGAACCGTACAATTTTTAGTACCCGCCTTTTTTTTCACACCAATAATATTTTAGAGTAATTTTAGTCTTATTTAATCGTAATAACATTTCGAGAGAATTACTCTAAAAATATAGTGGTGTGAGAAAAGGGGCGCTTTATCAAGAGGCGTTAACAATTGTACGGTTATTAATGAGATGGTTGGCAATGGCAAGTATGTAATAAACTCAAAACAAATCTCTGCAGCAGCAAAAATGTCATTTATCCATACTAAACAAATTTTTAATTATACTGTGTTTTTTTTTTTTTTTTTTTTAATATTTTAAAAAGCTTTCGAGACCTTTGAAATTTATGGCTTAACGAGTAATTATACAAAAACTAATGACTAAGAACATTGGTCTCGAATGCTTTTTGAAATAGTTTGAATATTTACAAATTTTAATCTCTTGCAGAAGTGAAACATCTATATTTTTCTCTAATATTTTCTTAGTGTTGAACCTTTCTTATCTTTACAGCATGTCTTTGCCAGGAAAAAAAATATATATATATGCTTTTTAGGGCTTCACAATAAAAAGCTTCTAATGTTAAAAAATATTTTTTTTTTTTTTAAATTTTTATTGTATTAGCGAAATTGAAATATTCATGATCATAATACCTGCTACATAAAAATGTGATCAATAAAACTGCAGAGTGAAAAATATTCTTCATCTATGTTTCTTTTAAATATAATTAACAGATATACCAACATTTTAATTTATTCCGTTGCACAAATAGCAATTTTTTTTTTTTTTAAACACCACTTTATTTTTAGTGAAATTTTCAAATACATACAGCTGCCAATATCTTAGTTATTATTCCATTGTATTTTTAGAAACATTTTATTGAAATTGGATTTGTCATCGCGTCACGCTAAAAAGCAAGGCGCCTCTACTTTAAAGTAAATGTAAGCAAATTCTTTTCATCGCTCGTTATCATAGTTGGTTAGGGCGTCATGTTGATAATGCGGTGGTCGTGAGTTCGATCCTCAATGGCCCGCTGTGTTAATTTTTGCAGATAAGTAATAGAAAGTGTCAATTGATAAAAGAAAATTTTCATTGTCTACATAGTATCCTAAAAAATTTTGATTAGTTTTTTAAAAAGCTTTTTTTAGTTGCTAAAACGCACAATATCAAAATTTAAGTAAAAAATTTAACATTGGACTTTTTTTATTATGGAGCCAAAAAAAAGTTGCACTCCCTATAGTGGCACTCCTACCACCCCCTTGCCTGGACCCAAACATTTTTGGGCAAAGTATGTCTTGTGATACATCCCTGGAAACGTCTCTTCAAGGCAATGAATTTAGTATAAATTGTTTTGTTCTGCAGTGATTATTAAAGCAAAGGGTATACATAAGTATAAAATTCACATTTCAAAAGTCTAAAAACTCATGTATCTTCTTTAATAATCATCATATGGCGAAACTATTTATAGCAAATTCATTTTCTTGAAGAGACGTTTCCAAGGATGTATCACAAGACATACCTTCCTATTTAAAATTTTAAAGTTGCCCTCCCTAGCGGCTCCCCTAGCCCCCCGACCCCAAACTTTTTTCACCAATTGGGGGTCCCTCTGGAATTCATTAAATACGTTTTTCGCCAATTTTCAAAATTTCGACTCATTTTCGAGTTATGAGGAGGAGGAGGAGGGCTTTTGGAACACCCTGTATATATATATGCATGTAAGACCTGCTATTAAAAAAAAAAAAATCTTAAATAAGAAAATCTTAAATAAAAAATATAGATATATCACTTTTGCAAGATATGAAAATTTTTAAATATTCAAAATACTTTAAAAAGCATTCGAGAACAATATTATTTTTGTATATGCATTTATTAGATAGTCCTAGCGTGTGCTATGATATTTCTTGACTGTTCTTCGACGTCATGGGTTCGATCCTTCAAGGGCCGATGTGCTATTTTTTGCCGATAATTAATAGAAAAGATGCCAGTTGATAGAAGAAAATATTTCAGTATCTGCACAATATGCTAAGAATTTTTTCTTGGTTTTTTTAATAAGCTTTTTTTTTTTTTTTTGTAACTGAAAAGCACAAAATAAAAATTTAAGTTAAAAAAAAATAATAATAATAATAACAGTAGAAACTTTTTATTGTGGAGCCCTAAAAAGAATAAAATAAAAATTTATGCTTGCAAAGACATGGAACACTAAGAAAATTTTAGAGAAAAATATAGATATTTCACTTTTGTAAGAGATGAAAATTTTTAAATATTCAAAATATTTTAAAAAACTTTCGAGACCTTTGAAATTTATGGCTTAATAATGAATACTTATACAAAAACTAATAACTAAGAATATTGGTCTCGAATGCTTTTTAAAATATTATGAATATTAAAAAAATTTCATGTCTTGCAAAAAGGAAATATCTTGTTTTTTTTTTTTTTTTTCTGAAATTTTCTTAGTGTTGAAACTTTCTTTTCTTTATAGCATGTCTTTGCAAAATTTTTATTTTATTCTTTTTAGGGCTCCAAAATAAAAACTTTCTACTGTTATTTTTTTTTTTTTTTTTATTTTTTTTTTTTTAACATCAGTTTTTTTCTTCTTATTTAATCATAATTACATCTCGGAAGAATTACTCTACAAATAAAGTAATGCGGAAAAAGAAGAGGAGGAGTTACTGACAATACTACGGAATATTAATTGGGATGCTGACAGCTATGAATACATAATTCCGATTAAATAAGAAGAAAAATATCCTTCAAATAAAAATGGTGTGAAAAAAGGGGAGATATTAGCAATGCACCAGAATAAATTAAAGTGTTGCAGCTCTGTAATGAATTATAAGTGTTTCATAGCATACCTTAACCTAGTATATGCAATAACGTGTCCGATGAAATGATCTACACTCAAACGAATCTACAAGTCAAAACCTTATAATGAATTTTGGCTAATGATTTTGAGTCTTATTCTTACAGCGTATAGGATGAAATGCTTCTGAATTACAAAAATTGCACAAGCTTGCAGATTTCCGCCAAGAAATAATTGAACATACAGTTATATGGATGTTTCAACTGTACCAAGAGAAACTGGGAAACTGGAAACATTGCGATTAGATTTAATCACGATGCAAGGGAACAAAAGATGTTTTATTCCTTCTTCGTATAGAAATTTATTCAGCAAAATTGATCAAATGTAGATTAAATGTTGCGAAATCCCTTGTGGACAACCCTTTAGAGAGAATGCATTCCTTTTGCCTTATGTCGCTTACTGCTCATTTGAGGGATACAGGCTGTAATGTATCAAAGGAACTTCGAATGGTTTGTGTTTCAAGACAGCAAATGCATTAATTTGATACTTCAAAGCAGCAGTTCTTAAATGGAAAACGCGCTTTTCAGCTGCCATCACGAGTTATATTTTCATTCATATACTTATAAAGCTTTGGAGATGTATTATTTATTTGGAGATGTATGTAAAGTTTGCCGCTTATGAGATTCTCGTTCTTCCCAGTTGAAAAATGGCGGGAAAATGCAATTTATATCGTAGTCTGATAAATCAGTTTCTCACCAGATATTTAAACTAATAGACAAAGTTATATTTGTCCGAGGTATTTCTTTGGAGGAATGAAGTAATTTTGCGGTGTAAAACAAATCTACCTGATCTCATATGTTGCCAATTAAGCACCTTGTGGCTATCAGAAAAATAATAGAAATATTTTTTTATTTATTTAATCAGCGAACTGTAACGGTTTTCACTGATTAAGTAAAATAAAAAAAATTATTAAAATTTTCTAGTAGCCTAAAGGTGCTTAGTTGGCAACTATGCCTGATCTGCAGATTACTCACTGGAAATTATGGTAGTGCAATATCTTATAAATTGTAGAACTTTTTTTTAGCATTGTTGCTTATCTTTTTCCGGAGGTTAAACATTATTGATAAAACTACAATGTTCAGAGCTGCCAACCTAATCCGGCAATTTGTTAGTACCGCCCCTTTTCCTACACCACTTAATTTTTAGAGTAATTATCTTCAAATATTGTTACGATGAATTACGAAAACAAATACTCTAAAAATTAAGTGGTGTAGAAAAAGGGGCGGTACTAACAATTTGCCGGATTAGGTTGGCAGCTCTGAATGTTAAAGCACATTTGAATGTTTTGCTAATTTGTACTGGCAAAAATTTGTCATTAATAACTAATTTATATAACTTTTTTATTTTCATAAAATTAGATGATGTTAGCAATAAATTTTTGTAAATAATCTTGCGTTGTTTGAAAATAACTTGTGTTATTGTCTACAATTCTTTCCCTTTCCTGTATTTTTGCGTAAATCTATATTAAAATATAATTTATCAAAAAATGTACAAATGGCAGAATTTGCTGTATGATCACGATAAAAATCAGTAATCTTCAAAAATAAAAATGGATGACCTCTAATTAATCAAAACGGTTCTCATATATTTTATTCCGAAATTTCGTAAAATTACTAATTTACATAATGCTACTAATTTACACAGTGTGGAAAAAATTCTCATGATGTTTAAAATTTTCCTGTTATTTCCTAACAGTACTTTCTATTTTACCTTATTCAAATTTTGATTTGTTTACATAAATTTTATGATTTAAGTGCAATGTATTAAACTACCCTACCCTCATTTCAACAAAGACTTGAACTCAAAGTTAGGCTTAACTCAATTAGCGATTTCTAAATTTTAAAATGGATTTTTAATTATTAAATTTATCTACTTTTCATCCTTTCATATATACAGTGTACCACTATTTGCGTAACATAAAATTTGTAATAAATTTATACAGGCAAAGTGCAGATTTACCTGCGAAAATATATTATGAATTTTATTTTGGGGAAATAGTGGTATGGAAAGAATATAAAAAGTCATCTGTGGCAGTCCCGTACAAGAATTGGCCAATTATAAGAGACGTTGCCCGTTTATCCCATTAATAATTTTGAATAACATCCGTAGAAAGGCCACATGACAGTAACCAAATAATTTCGCCATTTGAGAAAAATTGTACCGCACGTATTTCGAAGATGAAACTCCCACCCGACAAGAGAGCTTTAATATAGAAGAGATCTCAACAACTATATTCCGTTAATAATTTTGAAGAACATCCGTAGAAGGGTCATGACAGTAACCAAATAATTTCGCCAATTGAGAAAAATTATATCGCACTTATTTCGAAGACGAAACTTCTACCCGACAAGAGAGCTTTAATATAGAACAGATCCTAACAAATATACCCCTTTAATAATTTTGAATAACATCCGTAAAAGGTATTAATGGAATAAAATATTCCTTTTGATTTAGGCGTGAGTACGATTTTAACTCTTATTTACCTTTTGAAAATATCATGTATTCAACATTTCAATATTTTATAATAACTTCAGCGTAGATATAGGTAAGTAAAGTTTCGCTTACCTGTAAATCTTCTTACATAAAGAAAATGTTTATCTTACAGCTGTTTTCCTTTCTGTGCTCTCCACTGCTTCATTACATCTAGAATTTGGTGCTTCGTATTCTGAAAATAAATCTAAAAGCATTTTCAAGTTATTCACTAGTTATTAATATTGAGTAAAAATTAATTGTGAATGTGAATTTTCTTGATTATTTATTAAAAATATGCTGTTTTCATAGAGCGAGCCAAAGGCTCGTTCTTCTTATTCAAAGCACATACATGTACACAACTGAACAACTTTTACAGAGGCGAAAGATATAAAAGAGGATACATCTACATTGACAAAACCGCAGGGTGTGATAAAAATGCGGAACATTAAGTTTGATACATCTACACGCATACTAAAAATTAGAGTCTTTTAAATGAAGAGTTCTAGATTAATTATTAAATATGAATTTCGGAGTCTATAATATTCTAATATCCCCACTTAGACTCTGAAAGTCTAGTTTATTTTAATAGTTCACTTCTATGTTTGATGAATATAGTTTTGGGCAAAGCCTTCGTGAGGATGTCAGCGATCATAGTTTCAGAACTTTTATAAACCATTTCAGTTCTTTTTTCTTTAATGTTCTCACGAAGCAAATGATATCGCAGATCAATATGCTTCGTTTTATGATGATGTTTATCGCTTTCTGCCAATTTGATGCAGGACATATTATCCTCATACAAAGTTATTGGTTCCTCTTGATTTAGATCTAATTCGTGCAATAAATTCTTTATATAAATTAGTTCTTGTGCAGCATTTGCTGCCGATACATATTCTGCCTCAGCGGAGGACATAGCTACACAATTCTGTTTTCTTGAGCTCCATTGGATGGGATTGCATCCTAGCATAAATAGATTTCCAGCGATTGATCTTCTATCGGATGCATCATTTGCCCAATCTGAATCTGCATATGCCCTCAGGATAGGCTCCTCTTTATTGCTAAATGTTAATTTGAGGTTAATTGTTGTTTTTAGATAGCGTATGACCCTCTTAACCGCCTCCCAATCCTTTGATCTGGGACACTCATTCCTTCGGCTTAGAATCCCCACTGCAGCGTTAATATCCGGTCGCGATACCGTGGCTATATAGAGTAGCTCACCGATAGCTTGTCGGTATTGGGTATTGTGCGGTAGAAGGTTTTCATTATCGACTAGCTTTATGTAGCCTGGCTCCATGGGAGTATCTGTCGGTTTTGCATTTTCAAGCCCAAATTTGGTAATTAGTTCTATTATTTTGTTCGTTTGGTCGAGCGTTATCGTGCCTTTACTGGGTCTTTCTAAATGTATACCTAGATAATACTTAGCTTCGCCTAAGTCTGTCAACGGATATTCTTCTTTTAATTTGTCTATTAACATGTTTATAATTTTATTTTCACCCGCAATTAATAAGTCGTCAACATATACTAGAACATATGTTGTTGAATTATTTTGTTTTATTTTATAAAGACATTTATCGTACTGGCTTTGATTGAAACCTAATTTGCATAATGTATCATTTAATTTCTGATTCCAAGCCCTCGCGGCCTGCTTTAAGCCATAGATGGCCTTTTTCAACTTACAAACCTTATGCTCTTCGCCTGGTGCAGCATAACCCTCTGGTTGCTGCATATATACATCCTCCTGTAATTCCCCATGTAAGAAAGCCGTCTTAATGTCAACATGTCTTAAACTTAAATTTTTGTACAGGGACATTGCTAGAATGCTTCTTATGGTTGTGTGTGATGCAACAGGTGCAAAGGTTTCATCATAATCAATGCCATATTTTTGGGGAAATCCTTTGGCGACCAACCTTGCTTTATATTTTTCCACTAGTCCCTGACTATTGAATTTTGCCTTAAATGCCCATTTACTACCTATTACTTTAGTTCCTGGCAAGACTTCTACTAATTCCCATGTGTCGTTTTCCTTAAGTGTGTTTATTTCCTCTAACGTGGCTTTAATCCAATTTTCTTTCTCTACGGGATTTTTCATACTCATTATATCGTCCCAACATTTCGGTTCTTCAATTCTTTTATTGTTTACTGTGAACGTAAATCTATCAGGTGGTACCCCCCTATTAGATCTTTGCGATCTTCGCGGTATGTCTTGTGAATTATCTGACAAACTGCTATCATCTGTGTTTTCTGCTTCCGAATCTATTATCTGCAGTTTTGGTGATAATTTTATGTTATCAAGTCTTTCATCATTATCTTTTAATGTTTCATTATTTAATATTTCTTTATTTTCATGTTCTACAAATTTTACAGTACGACTTATAATTATGTTTTTACCATTCGTACAGATTCTATACCCTTTACTTCTATTATCATACTCTACAAATATACCTTGCTGGGCAGTATCATCTAATTTTCCCCTGTGTACCTTTTGTACATAAGCATAGGCACGACAACCGAAGGATTTTAATTTTGATAGGTCAGGTTTTCGACCCGTCCATAATTCATAGGGTGTCGATTCACACGCGGAAGTCGGGAGTCTATTCTGTAAGTAAACAGCGGTATTAATTGCCTCACCCCAGAAAGAATTCGGTAAATTTCCATCTTTTAATAAGCAACGTGCCATCTCAACCAAAGTTCGATTTTTACGCTCAGAAACGAAACGCCATTCTGAGGAGCCGAATAGGGGACTGTTAATTGATGATCTATGCCTAAATATTCATCGAATTCTTTTCCGGTGTATTCCCCTCCATTATCTGAGCGGATTGCCTGCAAAGTTCTCCCGAACTTATTTGAAGTCATTGCTATGTATTGTTTCAATTTTGATAAAACTTCGTCTTTATTTCTTAATAGGTATATAACGGTAAATCGACTAAAATCATCTATAAATGTCAAAAAATAATACTTTCCACCGACCGTGGGGGTTTTCATCGGCCCGCATAAATCGCTGTGAACCAACTCTAAAACTTTAGTTGCCCTAAATTGAGCCTTTTTGGGATAAGGATTGTCGGTTAATTTAGATAATATGCAAGTTTCGCATACATTATCGTGTTTACAATCATCTAGTTTTATCCCGGTTGCCATGTTTTTGTTTACTAACTGTTTTATGTGATTAATATTTCTATGACCCAATTTAACATGCCATTTGTCTATGCAGTTTTTATTTTCGCATGTTTTCACAATGTTTATGGTGTGTGTTGTATCAGAATTTATTTTACATTCATATAAATTATTATTGATATACCCTTCAATACATGTTTCACCTTCATGCATTATATTGCATGATCTATCTTTAAATACTGCCACACACCCATTTTCTGTTGCCCCTTTCTCAGATATGAGATTTGTCTCAATATCCGGTACATACAAGACATTTTTTAATAGTATGGTGTTTTGTGTATTATTCGAATTTATGGTATGTAATTTTTCAGATCCATGTCCAAGTGATTTTATTTCCTGCCCATTCGCGATTGTGACGCACGAAGAGCTAGGATAGAATTCATAAAATTTACTTTTATCGTTGCAGACATGTGTCGAACAGCCTGAATCAATATACCAATCATCTGATTTCATACCCATATATAATGTAAAAACTTTATTTGATTTCTTTTTATCAGTTGCCGAAATCTGTATCTTGTCTGCGTTATCTCTATCGTGAGAGCATATTGCAGATCTAAAGGGCTGTTTGTTATTATTATATCTGGTGTTATGTTTAGATCTCGCATTATTTTTCTTTTTAAGAATCCAGCACTCGTCAATATTATGATTATTACGTTTACAAAATTTACAAAATTTTGTATTTTCATTTTTTGTTTTAGTCATAATCTTTAAAGCTGAAATATTGTTTTCTTTTTTATTTTCCTCTCTTTCTAGATGTTCGTCGATTAGCTTTGATCTAATAAATTCCGGGAAAAGGTCTGCTTCTTGTCTACTTTCCAAAGACGTAATTAATACGTCATAGGATGGTGGTAGGGAACATAGCATCAAAGCTGAAATTTGCTGATCGTTTATTTTTTCTCCGATTGCTGTCAATTTATCACGCGTTTGATATATTTTCGTAATATGTTCTGTCACGTCACCTCCTTCAGCTAATTTAATTGAATACAATTTACGAAGAAGAAAGAGTTTACTTGAGAGCGATGACCTTTCAATTTTTTTAAGAGTTTCCCAGCATTGGCGAGCAGTGGAGAGATTCTTTACGTAAATAATCTGGTCATTATCAACTAATAAATTGATAATTGCACGCGCTTTGCGGTCTTTTGACCTCCATGCGTCTGTAATGGGTGTGGGAGGTTCATCAGTAATAACAATAAATAGATCATCTTTTTAAAGCAAATTTTCAATTTTAAACTTCCATATATCGTAATTATTTGCATTTAGCGACTCAATGTTAGTTTCCTTAAATAAGTTCATGGTGTTTATTTATTTTATTTCACCAAGAATAGTTTATTTGAATAACAGTTTGTTTTAGTATTTGTTAATATATAAGTATATAAATATCAACTAATTCTTTTTATAGTTCTATTTTGAGATCAAGCTCATAATCTATTAATGGAATAAAATATTCCTTTTGATTTAGGCGTGAGTACGATTTTAACTCTTATTTACCTTTTGAAAATATCATGTATTCAAAATTTCAATATTTTATAATAACTTCAGCGTAGATATAGGTAAGTAAAGTTTCGCTTACCTGTAAATCTTCTTACATAAAGAAAATGTTTATCTTACAGCTGTTTTCCTTTCTGTGCTCTCCACTGCTTCATTACATCTAGAATTTGGTGCTTCGTATTATGAAAATAAATCTAGAAGCATTTTCAAGTTATTCACTAGTTATTAATATTGAGTAAAAATTAATTGTGAATGTGAATTTTCTTGATTATTTATTAAAAATATGCTGTTTTCATAGAGCGAGCCAAAGGCTCGTTCTTCTTATTCAAAGCACATACATGTACACAACTGAACAACTTTTACAGAGGCGAAAGATATAAAAGAGGATACATCTACATTGACAAAACCGCAGGGTGTGATAAAAATGCGGAACATTAAGTTTGATACATCTACACGCATACTAAAAATTAGAGTCTTTTAAATGAAGAGTTCTAGATTAATTATTAAATATGAATTTCGGAGTCTATAATATTCTAACAAAAGGAACACATGACAGTAACCAAATACACTCATGTCCATAAATTAAGGATAATTTAGATTCACACTGAAATCGAACTTTAATGCAAAAATTTCACCAAGTGTAAGAAGGGTGAGACGAAAGTGTAAGAAGGGGGTAGATAAGGAATGGGAGCAAAAAAAGAAAATTGTTCACAAGCGTTCTGTGTGCCGCTCAGTGCCATAACCAAATGGTTATGACACAGAGGATGCATGCAGATAATTTTTTACGTGGTAGAATTATCGGCCGACTAGAATGTGGGCGTATTTAGATAGTAGTATCGGGAGAACTTAGAATAGCCCAAAGTGTCATCTCTAGGCTTTGGCAACGATTCCAAAATGATGGAAATGCCAGTCGACGTTACAGTACTGGTCGGCCCCGAGTTACAATGCCGAATGACCACCAGTATTTGGCAGTAACTGCCAAAATAAGCAGATAAAGCACAGCATCAGACCTGTCTCGTCAGCTGTCTGCAGCCACGAGTGCCACAGTTTCAAGATAAACCGCGTATAGACGTTTGGGAGATATTGGTCTATATGCTCGCAGGCCTGTTAGATGTGTTCCACTCACGGATATGCACTGTGCCAGCGGTTAGCTTGGTGTAGATAACATGCAATGTGGACAGCGGCACTGTGAGCTTGTGTGATATTTTCCGACGAGTCCAGGTTTAGCTTGTAGTGTGATTCACGCCAGATTTCCATATGTAGAACGTCAAGTACCCGTTACCACCAAAACAACATCATTGAACGACACCGTTACTGTGGGGCAGGAGTGCTCGTTTGGGGGGAGGGGATATTGGGCACCAGAACAGATCTGCATGTTCAAATTGGAAGAATGATAGGCGAAATTTATCGGGACATCATTCGGGAACAATATGTACGTTTGTTTAGGGGTGCCATGAACCCAGAATTTGTGTTTATGGATGACAATGCCAGTCCTCACCGTGCAAACGTTGTACACCGATGCCTGCAATCTGAAGCTATCACCCGCATGGAATGGCCAGCATTCTCACCTGACTAGAATCCGATAAAGCATGTGTAGGACATGCTTTTCCGACGAGTTGTAGTCCGTCAACCACCTCCTACATGTGTACCGGAACTTCGGAGGGCATTGCTTACTGAACAGAGTAATCTTCCCCAAAATCAGATCAATAGTTTAATACTCAGCATTCCTAGGCGTTGTAAGGACTGTATTTCATCATCTGAGAGACATACAATGTATTAACCATCATACCAACCATGCAATGTTAAGTTTTTGTAAGGGGGGTATTTTTTGTAATTGCTTCAGGGAGCAAAAATAGTATTTTTTATAAATGGTATCCTACATAAACCACCTTTTTTTGTTCTTGATCTTTTGTTTAATAAATGGACTTTATGAATAAGTCATGTTTGCTTTGCTTCTGAACCTTTATTTGCCTCAGCTAGCATTATCTTTAATTTATGGACATGAGTGTAATTTCGCCAATTGAGAAAAATTGTACCGCGAAGATGAAACTCCTACCCAACAAGAGAGCTTTAATATAGAACAGATCTCAACAAATATATCCCGTTAATAATTTTGAATACCATCCAAAGAAGGCCACATTACAGTAACCAAATAATTTCGCCAATTAAGAAAAATTGTATCGCACGTAAGTAGATATATAACAGGGATACACCGCCAGCGGCACCAGCGGCACGGCACGGGCGAGCTGTGCTGCTGCCGCACCGTCTCTTATCAGTATCGTTCCGGTGACGCATGCCGACATGAAAGATAAGGAAGGTTAGAATTAGGATGTTATCTTGAATGATAAGGAATATTATTTTAAGAGAACTTTAATTTGGATTTTAAAATTAATTTTAAACTTAGAAAAAATTTTTAGAAAGAGAATTTATTATGTTCGACGAGAGCTTTTTTAAATTTGTTTAAACATTTTTATTATACTTAAAAAATTTTCAAAAAAGAAAGAAATGTACTCACCTTGGAATCGAACCAGCCACCTTCCCTCTTTGAACCTTAGACGTTTGACCTCTCGACCATGACTGCGCCGTTTAGAAATTAAGTTTGAGGGAGATAAATAAAGAGATATACTGACCTTAGAATCGAACCAGGCACCTTTCCTGTACAAGCTGAACCAGAGGGTTTTAAAAATTAAATAAAGAGATAGACTCACCTTAGAATCGAACCAGGCACCTTTCCTCGGTGGTGCTGCCATCTAAATGATCGGTGGTGTTAATCGATTTGAGAGAATTTATATTTATATATATTTTTTTTTAATTAAAGAATTTAAGTGTCGCGTGAGCCTGAAAGATAAGCATGTTATTATCTTGAATGAATATTATTTTAAGAGAATTTTAATTAGGATTTTAAAATTAATTTTAAACTTAGAAAAAAATTTTTAAAAAGAGAATTTCTTATGCTTGATGAGATTTTTTCTTATATATATAAAAAGAAAGAAATGTACTCACCTTAGAACTTTAATTAGGATTTTAAAAGAATTATGGTAATTTGAAATAGTTAGAAAAATTATGATTTTAAAAAAAAAATAATTTTAATTATGGTTTTAATTATCACTGTCATCTATTAGTTGATTTAAGAGAATTTATTTTTTCTGTCATATGCAGTAATAGAGTGATTTATAATTGTGTAATCTACGGTTTATCCTTCAAATAGTGTATTTAAAGAACTTTATCAGTGTACTTTCTTAAATTACGGGATGTTGATATTATCTTTTACACTTGTAATTTTTAGTTTGAACTTCCATTTTATAATAAAATAGTTATATTATCTTCTATCCTAATATATTTCAAATAAATAGAGAATCTTGTAAATGAGTTGTCTTAGAAATTTTGCGAAGGACAATTTAAATAATGTGATAAGTGCGTATTTTCGGACATATGTAGAAATAGTGATTAAGAATTGTGTGTTAACGATTGTTTATCTTTGCAATTCAGGAAATGCTTAAACATGTATTCATGAGATCTTGGTCATAAACTTTTAAATAGATAAGGAATCTTTTAAATGAGTTGTATTAGAAATTATGTAAGAATATATTTTTATGTAGATAATTGTTAGATAAGTAGTTTTCGTTTAAAATTATGTGATTTAGGATGAAACTTTAGTAGTGAATTCGCATAGATAGAATTTATTTATTTATTTTTATTTTTTTAATAAAGAATTTAATGAGAGAGAATGTATTTCGAGGACTTAGCATTTTTCGCAAGCACTTAATACGTCATACTACAATAAACTCATTTTGTTTGATTATCTTATATAGTTCTACTAAACTAGTTAAAAAAACTTTTTTAAATTATTCACCTTAAAGTGAAAATACTATACTACAGAGTTACCATTTATTTAATTCATTAAAAAATATGCTTCTTTTCTACACTTCCAAAGAAACAAATGAGTGATAAGGTTATTTCTTATCGACCATGTTGATACTACGTCATACTACGATAAACTCATTTTGTTTGATTATCTTATATAGTTCTACTAAACTAGTTAAAAAACTTTTTGAATTATTCACCTTAAAATGAAAATACTATACTACAGAGTTACCATTTATTTAATTCATTAAAAAATATGCTTCTTGAAAATAATGACCTATCTAGAAGTATTTTTTCATTGATATATTTATTTAATAATATTAATTTAAGAACTTTATTTTATAAATTAACTTCTATCAACCAATAGCATTTTACCACGCAACAGAGTTATAGTAGATTTTATTTAACTTATCATAAGCTAAAATCAAGCCATGCACTTATTAATCTTATATTCATATATTTGCATATTTTGTTTATTTATGCATCCTTAAGTATTTTAGTTATGTAATATTTTAAAATGTGATTGGAAAAAAAAATATTTCGCATTATAAATGTAATTTAAGTTTATGCACGCACACACATAGAAAAATTTAATTATTTATTTTTTAATCTTAATAGATTAAAACGGAAATTTTAAAGTTAAGCATATGTACATTGCGAAATTGATTAAGATTTAATATTACAAACTTAATTATATTGAGTGAAATTAGGATGTAACTTATTAAATAAGTAATACTTGTAAATATTGCAAAAATGTTGAAGTACATTAAGGTTTCATAGCTGCATAGTTATATTTTATGTGCATATTTAGTGCTTTTTGTGATGATATGCGACTTATTAGATGTCCAATAGTTATAAATGATGCAAAAATGTTGAAGTACATTAAGGATTAATACTTGCTTAGATATATTTTATGTGCATATATAGTACTTTTGCGATGTTATGTAGCTTATTAGATAAACAATACTTATAAATATTGCAAAATTTTGAAATTTTTATTACTTACTTAGTTATATTTTATGTGCATATTTAGTACTTTTGTGATGTAATGTAGCTTATTAGATATGCAATAGTTATAAATGATGCAAAAATGTTGATACACATTATGGTTTAATAGTTATAAATGTTGAAATACATTAAGATTTATTACTTACTTAGTTATATTTTATGTACATATATAGTACTTTTTGTGATGTGATGTAGCTTATTAGGTGAACGATAGTTATAAATGATGTAAAAATGCTGAAATACATTAAGATTTCTTACTTACTTAGTTATATTTTATGTGCATATTTAGTACTTTTGTGATGTAATGTAACTTATTAGATGTCCAATAGTTATAAATGATGCAAAAATGTTGATGCACATTATGGTTTAATAGTTATATTTTATGATAAACAATACTTATAAATGATGCAAAAATGTCGAAGTACATTAAGGTTTAATAGTTGCACAGTTATATTTTATGTGCATATATAGAACTTTTGCGATGTTATGTAGCTTATTAGAGGAACGATACTTATAAATGATGCAAAAATGTTGAAATACATTAAGGTTTAATAGTTATATTTTATGCGCGTATATAGCACTTTTTGTGATGCGAAACAAAATATTCTCAGGGGATAGTAGTTTTCAAAAAATTTAACCACAGGAATACACTCTATTTAAGATAGAAATAGGTGCACTAGTATTGAACATGGTGGCTTTTGGGGTCACGTGATTTTTTTCGTCCAATCAGAAGCACGGAATTTTAATGAATAGTATTATAAAATTAAGTGTTTTTTATATACAGATATTTTTGAGGTTTCATGAACCAATCAAAACCAGGGATTTTTAATGAAAAGTATTATAAAATTAAGCACTTTGTAGAATTAAGTGTTGATTGTGTACAAATAATTTTGGTGTTTTTTCAACCACATGGATTTTTTAATGATTATAAAATTAAGTGATTTGTGGAATTAAGTGTTGATCATATTCAAATAATTTAGGAGTACCATGAACCAACCAGAAGCATGGATTTTTAATAATTGTAAAATTAAGTATACAAGTTTCGGAAAAAACCATGAAAAACTTCAAACGAATAGCCTACAAGCTTTAAAATCTGTGATGCACAAATTATTTGTTTTAACATGTTGATAAACTAGATTACATTAAAAAGTTTGGGTATTAAAATGATATATATTTGGTGTGATTAATAGGGGTTCTAAAGAATTTGGCTGCTTTTCCTGGTGTATGAATTTAGCTTATATTTGGCGTGATTTCGCCAATAATTACAAATTTGGTGGTAAACCTGCAGTATAAATGCATTCGCAAAGAAAATTTTGTCAGTTGCTGCTGTATTTTTGAGGAGTGCGCACGTTTAATTTATCAACTTGTATTTTTTTATAACACTTTACTTTTTAGTGAGAGAGATGGATTTATCTGCAAAAATGCCTATTTCAAATGAGGTGTCATCAAGCTTGGATACTAAGAAAGTACCAAAAACTTTTAGCTGTGTTTCTTGCAGTATGGTATTTAAACGAAAATGGGATTTGCTTCGTCACATGAAAATTCATCTCAACGAAAAATCTTTTATTTGCAATGTATGCCAGAAAGCATTAACCAGGTCAGATGAGTTAAAGAGACATTTAAAAATTCATGAAAAGACTTCTATTGAACATAGATGTGGGCAATGTGATGAATCCTTTAATCGCAAGTATCAGTTGCTGATGCATATTAGAAAAAATCATCGAAAACCTTTACCAGCGCATTCCTGTGATCAATGTGCAGAAACATTTAGACAGAAATATAAACTTTTAGAGCATGTTAGAGAAAATCATCGAAAACCCTTATCGCAAGCAACATTAAAGGGAATATCAAATTCTGACCGAGATTTTCTTAAGGAGAAAATTATGCATTTTAAAAGAAAAAATGCTCTTAATACATTTACAATAACCACATTTGATAATAAAAACAAAGATTTGGATTTAACGTCATTTTTTAATAATTTAAGAACTGACATTTTAAACGAATTAAACTTTCAATTAAATGACCAAGGATCATTGAAATGGTATATTAATGTAGAAGTTATTTTTAGTTGTATTTATGAAAATGGAGCGAAGGATTTTATTACTCAAAATTTTAGGTCAAAAAGTATAACAACTCTTTTAATAAATGATTTGAATAATGATCTTGAAAACGCTTTTAACAAGATGAAAAAGTGTTTTGATGAATTTAGTGAACAAGGATCAGGTTGGACATTAACAGAAATTTTCAAATTAGAACTTTGTATGACTAAATATGGTTCTTTTCAAATGTAATATCTGATTTTACTATATATATATATATATATATTGAAAATTGTTAGTTGAATCTTATAAAATTATTGTAAACTTTCTATAAAAATGATGCATGTAAAAATCTTATAATTTGAAAAATAAAAGTATGTGTACAAAAATTGTATTTTTAATTATTTATCTCATATAAAAATTTTATGTAAAAGTTTAAACTATTAATCGGATTTTTAAAATAAATGCACTTATGTAAACATGTTTAAATAGAAAGTTTTATATTTATTTTATCAAAGTAATTTTTTATTTATTTATTTTTTTTTTTATTTTTTTTATTTTTAATATGATTTTAAAACTATATATTTTAATATGATTTTAAAACTACATATTTTTATAAAACGTTATATCATAAATAAATTGATATTTTATAGTAAATATAATCTTACCAATTTTAGAGATTGTATCAAAAAATCATGAACTTTCCAATTTTAGCATTAACCATTTAACATATAGTCTAGGGAAATACTAACCTGCTTAAAAGTTTAACTTTTCTGCATGCTTGAAATTAGACATGAACAAATTATCTGTTTTAACACGTTGATAAACTAAAATAGTTTACGTGATTTTTTAATGGGATTGGGGATATTTTTCAAGATTTGGCTATTAAAATAACATATCTGCTAAGATTTGGCGAGATTTTTTAATATATTTGGCAATAAATACTAATTTGGCATTAAACATAGAGTATAAATTCAGTCTCAGAGGAAAATTTAATCAGTTGCTGACTTGTTTTCGTGCTTCATATAGCATTTTTAAAGTTTTACTTTGATTATATTTATAATGGATCTATCTGAGGAAGTGCAAGTTTCTGTTCATCAACAACCTTCTTCATCATGTTTCGAAGATGAGACTTTACACTTAAAGGATGCAAAACCCTATATTTGTAATGTGTGTAAGAAAGCATTTAGTAGATCGTACGGTTATAAAAGACACTTAAAAACTCATGAAAAACCCCGCATAGGATATGGGTGTGAATACTGTATGGAAAATTTTACTCGTAAACGGGATTTTTTAAAACATAATGCAAAAATTCATAAAAAGACTTTACATAATCACAGTTGTGATGAATGTAGTGAAGTGTTTAGGACGAAACAAGATTTATTGAATCATAAAAAAATGCTACATCGAAAGGTTTTACCTGAATATCTATGTGTAGAATGCAACGAAAGTTTTCGATATAAGTATGAATTATTACGTCATAACAGAAAAAATCATCGTAAAGATTCTTCTGCTTACGTATGTACAAAATGCAATGAACGAAATACTCTCAACTTTGACAGTGAAAATATGAACTTAACGAATTTTTTGAATACTGCTTTTTTAACCAACACCTATTCTTTAGCCAAAAGCTTTCATGATGAAAATAACAATACATATTTTTTAATATTTTTAAATCATGAAAATATGAATACCGAACGCATAACACAAAATATTGACTCACCAACCAACAACTTTGAGAGTGCAAATGCGAACTTAACGAATTTTTCAGATAATCAAAATATTGTTTTCGGTTCATCAACCAGTGAAAATGTGATCTTATCAAATGTTTTGGATAATAATGAAAATGCATACAACGTTTTACCCACTGCTACTGGAAATATGAATACTGAATGTTTGACACAAAGTAATATTTATGACTTACCAACGAACAACTTTCAGAATATAAATGTGGACTTTACGAATTTTAATGTAGAGTGTATGAGTAATCAAAATAATTTTTCACCGGTGAGTGTTGATAACGACTTGTTGACATTTTTGGATAATTTTAATGTAGAATGTAGTGTATAACTCAATGTAACCTTAACGATTCAACAACAATTTAGATTTTTATGAACCTGTTTTTATATTGACAATAATAATGTAAAATAAATTATTTTAATCAAAAATTGTGTTTTTATTATGAAATTACTTTCTACACACCATTTTATATTACAATAGATTCGTTAAGTCACGAAAAAAATCTAAACATGTATAAATATATTTTTGCTTTCTTATTAACTAAATCGTTTAATACATTTATATACAATAAGACTTGGTGATTTTAATTCGTTTTAAAGAAATTCTTTCCCAACAAATTGGAATGGAACGAAGTGACTTATAAAAACCGTAAAATTAAGAACTCTAATATTGCTGATTTATTAAATATTTTCTACGAATAAGAAAGTGCCTATCAATGCACAGGGCGAATTGTTGCAAGCTCTTAATGATATGCCTAAAACCTTTATTAAAAACAAATTTTTGTTATCTTCTGTACCCAAATGTAGCCCCACCTATTGATTAAATTTTTAATATAAAACACTGGTCTCTTTATTTATGTTTAAATAAATGATATAAAAACTGGACTTACCTCAACACAGTTGTTAATTTGCGTCCTTCTCTTCTACTCGCATGGTGTGAAATGAGCGATAACGCTATTTCTTATCAAGATCACGTGGTAAGCTTTCTTATCTACTATGTCACGTGACATTGTCTACTATGACGTAGTAAGCTAAACACAAACCCTACACTAATGTAGTATATGTCACGTGACATTGTCTACTATGACGTATCTAACACGTATCTACCACGTACGTCACATATACTACATTAGTGTAGGGTTTGTGTTTAGCTTACTACGTCATAGTAGACAATGTCACGTGACATAGTAGATAAGAAAGCTTACCACGTGATCTTGATAAGAAATAGCGTTATCGCTCATTTCACACCATGCGAGTAGAAGAGAAGGACGCAAATTAACAACTGTGTTGAGGTAAGTCCAGTTTTTATATCATTTATTTAAACATAAATAAAGAGACCAGTGTTTTATATTAAAAATTTAATCAATAGGTGGGGCTACATTTGGGTACAGAAGATAACAAAAATTTGTTTTTAATAAAGGTTTTAGGCATATCATTAAGAGCTTGCAACAATTCGCCCTGTGCATTGATAGGCACTTTCTTATTCGTAGAAAATATTTAATAAATCAGCAATATTAGAGTTCTTAATTTTACGGTTTTTATAAGTCACTTCGTTCCATTCCAATTTGTTGGGAAAGAATTTCTTTAAAACGAATTAAAATCACCAAGTCTTATTGTATATAAATGTATTAAACGATTTAGTTAATAAGAAAGCAAAAATATATTTATACATGTTTAGATTTTTTTCGTGACTTAACGAATCTATTGTAATATAAAATGGTGTGTAGAAAGTAATTTCATAATAAAAACACAATTTTTGATTAAAATAATTTATTTTACATTATTATTGTCAATATAAAAACAGGTTCATAAAAATCTAAATTGTTGTTGAATCGTTAAGGTTACATTGAGTTATACATTCTACATTAAAATTATCCAAAAATGTCAACAAGTCGTTATCAACACTCACCGGTGAAAAATTATTTTGATTACTCATACACTCTACATTAAAATTCGTAAAGTCCACATTTATATTCTGAAAGTTGTTCGTTGGTAAGTCATAAATATTACTTTGTGTCAAACATTCAGTATTCATATTTCCAGTAGCAGTGGGTAAAACGTTGTATGCATTTTCATTATTATCCAAAACATTTGATAAGATCACATTTTCACTGGTTGATGAACCGAAAACAATATTTTGATTATCTGAAAAATTCGTTAAGTTCGCATTTGCACTCTCAAAGTTGTTGGTTGGTGAGTCAATATTTTGTGTTATGCGTTCGGTATTCATATTTTCATGATTTAAAAATATTAAAAAATATGTATTGTTATTTTCATCATGAAAGCTTTTGGCTAAAGAATAGGTGTTGGTTAAAAAAGCAGTATTCAAAAAATTCGTTAAGTTCATATTTTCACTGTCAAAGTTGAGAGTATTTCGTTCATTGCATTTTGTACATACGTAAGCAGAAGAATCTTTACGATGATTTTTTCTGTTATGACGTAATAATTCATACTTATATCGAAAACTTTCGTTGCATTCTACACATAGATATTCAGGTAAAACCTTTCGATGTAGCATTTTTTTATGATTCAATAAATCTTGTTTCGTCCTAAACACTTCACTACATTCATCACAACTGTGATTATGTAAAGTCTTTTTATGAATTTTTGCATTATGTTTTAAAAAATCCCGTTTACGAGTAAAATTTTCCATACAGTATTCACACCCATATCCTATGCGGGGTTTTTCATGAGTTTTTAAGTGTCTTTTATAACCGTACGATCTACTAAATGCTTTCTTACACACATTACAAATATAGGGTTTTGCATCCTTTAAGTGTAAAGTCTCATCTTCGAAACATGATGAAGAAGGTTGTTGATGAACAGAAACTTGCACTTCCTCAGATAGATCCATTATAAATATAATCAAAGTAAAACTTTAAAAATGCTATATGAAGCACGAAAACAAGTCAGCAACTGATTAAATTTTCCTCTGAGACTGAATTTATACTCTATGTTTAATGCCAAATTAGTATTTATTGCCAAATATATTAAAAAATCTCGCCAAATCTTAGCAGATATGTTATTTTAATAGCCAAATCTTGAAAAATATCCCCAATCCCATTAAAAAATCACGTAAACTATTTTAGTTTATCAACGTGTTAAAACAGATAATTTGTTCATGTCTAATTTCAAGCATGCAGAAAAGTTAAACTTTTAAGCAGGTTAGTATTTCCCTAGACTATATGTTAAATGGTTAATGCTAAAATTGGAAAGTTCATGATTTTTTGATACAATCTCTAAAATTGGTAAGATTATATTTACTATAAAATATCAATTTATTTATGATATAACGTTTTATAAAAATATGTAGTTTTAAAATCATATTAAAATATATAGTTTTAAAATCATATTAAAAATAAAAAAAATAAAAAAAAAAATAAATAAATAAAAAATTACTTTGATAAAATAAATATAAAACTTTCTATTTAAACATGTTTACATAAGTGCATTTATTTTAAAAATCCGATTAATAGTTTAAACTTTTACATAAAATTTTTATATGAGATAAATAATTAAAAATACAATTTTTGTACACATACTTTTATTTTTCAAATTATAAGATTTTTACATGCATCATTTTTATAGAAAGTTTACAATAATTTTATAAGATTCAACTAACAATTTTCAATATATATATATATATATATAGTAAAATCAGATATTACATTTGAAAAGAACCATATTTAGTCATACAAAGTTCTAATTTGAAAATTTCTGTTAATGTCCAACCTGATCCTTGTTCACTAAATTCATCAAAACACTTTTTCATCTTGTTAAAAGCGTTTTCAAGATCATTATTCAAATCATTTATTAAAAGAGTTGTTATACTTTTTGACCTAAAATTTTGAGTAATAAAATCCTTCGCTCCATTTTCATAAATACAACTAAAAATAACTTCTACATTAATATACCATTTCAATGATCCTTGGTCATTTAATTGAAAGTTTAATTCGTTTAAAATGTCAGTTCTTAAATTATTAAAAAATGACGTTAAATCCAAATCTTTGTTTTTATTATCAAATGTGGTTATTGTAAATGTATTAAGAGCATTTTTTCTTTTAAAATGCATAATTTTCTCCTTAAGAAAATCTCGGTCAGAATTTGATATTCCCTTTAATGTTGCTTGCGATAAGGGTTTTCGATGATTTTCTCTAACATGCTCTAAAAGTTTATATTTCTGTCTAAATGTTTCTGCACATTGATCACAGGAATGCGCTGGTAAAGGTTTTCGATGATTTTTTCTAATATGCATCAGCAACTGATACTTGCGATTAAAGGATTCATCACATTGCCCACATCTATGTTCAATAGAAGTCTTTTCATGAATTTTTAAATGTCTCTTTAACTCATCTGACCTGGTTAATGCTTTCTGGCATACATTGCAAATAAAAGATTTTTCGTTGAGATGAATTTTCATGTGACGAAGCAAATCCCATTTTCGTTTAAATACCATACTGCAAGAAACACAGCTAAAAGTTTTTGGTACTTTCTTAGTATCCAAGCTTGATGACACCTCATTTGAAATAGGCATTTTTGCAGATAAATCCATCTCTCTCACTAAAAAGTAAAGTGTTATAAAAAAATACAAGTTGATAAATTAAACGTGCGCACTCCTCAAAAATACAGCAGCAACTGACAAAATTTTCTTTGCGAATGCATTTATACTGCAGGTTTACCACCAAATTTGTAATTATTGGCGAAATCACGCCAAATATAAGCTAAATTCATACACCAGGAAAAGCAGCCAAATTCTTTAGAACCCCTATTAATCACACCAAATATATATCATTTTAATACCCAAACTTTTTAATGTAATCTAGTTTATCAACATGTTAAAACAAATAATTTGTGCATCACAGATTTTAAAGCTTGTAGGCTATTCGTTTGAAGTTTTTCATGGTTTTTTCCGAAACTTGTATACTTAATTTTACAATTATTAAAAATCCATGCTTCTGGTTGGTTCATGGTACTCCTAAATTATTTGAATATGATCAACACTTAATTCCACAAATCACTTAATTTTATAATCATTAAAAAATCCATGTGGTTGAAAAAACACCAAAATTATTTGTACACAATCAACACTTAATTCTACAAAGTGCTTAATTTTATAATACTTTTCATTAAAAATCCCTGGTTTTGATTGGTTCATGAAACCTCAAAAATATCTGTATATAAAAAACACTTAATTTTATAATACTATTCATTAAAATTCCGTGCTTCTGATTGGACGAAAAAAATCACGTGACCCCAAAAGCCACCATGTTCAATACTAGTGCACCTATTTCTATCTTAAATAGAGTGTATTCCTGTGGTTAAATTTTTTGAAAACTACTATCCCCTGAGAATATTTTGTTTCGCATCACAAAAAGTGCTATATACGCGCATAAAATATAACTATTAAACCTTAATGTATTTCAACATTTTTGCATCATTTATAAGTATCGTTCCTCTAATAAGCTACATAACATCGCAAAAGTTCTATATATGCACATAAAATATAACTGTGCAACTATTAAACCTTAATGTACTTCGACATTTTTGCATCATTTATAAGTATTGTTTATCATAAAATATAACTATTAAACCATAATGTGCATCAACATTTTTGCATCATTTATAACTATTGGACATCTAATAAGTTACATTACATCACAAAAGTACTAAATATGCACATAAAATATAACTAAGTAAGTAAGAAATCTTAATGTATTTCAGCATTTTTACATCATTTATAACTATCGTTCACCTAATAAGCTACATCACATCACAAAAAGTACTATATATGTACATAAAATATAACTAAGTAAGTAATAAATCTTAATGTATTTCAACATTTATAACTATTAAACCATAATGTGTATCAACATTTTTGCATCATTTATAACTATTGCATATCTAATAAGCTACATTACATCACAAAAGTACTAAATATGCACATAAAATATAACTAAGTAAGTAATAAAAATTTCAAAATTTTGCAATATTTATAAGTATTGTTTATCTAATAAGCTACATAACATCGCAAAAGTACTATATATGCACATAAAATATATCTAAGCAAGTATTAATCCTTAATGTACTTCAACATTTTTGCATCATTTATAACTATTGGACATCTAATAAGTCGCATATCATCACAAAAAGCACTAAATATGCACATAAAATATAACTATGCAGCTATGAAACCTTAATGTACTTCAACATTTTTGCAATATTTACAAGTATTACTTATTTAATAAGTTACATCCTAATTTCACTCAATATAATTAAGTTTGTAATATTAAATCTTAATCAATTTCGCAATGTACATATGCTTAACTTTAAAATTTCCGTTTTAATCTATTAAGATTAAAAAATAAATAATTAAATTTTTCTATGTGTGTGCGTGCATAAACTTAAATTACATTTATAATGCGAAATATTTTTTTTTCCAATCACATTTTAAAATATTACATAACTAAAATACTTAAGGATGCATAAATAAACAAAATATGCAAATATATGAATATAAGATTAATAAGTGCATGGCTTGATTTTAGCTTATGATAAGTTAAATAAAATCTACTATAACTCTGTTGCGTGGTAAAATGCTATTGGTTGATAGAAGTTAATTTATAAAATAAAGTTCTTAAATTAATATTATTAAATAAATATATCAATGAAAAAATACTTCTAGATAGGTCATTATTTTCAAGAAGCATATTTTTTAATGAATTAAATAAATGGTAACTCTGTAGTATAGTATTTTCATTTTAAGGTGAATAATTCAAAAAGTTTTTTAACTAGTTTAGTAGAACTATATAAGATAATCAAACAAAATGAGTTTATCGTAGTATGACGTAGTATCAACATGGTCGATAAGAAATAACCTTATCACTCATTTGTTTCTTTGGAAGTGTAGAAAAGAAGCATATTTTTTAATGAATTAAATAAATGGTAACTCTGTAGTATAGTATTTTCACTTTAAGGTGAATAATTTAAAAAAGTTTTTTTAACTAGTTTAGTAGAACTATATAAGATAATCAAACAAAATGAGTTTATTGTAGTATGACGTATTAAGTGCTTGCGAAAAATGCTAAGTCCTCGAAATACATTCTCTCTCATTAAATTCTTTATTAAAAAAATAAAAATAAATAAATAAATTCTATCTATGCGAATTCACTACTAAAGTTTCATCCTAAATCACATAATTTTAAACGAAAACTACTTATCTAACAATTATCTACATAAAAATATATTCTTACATAATTTCTAATACAACTCATTTAAAAGATTCCTTATCTATTTAAAAGTTTATGACCAAGATCTCATGAATACATGTTTAAGCATTTCCTGAATTGCAAAGATAAACAATCGTTAACACACAATTCTTAATCACTATTTCTACATATGTCCGAAAATACGCACTTATCACATTATTTAAATTGTCCTTCGCAAAATTTCTAAGACAACTCATTTACAAGATTCTCTATTTATTTGAAATATATTAGGATAGAAGATAATATAACTATTTTATTATAAAATGGAAGTTCAAACTAAAAATTACAAGTGTAAAAGATAATATCAACATCCCGTAATTTAAGAAAGTACACTGATAAAGTTCTTTAAATACACTATTTGAAGGATAAACCGTAGATTACACAATTATAAATCACTCTATTACTGCATATGACAGAAAAAATAAATTCTCTTAAATCAACTAATAGATGACAGTGATAATTAAAACCATAATTAAAATTATTTTTTTTTTAAAATCATAATTTTTCTAACTATTTCAAATTACCATAATTCTTTTAAAATCCTAATTAAAGTTCTAAGGTGAGTACATTTCTTTCTTTTTATATATATAAGAAAAAATCTCATCAAGCATAAGAAATTCTCTTTTTAAAAATTTTTTTCTAAGTTTAAAATTAATTTTAAAATCCTAATTAAAATTCTCTTAAAATAATATTCATTCAAGATAATAACATGCTTATCTTTCAGGCTCACGCGACACTTAAATTCTTTAATTAAAAAAAAATATATATAAATATAAATTCTCTCAAATCGATTAACACCACCGATCATTTAGATGGCAGCACCACCGAGGAAAGGTGCCTGGTTCGATTCTAAGGTGAGTCTATCTCTTTATTTAATTTTTAAAACCCTCTGGTTCAGCTTGTACAGGAAAGGTGCCTGGTTCGATTCTAAGGTCAGTATATCTCTTTATTTATCTCCCTCAAACTTAATTTCTAAACGGCGCAGTCATGGTCGAGAGGTCAAACGTCTAAGGTTCAAAGAGGGAAGGTGGCTGGTTCGATTCCAAGGTGAGTACATTTCTTTCTTTTTTGAAAATTTTTTAAGTATAATAAAAATGTTTAAACAAATTTAAAAAAGCTCTCGTCGAACATAATAAATTCTCTTTCTAAAAATTTTTTCTAAGTTTAAAATTAATTTTAAAATCCAAATTAAAGTTCTCTTAAAATAATATTCCTTATCATTCAAGATAACATCCTAATTCTAACCTTCCTTATCTTTCATGTCGGCATGCGTCACCGGAACGATACTGATAAGAGACGGTGCGGCAGCAGCACAGCTCGCCCGTGCCGTGCCGCTGGTGCCGCTGGCGGTGTATCCCTGTTATATATCTACTCACGTATTTCGAAGATGAAACTCCTGCCGGGCAAGAAAGCTTTAATATAGAACAGATTCCAACAAATATATCCCTTTAATAATTTTGAATAACATCCGTAGAAGGGCCACATGGCAGTAACCAAATAATTTCGCCAATTGAGAAAAATTGTACCGCTCGTATTTCGAAGATGAAACTCCTACCCGACAAGAGAGCTTTAATATAGAACAGATCCCAACGAATATATCCCGTTAATAATTTTGAATAACATCTGTAGAAGGGCCACATGACAGTAACCAAATAATTTCGCCAATTGCGAAAAATTGTACCGCACGTATTTCGAAGATGAAACTCCTACCCGACAAGAGAGCTTTAATATAGAACAGCTCCTAACAAATGTGTCCCTTTAATAATTTTGAATAACATCCGTAGAAGGACCACATTACAGTAACCAAATAACTTTGCCAGTTGAGAAAAAATGTACCGCACGTAATACCCGACATCGACAAAAGATCTTTAATACAGAACAGATCCCAACAAATATATAAGGGTCTTGAAGAAACAGATGAATAATGATTTTTAAGGAACAGACTAGTTTCCAGTATATCATGCGATGTTCTTCACAGGGAAATTTTGACTACTTGATTAGAAGTGCATTGCAGAAATTAGACTTTGAGTTCGGTTGATTAGAATGAAATAAGCCATGTACTTTTTTTTAGAAGAGAACTTGAGGAGATATTTTTGTTTGCGATGAGATTTTCTTTTCTTATTATTTTCATTCTGTTCATTAAGATATAGAATAAAGCGGTTATTAAAAAAATTAAATGGAATGGCGGTGTAAATTATTTCATAAAACGTTAACAGAGTTTTGAGTTAAAATTAAATAGAAAAATTTTAAATACATGTTATTACTACATCACAAATTATGAACATTTTCCTAAAATTAATTTTGATACTCTACTGCTAAAATATGACAAAAATATCACGTCGTTAGAAAATATATTGAATTATTATCCCTTGGAATGTTTGTTCGTTTGTTTGATTAAACCCATGTTTCTAAGCAATATAGTGGACGTTGTAAAAAAACTCTTTAAAAATTCCAATGTTAGAAAAAATAAATTCCTCTACAAAACTTAATGTAGCGTTAAAAAAAAAATGTCTATCAAAAACCCTTTCGTAAAATGATGAAATGGCGATTTTTTTACCCCTTTTCTCCTACCATTTAAATTACCACACACCAGAAAGCATTGACCTTTTTGTAATGTACTCTACTAGACAATGAATGCTGCCTTTGAAACCAATGCATACGCAATCCCATTCTCTTAGCAGTCCAAGGCCATTGATTACTTACACGTTTGGAACTGTAAAATAACCTTGTGAAATGAAGAGTAAAGGATAAAGAATTTTCCAGACCTTTCTTTCTAAATGGAAAGTATGAGGAAATGAGGCATGCATAAAATTACAGATTTTGTGCGTATTCATTAACAAATCTTTGCCTTCTTGATAATGAATAATATCGTGATGAAAACATATTTTGAAGTTTGATTAGAAGTTTTGATGTTTAAAATCCTAAACCTGATGTAAGATATAGAGTTTAAAGTTCTCTAATCAGGTTTATTCTACTTTTTATTTATTTATTTATTTATTTTTTTTTTTTAAACTATATATATGCATAGATGCCAAAATTTTAATTTGTTCCGGAGTATTTTTAGCCCCACCTTTTTTTCATAACACACATTTTTTATGGATGAATTTTTCTTATTTTATCGAAAAATTTTCTATAAATATAGTGGTGCGAAACAAAGGCGGAGCTAAAATACTCCGGAATAAGTTAACCCCTTAACGCGTGGCGTCCTTGCTGCGAGGACGCAAAATTTAAGATCCAGCTGCAAAAATTCATCCCGGAAATTTTTTAGCAAAAATTTACGTTTATAACATATCAGAAAAGGCCGGTTTTTTTAACCTTAAAATTTAAAATTTCTTTTAGTTTAATTTAGTTCATGAATTCCGATGGCAGTATAATTTAAATGATCTGATTTGTCTTGCGCCGCAAAGGATTAAAATATTGGCATGTATGTATGTGTGTGTGTTTTATTTTTCTGCTTTATGCATGATAGACTACGAGACAGAAGACAGTAAACGAGCCCATATTCTACTCCCTTTTTTACACATGGAAATATCAAATAGACTACAAGAAATATATTAATAAACTAAATATACTGAGCATAAATATAAAGAGTTGAGTTCATACCAACAAATTTCGCGGTAAATTTCATGGTATTAAATTGCAGATCATTAAGATTGGAGTTTAATAATAATAATAAAAAAAATAGTGTTAATAAATCCTATTCAAATAATGTACAAAAATATTGACAATTATGTATTTTATTTTTTAAAACAGTGCTTGAAATATTCAAGTATAAAGGATATTTAAAGAAAAAAAAAAAAAAAAAAAACGAATCAAAAGTTAATGAAAATTTTGACATCTGTTTTTTACTGCGATGCAATTGTGTTCATAGTAGAAATATTAGTCTTATGAATAATGATATGTAGCAAAATAAATAATAAATGAGTACATAGAAATTGTAGCTAATGAAGCTTTTATTTGTATTTATTATATATTTCTGGGGGGGGGGGGGAAGAAATGGAAAAAAAAGACAGAGAGAGAAAGTTTAAATTTCCTTAAACAATATATTCATGGTTACTACAGATGACTTTTTTTTGGTACCATTATTTCCATAACATAAAATTTATAATAAATTTATGCAAGCAAGCTGCAGATTTACCTACATAAATATTTTATAAATTTCATTTTTTGAAAATAGTAGCACGAAAAGAATAAAAAAGAAAGGTCGCTTAGGCAGCCCTGTGCATTGTTATGGTTAATAATAATAAAGTGTTTAGCACCTACAATAAAAATTTCTTATATATAATAATTCTTTATTTTTATTTATTTATTTATTTATTTTTGTGAGAATTCAAGAAATTATTGAAATGATGCTATGAGAAATTGTATAATTTGACAACAGTTACGACGTGCAATGTTTGTTGTCTAAATCAATTACCCATAGCTGCCAACATCCTAATTAATAGTCCGTAGTTGGCTAAAAAATTAAATCATTCTCCGCTGATCAACAAAAAAAAAAAAAAAAAAAAAAAAGGAACAGTTTTTTTTTTTTTTTTTTTTTTTTTTTTTCCCCAATAGATTTATTTAAAAAAAAAAAAAAAAAAAAAAAAAAAACTTATTAAAGTAATAAATTTTCTAAATTAAACTAAGAAATTGGAAAAACAGAATAGATCAAAGAAAACAAAATTTATATATTCTTTATGAATGTTCTCTGAAGAAAGAGAGTTCAAGATGCGATATGTCTCTCTTTCTCGTGATCCAGGATGAATTCATTCAACTCAGAATGAATTGCGTGCAAAATGATTTAATGAATGATTCTCTGACTCTTGAAGCCATTTATTTTAATTTAACTTTCCGATTAATTCAAAGGGAGAGTTGCTCTTTAATTATGAGTATTTTAAAAGATTTAAAAAGCTCCTTTTTGATCAAGTAATCAAAGCTTTAGTTTTAATTAGCCAAGTATTAATTTAGAAAGTTATCTTTGAAAGTAATTCAAGGTTTTGTATCATGCTATACTGTTTATTTACTGATGTGCATTTGCTATCGGTTTGCAATATTCATTTTCTCAATCGTTCAAAAAAAAAAAAAAAAAAAAAGAAAAGAAAAGAAAAGAAAGAAAGAACGAAAACTTACTGTAAACGTCTTAAATTCAGTTTAAAAAAAAAGTGTCTTAAATGGATATGGTCACATTTTAAGCGGGGGGGGGGGGGGGGGGGGGGAGAAAAAAAAAGTCTTTTTTTATTTTGCCATTTTGAAAGCGCATAAAACACCACTTTTTTAAGACTTTTTCATAAATAAATTAGTGGCGTGTGATTTTGTTTTCTGTTAAAATTGTTTTTAGTTATTTGATAGAACATAAATGTCAATAATTAAAAAAAGCTACTTTTATCCGGCTATAAAATCGAACCAGTTACCATTGGAGTGAAAAGTTATCCCTATCACGCCACCGCAGTACACTGCCGGCATCGTTTGTACAATAATATATAATGCAATATTTTCGAAGCACATCTCAGTTTCATATTCGGTATTTTTTGACATAAAACTATCGATAAAATATATCAAAAACTTAATATGTATTATTATCTTAAATTTTATGTGTATAGGTTTAGAATTTTGTTACATGTATAACAAATATGTGAAAATTGTAGTCTATGGTGTTTTGAAAACTTCTTTTTTTAAAAAAAAAAAAAAAAAAAAAAAAGTAGGAACAATTTTTTAAAAAGATTATTCAGTTACAAATTCGTTCTCTTAGCTACAAGTTAGTACTTGCTTCATTAAGCAGAATATTTTTTGTTTTATTATTTGATAGTGCTTTAAATAATATGTAACGCTTTTTTTTTTTTTTTTCATAAGATATACATCTCGTACCATTTATGCTCCTCTGTTATGTTCAATCTAAATTTTTTATAATGAGATTCTTTAAAGTTTCTTCGTAAATAAACATAAAAAAAAAATAATAATAAATAAATAAAAAAGCACTTTTGTAATTTATTTCATTATTTTAAGCATTGCTTCTGCATAAATGTAGATTGCACATTTAATTAAATAACAGTAATTAAAAAAATTCTATTGTATATTTATTAAAATTTTACTTATTTAAATTAATTCACAAAATGAAACTGAATAAGTTTCAAATTAAAAGTAAAATAAGAGTGATAATACAAGACTGAATTCTAAGCTCTATATTAAGTCATTTACGTGTCTCCAGTGCCTTTTCAATTGCTTTTTTTTTTTTTTTTTGTCTTACTTTAATACGCATTTATTTGCACTGCTTTCAAATGCAAAAATGTTTTTAAGCTTAAAACCGTAGAAACAGTTTAACCCTTTGCGGCGCAAGACAATTTGAAACATTTAAATTATACTGCCACCGGAATCCATGAACTTTTTAACCAAAAGAAATTTTTAAGGTTTAAAAAGCCGGCCTTTTCTGATACGTTATAAACGGGAAATTTTGCTAAAAAAATTCCGGGATGAATTTTTGTAGCTGGATCTAAAATTTTGCGTCCTCGCAGCGAGGACAGCGCGCGTTAAGGGGTTAAGTCAATAAACTCATTATAGGAAAAACTTTAAGATATAAATTTTTAGATTATCCCTTTGCCACATAAGATGGGTTTGTAAAAATTTTAAGTAAATAAACGCATTATTGTAAAAACTTTAAAATGTAAATTTCTGTATGATCCCTTTGCCATATAAGATGGGTATGTAAAAAAAAAAAAAAAAAAAAAAAAAAAAAAAAAATGAATTTGGACCACAATACCATTTAGACCAAACTTAATTCTATTATTGTTTGACCAGAGCCTGACTAAGGCAGGGGCATACGGGGCAGTTGCCCCGGGCCCCCAAATTAAATAGAAACTTTATTTTACGTTTCCTTCTATAATGAACTTTTTTAAAACAATATATCAGTATAGCGTAAAATCCGGCTTAATTGAGCCATCGTAATTGCGAAAATTTAGCTGAATTCCTTCCTAATGTCAGCAAGGATATGAATTTTCCACAGCTAGATGACAAAGTTAACAGTCAGAAATAAAATTGATAGAACGATATTTCGTCTGACCATTGGAAGGGGGGGAGACTTCATACCTATTTTAGGTTCTAGTCAATTTTCTTGTTATATATCTATAATGAGGTGAAAAATTTAAATACCTCCATAAAGTTCGGTTCTTTATTACTGAAGTAGTGAAGCAGAGGGGGCCCCCTAAAGGGAGTTTTTGCCCCGGGCCCCAGTTAGGCTAAGTCGGGCCCTATGTTTGACCAGAATTACTCGACGTACATTACCTGCTCAAACTATATAAAATATGTGCCTTCATACACTATATATACCCTAGTTTTCTGCACATTTGTGCAGAGGATTGGAGTCTATACACAAAATAATTTGAGACAAATATTTCATAGGAATTTCGTTAACAATTTCACGACCGCATGTTTTTGTCTTTTTGAGAATAAGCTCCGCCCGTGGGCGTTATTCTTTTATATTACATTAGTTTAAATGAATATTTTCTGTATTCAAATTTATAATATAAATGAACATTCGTTACAATTATACTCTTTCTAATCAAAATATTTGTTTCAATAGTGCATTGACTGCACATATGTGAATATTGGGTATATCGTCCAGAAATAATGTAACCTAAAGAACCGCCTACTGGTGGAGTTATAAATTTTCAAATGACGTGAATTTACGTCAGCGGTCGCGAAAGTGTTAAGTAGAGCCTCAGAAGATTTTATACGAGATCCGACTATAAAATTATATTTTTAAAAAATGAACGTTAGATAAAAAGCTTTATTTTTGACATGTGAAAGGGAAAATTTTTAACAATATTGCTTTCAATTTCAGTATTTATACGGTCGCTTAAAAAGTACCTAAAATGGCGCATTTTTATTCGCGAAAAAGTGACTTAAAAGTTTAAAAGTTCAATGTTTCATAACTATGTAAACTTTGGTCATAATAGAATTTTTTTTTTCTCCCTTGAAATTGTACAAAAATTATTTCCTTAATAATTACTCGTAATAAATACCACAAAACCGTAGTAATTTAAATTTCGTAATTTTTACAGGAAGTACTTACTTACATTATTCCAAAAATGATGGAATATTTTCTAAAATAGTCGAGAGCACTTGATTTATTTTTTTATTTATTTATTTTTTCCTTTTTTGTGTGTGTTTGTATGTATTATAAATGTTGAAGCTTGGGAGACATACCAAAATTGATATACCAAGCTATAAGAAGTTACTTGTATTGTATTATATACATATGTTACCTCATTAGATGGAATGATTTATTTTCTTATTATCCAAACGGACCCCTCAATAAATAAATAAATTGCTTAAAAAAAAATATCCTTCCTAACTATACAGAATTCGCTATAGTTTATTTTAAAATCTATATTTATTGACGATCATTGAGCTGATATTTTGAAAATCATCCCAAATATTAGATTGAACATAAACATTATTATTTACCCGTCCAGGTGAGCTGTTGTGCACATAACTACTACGAAAGTGACCTGATAAGTCAGCGGCTTTTTATTACTCTACACTTCAGCGAAAACAATTCATCATAATCTTGTTAGTATATCCCGACTACTTACTTAACATAGAAACTTTTCAAGCAATCAAATTCTGCACACGTGCCATAATTGAATAGTCTTTTGCTGCCTATTCTTCTCTTATAAGTTAACATCCTTATTCTAAGCTTACCATACGAGTATCCAGTTCTAATCGAATCATGAAAGAAAATAAGCAGAGAGAGAGCAAGTGGTAAGAGAGGTGAGGGGGTAGAAAAAATCACTTGTAATAGAAGAATTGCGTGTATGTATCGAGTGTGGGCTAATGTGTCGAGACGCCCAGATTATTCGAACACCTGATTGGTCGAAATAACTGTTGCGTCACCCATCTGATTTATCCATTCAACCCCCTCTAGCATCCGGTGGGGGAGGATGGGTTGCCATTGTGCTTTCCCCTCCTTACAAATGCTGGGGCGAGCGATTGATTGCGGCTAATGGACTCAACCGGACACAATACAATTCCAGCGTGTTGATTTTCGGAGCAATATCCGGAGTGCTTTAACATCGGCAGGGTTTTGGCCAACCCTTCCTGCACTTATTCATTAATTCATCTCATTCGCTCCCCCCAAACTTAACGGTTGTCTGTTTGAGGGAAGGAAGCTTTTTATGTTCCCCTGGAGATCAACGAACAAATAACCTGGATCTTGAGCGAAATTCATTGTGTGAATTGAGTTGCGAATCAAATCGCTCTCACTCTCTCTTTCTCAACTTCAGTTTAGTATAGATGTTATCTTTACAACCCAGAGTGTTTAAATAAAATGTACTTTCTTTTCGTTTTCTTCCCGCATTTTTTTTTTTTTTTTTATTTCCTTGGTTAAGTAAATGTTCTCACGCATAATTTTTAATTCAATATCTGAAGCGATTAAAGATAGTGTAGTAGATAAAAAACGAGAATTTAGCAACATTTTTATTTATTTATTTTAAGATTTTATTTTATTTTATTTTTCTTAATATTATGACAATATATTCAAAGCAGTGCCACTTCATGTGTGTAATTCCTTTGTAAATATCTTCTATTTTATTGTTAACTTGTGGACAAATCCTATGGATATAATAATTCATTATAAGATAGATAATAAATATATTAAGTAAAACATTTTTTTCTTCTTTTTAATTGATTTTTGAACTAGCGTTTAAATTTAATTATTATGAACTAGCGTGACTGTTCTCAGTGAATTCTTAAAACCTATGCATGGTAATGTTTTTTATTGTTATGTTAGGTATAGATAGTCGTCGTGCGAGCCATCTTCTTTAATAGAATGAGAAGAGAAACACACAATCTCTAAAGGACAAGAGATTGATCCAGGAAAATTTAGCTAAGCAATCACAAAAGCATATCAATTATCAATATACATTTGACTATTAATGTCATAGGAGCTGCCCAGAAAACATCTTTGAATGTCGTCAATATGTTTTGTTCTTTTATTATCACGCATTGGTAATTGTTTAAAAAAAAAGGAGGGGGCCCAACTTTCACTCAGATGATCGTACATCCGCACATATGTACACCAAGAACTATGCATTAAAGTTTGCCCTCCCCCCCCCCACCACCAATGAACTTAACTTTAAAACGAACATAAGTTATTGCCTTAAAATTCGTATCTAGGCATAGTAAAATGGTTATGCGCTATAAGATTGGTTGCAACGCCGCATGGCGGCAAACAATGGAATTAATATTCCTAAAATCTGAAATGGCAAGAAAAGATTTAATAATAATAATAATTCTAAAAAGTGCCTTGGGCCTAAAACTGATGGAACTAGACATTTAAAATGCAGAAGTCTCCGCTAGAGAGTTCTTTAATCCGTGATGTTATAAACCACTGACAAACGGAGAAAATCCCCAAAAACTGGACGTACGGTAGTCCGCTTAATAAGGAGTCGAGCTTATAATTGAAGGATGGAGCGATCGATGTTGGAGCCATCCAAAGACTGTCATGTAGATTAATGGTATCTGGTGCAAGTAAAATCCGTTGTGACCTCCATGTTTTGTAAATGTAATAGTTCAGGTATACTGAAGTTGGAGAAACATCTCCTCCGTGGATGTTTTAAATTGTGATGGTACGATTACCCTAGAAATTAATTCTAGACCGTTGGTATACTGTATGTCTAGCTTTAGTACAATGTTAAGTCCATTCAAATTCATCGTACCAAAAACTGGCTGACGTCCTAATTCAATGGTATGGAGCATGATTTATGTTCGAAACAACCATGTTTCAAATACTTTTCGTTTTTTATACAGCCGAGATATATCTTTCCCATAAAAAGGGAAATCTAGTGCTGCTACGCTACCTGCTGGGCGATATACCCAAAAATCTAATCAACAAAAAATTTATATCTAAGTTTCCAAAAATAGTCTAATGGTGTTCAATGCATCTAAAATCATGTAAATACATTGAAAACTGGAAGTCTAAAAGTTTCCGAATCCACTACTTTTTCTCTTGTTATGTGTGTAGAAGAAAATAATATATATATGTGGTTTTCTAATTAGATAATAATGCTTGCTTTAGATCATATTACCGGAAACATGAGGACCTGTGTGCTGGTGTCCACTAAACTTAGACATATTACATGTCTAGGTTTAGTGAACACATTGAGGTCTTCTCATATGGCTCACTGTTTAGCGTGGGTAGACGTGTCTTCTACAAACCGTGGGGCCATGCTTATACGCATTGTAGTTGCTGAAAATCTTCTGGCATGGCGTACGTATCGAACTATCTAGCGTTTCTATATGTAACCAGGGTGTGTATCAACCAGGTGTCTTATGTGACACAGCCTATCTTCAACTGTGGATGCACGTCATTAGTGATTATCGTTTAGAAATTGAACAGTGAAGCGATGGCCCATCGTCGCGTTCATCAGACTCGGATATGTCTGCTTTGTGACGATCGTAACAAAGATGTTTACATAACGTGTTGGTTTTTTAAGACGTGTCAGGGCAGTAGATAGCAGAGCCACTTATTCTACTTGCATCGCAGCTCACACCCACTTTCGTTTTAGGACCGTTTTAGATCTCTTCAGAGATTTGTCGAACTCAGGGAGCCTTAGCTCCAACATTATGTATATATATATATAATGTTTTCCCTCTTCCCTTTCACTTGGTCTATGGTGAGAGCAGTGGTTCATGCCAATGTAGGTACAATACCTTACTTCTTCTTTCGAGCGCAGAGAGCTACAAATACTTTTCTGACTTTGTGTTGACCAATAATTGTTGTAATGCTTGGGGCTATACAATCACATGCGATTGATTTTTCTCCCTGAGTGCACTGTTAAAAAAATGCAGAAAAAATACAGAAATTCTCTGTAATTTCAGAAAAAAAGTCGTAAAATACGTTTTGTCTACGTAATTTTTCCGTAATTTACGACTTTTTTTCTGAAATTACAGAGAATTTCTGTATTTTTTCTGCATTTTTTTAACAGTGTGATTCGTTGTGGTAATCCTTCTGATTCCTTATACGAATGTTATTTAGTTATAGGTGCATGGCGACGGATGACGGTAGTAGTGTAATAGTTTGAACGATGCTGATGACGCATGGCCGCATATGGTGGCTTTTTCCGCAAATGGGTTTAACACTTCGGTTTCCTTTTGGAAAACAAGGAAAATTGATACGGAATTTCTTTGACAGAACCTGTGAACTGCATGTACCCACTAGAGTCTGGTCCAGTCAAAGCTCAGTCTGGTTTGGGAATCTGGACATTCGTTTGAAAATCTGCCTCGCTGCAAATATGAATACTGAATGCTATACTCTATGATGTGATTACTGGCATTTTTGCTTTAAGTAGGATTAAATAGTACCATCTTTCATCACATGTCTTTCTGTAAAGTAGACTTTATATTGGCTGTTTTTTTTTTTTTTTTTTTTTTTTTGTTAGAATTTATATTCTTTATGGAAGGTATACTACGTGCATAACTAACAAAACTAGAAGTTCCATATGCAACTGTGATCTTTCTTAATGACGAATCTTTTGTCTCACATGGAATTAAAACGCTATTTCTGGCAAGAGAAGTGCTTAAAAGAAAGGAGACATTACAGTGTTCAACAATAAGTACCATAAAGATCTCTTTTAGTGTTTTTTACAAAGAGCTAATATGCATTTCGGTAATTTGGACTTTACAAGACAGAAAATTGCTAATAAATAAGGTTTCACAAGCAAAAAAATTAACAACAACAAAAAAAATATATTGTGGAGAAAAAATTTATTTTTTTACAATTTTTTTTCTGGTCAGTAGAACATGAAAAAAAAGTCTGACAATTTCGGGGGGGGAGCTCGAGCCCCCAGAGCCCCCCCTCTGGATACGTCCCTGTCGCTCTCACTCTCTCTTTCTCAACTTCAGTTTAGTATAGATGTTATCTTTACAACCCAGAGTGTTTAAATAAAATGTACTTTCTTTTCGTTTTCTTCCCGCATTTTTTTTTTTTTTTTTTTTTTCCTTGGTTAAGTAAATGTTCTCACGCATAATTTTTAATTCAATATCTGAAGCGATTAAAGATAGTGTAGTAGATAAAAAACGAGAATTTAGCAACATTTTTATTTATTTATTTTAAGATTTTATTTTATTTTATTTTTCTTAATATTATGACAATATATTCAAAGCAGTGCCACTTCATGTGTGTAATTCCTTTGTAAATATCTTCTATTTTATTGTTAACTTGTGGACAAATCCTATGGATATAATAATTCATTATAAGATAGATAATAAATATATTAAGTAAAACATTTTTTTCTTCTTTTTAATTGATTTTTGAACTAGCGTTTAAATTTAATTATTATGAACTAGCGTGACTGTTCTCAGTGAATTCTTAAAACCTATGCATGGTAATGTTTTTTATTGTTATGTTAGGTATAGATAGTCGTCGTGCGAGCCATCTTCTTTAATAGAATGAGAAGAGAAACACACAATCTCTAAAGGACAAGAGATTGATCCAGGAAAATTTAGCTAAGCAATCACAAAAGCATATCAATTATCAATATACATTTGACTATTAATGTCATAGGAGCTGCCCAGAAAACATCTTTGAATGTCGTCAATATGTTTTGTTCTTTTATTATCACGCATTGGTAATTGTTTAAAAAAAAAATCTCTTTAATTTTGTAGGGAAGAAAGCTGCTCATAAATTTAAAATTTCTTTTCTTTTCTTAAATTTTACAATTTTTAAAAAACTTCAGAAAAATACTTTATTTGCCAGTATTCAAAACAACAATATTTATTTGTTTTATATTGGTTCCTTCAGCCAATGTTATTTAAGAAAATAACATAGTAAATCTTTAGAACATTTTTTAATACACTGGTTCTCATAATTATAAGGACACCCTTTTTTCTAAATTAACTAAACACTGAACACTATTATTTTAAAAAGTATATTTTTTATTAATTTGAATTTCATTAATACACTATATTTAAAAAGTTTTATCGTTTTTCTGTCTTAAAAAACTTTAAATACGGTAAAAAAAAAAAAAAAAAAAAAAATGATTTTTCAGGTGTGCACAATTATAAGGACAGCTCGAATCTTAGTAATTTTTTTTTTTTTTTTTTCAGTTATTCTTTAAATTATTATTTTATGGGGTCTATTTTTAGGGTGAAACAGTTATACATTCTCGCTGGTATATCATATATATATACAGTTTCAATACCATTTCATACAGCATAGATGATATTCTGAATACATTTAAACTATTTAAAATTGCTTTCCACTTGCATGCACTTTTCTAATATGATAAGTTACGTTTTTTTCAACTTTTAGGCCCCGAGAAAGGTAATAACACAGAAGTTTCTTTCTCCAAACTATTTTCTATCCCCCCCCCCCCCTCTCTAAAATCTAACAAAAATCTGAGAATTCCACGTTTAAAATTTGCGGATATTCTCTAAACGAAAAAATCTTGATTGTTCCTATATATATGAACATATAAAAAAAACGTGGAGAAAAAAACATTTTGCACTATTTTTTATTAATTTTGTTTCATATTGAAAAAATATATATATAACAGTTTTGGTTTTTAGAATACTAGATATATTAAGTGCACTTAGTATAATCTTGTTCACAATCATTTTTACATTAGTTATTTCAAAACATAAAGTGTCCTTATAAATATGAGAAGGAGTGTATTATTAAAAATTTTGGCATATGCGCATAGAGTTCCGTAACACACAGTTTGGAACCTCTTGAAATCAGGGTTTCGCGAATAAATAGGTACACCATGGTAACTCTAGTACTAAAGTGCCACATCAACTGCATATTCAGGGCGAGAATAATAAGAAATCTCGATTTTATTTCGATCAGAGTTGACCTTCATGACAAAATTAAAACTGAGATTCCAGCCTTTCACTATAAAAGTAAAATGTGAAAATACCTTGCCTCATTAAAACCTTCGCACACTTAAGCTTAAATTTCTCGAGTGAGCCAAATTAACTAAGGCCTCCCAGATGGTTCTTTTCAAAAAAAAAAAAAAAAAGAAAGAAAGAAAAAAGTGGGTGCAGCATGAAATTACTGTCACAATGATTGTGTGGTAGTTAATAATTTAGGCGGAACACTTTCTTTGAAATAAAGCATACACTTGTTACTCCTGTGACATGCTCTTAGGTTAAAGAAACATTTATATCGTATAATATCTTTATACAAAAACCGGTGTAGAAGTATATGGTGTTTATACATTACTACTCTAATTGAACATCTGATTCCAATATTGGACAGAAATGACATTACAATCTTCTTTTTGTGCCTATTTATTTCGATTGATAAGAAATCAGTTTTGACAAGTGATACATATAAGGGTGATTTTAAAATCAATTGCCGATGTTATGTCCTAATTTTTCAATTTCAATACATATCATGTGTTAAATATACTATTTTGACTGTATAAAAGTATGAAAAAGAACATCATTTTATATTTAATTCGGTGCACTTATTACATTTCTTCAGAACTGTAAAATAATAATTTTCTTCTATTATTTTGCTTAGCAAGTAATGATAATTCCGTTGTCTCGAAAAAGATATTCATAAAATTTCAGTCTTTTTCTGTATTTAATAACAACTTTTTATTTTATATATGAATTAAAATATAAAGAAATATGTGTCAATTAAACAAAAATGCAAACGATTTTACTTAAATGCTAACGTATTAATTTAAAATTTATTCATAGTTTGTGTCTTCACGTGTAGCTTAAGAGTGTTACCTCAGAGAACTTATTATTTTTTAAATATGTGTATATTATACAGTCGATAGTATTAGTAAGAAAGCGATATTGTTCCTTCTTAGATTGTGAAGATTAGAAATGGATACATTTTTTTTTTTTTTTTTTTTTTTTAGTTTTTGCTTATTATTTTTTACTGTATAAAAATGTGCAATTAGACAATTCTGTATGTTTTTTGTAGGAACCAATAAATCTAACTTAATTTTCATAAAAACATTTAGAATTTATTATAGTAAAGAAATCTTTAGTAAATCTCACGAGTGTTGCTTGATAAAGATAACAATATTGGGATAACAGTAACATTCATGATTTAAAGTAACCAATTTATAAATAAATGTACAATCAAAACTTTTTAATTTTTCATTGTAGTTTGCTATGAAAAATCTATAATTTTCCGTTAAACACATTTTTATTAGGTACTAAAACCTTTATTTATGAAAGAAAGTAACACTCGTGAGATAAATATCTGCGTTTAAATACCAACACTTATTAAAATAAATATTCATATCATTCTGACATAAACTCAATATTAAAATAAACTAAGCTGGTTTGTAAATTTAGTTATTGATACAAAGGAATTTACAGAATGTTTTTTATCGGTAACACTCCTGAGAAAAAAAGTGACTTGCCAAGACACTTTTTGAATTTTCTAAAATATAAAAAAAAAAAAAAAAAAAAACTCATAAATAACCACCTGCTTAGAAAACTATAAATTATAAGGAGTTCATTCATGTGTAAGTTTTTGTGTTTCATGTAAGTCAATTTTTTCAAATTTTCTAAAGCTGAAAACGGCAATTAATTTGAAAATCACCCATAACTCAATTTTCATGTTTTTTTTTTTTTCTCTCGCTTAGATATGTTATGAGTTTTTTTTTTTTTTTTTTTGTTCTATTCCTCTCTATTCTTTTTCAAAGACAGCTATTTAAAGTTCCAATGTTAATGGTTATATTTGTTTCTTCGTTTCTACGACCTTTTTAATTTTTATCACAAGATAAGATTATATTTTACAAACTATGCGTAAAATGTGAGACATTGCAAGTTTTAAATTGAACAAAAAACAGACATGCACATGAATAATCATCTGCTTAGGTATAAAATCTAATTTAGGTGAACATCTAAGTACTTTGGGATATTGAAAATCAGAAACTCTTTCTCAATAAAACTAATATATAAAATGGAGCATGGATATTGAAATAAAATTTAGAATAATCAATGAAAATGAAAATGTGATAGAGTGGTAATTTCGCAATTAAAGAAAATGTTGTAATCTCCATCAAATATTGAACTCAATAAAATGCAAAATGTAAATTTGATTATACTTTTAAATTTACATTTGCACTTTTTTCTTAAATTTCATTTAATTACACTTTTTAATTATTTTTCCCAGTCAAAAATTTCCAAAATTTACTCGCCCACCAGCAGAATTTTCTGTTATCCATCTGCAGCAAAACAAAATCTGTCTGAGATTTCGGAATGCCGGACCAAGTTTGGTATAACAAAAAATATTAACAATTCATAAAACATGTAAAATTTGCATCTACAAAGAAAATGCATGGGGCAATATATGCAATATATAGTAATCTAAAGTCATAACTTAAATTATACTTCGTTTTTACTTTCTTCTATATTCAATAGAAGAAAGTATTGGATTCGTAAAAATTTTCGACCTCGGGATTTTGATGGATTTACACGTTTTGAGAGCTGTAAAACACGATTTGACCATTTTTAGAAAATGTCTGTCAGTCTGTGTGTGTGTGTGTGTGTGGCAAAATTTTGTGGCAACTGCGTATCTCAGGAACTACGGCACAGAATTTCATACAAATTGGTATGTAGTTGCACCTTGACATAAATTAGTGCCTATCAACTTTTGGTAAAAATTGTCTTACAGGTTGCGTTGCCATCCCGCTTTTTCTAAATTTTTAACATGGTGATATAGGACAAAATTTTGCATAATGTGCATAAAAAAAATTATTTTTTAGTAATCAATATGAAATTTACAAGAATTATTTATAACAGAGATAGTCAACTGTGAAAAAATTTTTGTATGTGTATGTGTAAGAGCCTCGCCACCCCCCCCCCTCGAGGGGAAGTCCCCCCCTCCCCCGAGGGGAATAAATTTTCATAATGGGAATCTTTCAAAAGAGCTCGCCAATACCTTTAAAACGAATGGTTGAACCATCGATCTGCGATAATTTAAAATAAAGTTATCAATTTTTTTCATTTTTAACAAACAAACAAACAAACAAAAATTTAATGTAATATTGACGATATTTTTTTTTTTTTTTTTTTTTTTTTTTTTAATTTAGTGTTATACTACTTCTCTAATATGGAAATCGTCTGAATTATCATGGAAGATAATTTTTTTTAAATAATAATTTTAATAATTTTTTTTTTTTTTTTCTGAGTGAATTTATATAGGAAAATATAGAAGAAAGTCACGTGGTGGCCACAACATACTAGTTTATTCTGGCATTTCTTTTTGAGATGTTAAATTAACAGTGTTGCTCATTTTAGGGACTTTTTTATTCAATATATATCACTAATTTATAATTTTAATATTTGTCTAATCACATCAAAGATTAATCGCTTGTCATGTACATAGTTGCCAACTTAGCACCTTTTGGCTACCGGAAAATTTCAATAATTTTATTCTATTTTATTTTATTTAATCAGTGAAAACTGTTATACTTCACTGATTAAATAAAATAAATAAATTTATTAAATTTTTCCTGTGATGTAGATCATCACATATTATAAAATTTATTTTTTCTCTTTAAAATATATGTAAATTCTCTAAATAAATAAAATTATAAATTAAATTATTTAATCTTAAACAACTATTTAAAATATAACGATATAACTTTTTTTAACCTATAAATAATAAATTTACAAAATACGTTTTCTAATTTTTATATCTTCCCTTTCATATCTTTTTCAGTGTAACTGAAACAAAATCTTTGATCTGTTCCCAGTATTCACTTAACAATCCGAACGTAATGAAAATTCTTTTCGCGCTAGAAAGGATATGTTTTGACTTATTTCTATCCTTTTGTTTTGTGAAACCAGAAAATTATTAATTCGGTCTCTTTTAATCTTATAATAATATCAAAATATAACTCATGTGCCCTCTTGTCGTCTAATTTGCATCATCAGCTAGATAAAATATTTGCTTAGCTGGTTGTTTCCCTGGAGCTAAAATACTTGGAACATTCAGTAACAACGGCCACTGAAGTACTGGTCGCCTTTTCAAAAATTACATAAAAATAATCATAACATACTGCAACCATTCTCTATCTTAAACTTTGAACTTGGCGTCTATAATTAAACGCCATATGCATTGTCATTTTTTGCTCCAGTTTTGTTGCTCACTTACTTACTGACTTTTGACCATGATATAGCAAGAAAGATTAGGGCCTGGGGCCCGGTACTGTTTCCCCACTCCTTGCTTCACACTCCATATTGCTATTGTCAAAATCTATTAAGTTTTTGGGGGAATTCTATGGTCACTCTACAAAATATCTTATTTCACGTAATCAATAAATTCATCTGAACTGATCAATCAATGGCCTCTTGGATTCGTGCTTGGGCAATCTATTTCCATCTATAATTTTTAACTTGACTTTTTTACAGCTTATCCTGTGTGGCCAACGCAAAAATATTATCTTTTCGACAGCTAATAATCAACATCAGATTTCCGGTAGCCAAAAGGTGCTAAGTTCGCAACTATGGTCATGTGTATCAAAATTACTCCTTAAAATGAATGGCGATTATTGAATAAAAAAGTCCCTAAATTTGACAGCACTGTAAATTCATCTGCATAGTTATAAACTATCTGTACCGCTCGCTCCCATATTGTTTCTGCTACTGGGTTTATTCGAAAGTACTGTGTAATTAATTACTTCAAAATGCAATTGATTCGTTTATATGGAGTATAATAGCTTAGTTATTTATGAAATAAATCAAAATCTAGATATAGTTTACATGTTTATTATCTGCATTAACCCGTTAGTAGTCGCTGTAGACAGCGCCACATATTACAGATTGCGCACTTTTTATTTAACTGTCACCAATAATTTTAAGAAGTGATGTGATCGACGTTTCTTCGATTTTATTCGCATTTTATGTATATCAAATGCCACTTCTAAAAATTTTTGGTGGCTATTGAATAAAAAAAATCTGCCAATAATGAAGGATGGGCGGTAAATCGACCAACTAGCGACTATACTAACGGGTTAAATAGAATCAAGCAGTTGATGAAGAATGCAAATATTCTTTTCTTTCTAGTAATTGTAGTAAAATTCAAAGATATTATGTAGAATTGAAGATGTAACACAACATCTTATAACGTAATTGAACTAAAGAAATTCGTAAGTTTAAAATAGATTACATAATAGTTTTTTATTTTATTTTTAAATCCCATCATGATGAAGTTTCTAAAACTGAACGTTAACAAAATATAAGAATAATATATGTGTCAATAGATCACTTAGTAAATTCGGAATCATGCTTGAATAAACTAAATAAGAATTATTCAAGGATTTTCCATTTGTTAGTTTACAGTGGTTATGACTAACAAACTTTTATATTCCTTCAGTAGGCGTTTTATCGTCTCTTCAAGGATGGAAAATGCGATCGTGATTTTATTTTCAAAGATTGTTGAAGGGTTTGTCCTTCGCGCAAAATGTACGTAGTTTCTTCAAAAATCAAAAAAAAATTTCAAATTTCCTTAATCGCTCTTCATATCTACGTTGTGGTAGAATGTACATATGTTTCTATAGTACTAATAAAAATTCTAGATGTTATTTTTTTGGTATTTATTCAATAAGAAATTTGCACTTTGATAAGGAACAGCTGTTCCTGTCAGCAGTTTGCGCTGTTCCTAAACTTGTGAATTAATTAATGGCTTCTGATGTTGTAATTGTTGCGTTTTTCGTTGTATTTATTAAAATTACATTTTGAATATTATATAAAATTTGTTTAGAAGTTTTTCATTATAATTGTTTGAGAAATACGTATTACCAGGGATGATTGCAGGAGTCGGTGCGGTCGCTTTTTTTCATGTCACTATTTTTATAAAGTAATATTAGTATAATTCAATCAAAGACATGCAAAAACTGACTTCATTGGAATAATACAGATAATTCTTTATAAAAATAGTGGTCTGAAAAAAAGCAGCCACGTCAACCCTTATGATTGTGTTCATGTATTTTACCTTATTTCCTATATTTATTTCATTTTCAGTGCCAGAATTCCAATTTTTCTGGTGGTTAACCCGTTAGTAGTCGCTATAGACAGCGCCACCTATTACAGATTGCGCACTTTTTATTTAACTGTCACCAATAATTTTAAGAAGTGATGTGATCGACGTTTCTTTCATTTCATTCGCGTTTTATGTATATCAAATGCCACTTCTAAAAATTTTTGGTGGCTGTTGAATAAAAAAAACTCACAACACTGAAGGATGGGCGGCAAATCGACCAACTAGCGACTACTAACGGGTTAAATTCATAAAATAAGACTAAAACATCAAATTTATATGATTGCTAAACCTAATGAAAATTAATATTTTTCATGGTGATAGAATTGGATCTCTCTGCAATAAATTATATGCTCTCTACCCATACTAAAACATTTTCTTGATAAAATATAAGGTATTTTTTCATGAATTGACAATTATCCCTAATATTACATTACAAAAGGATTAATTGCGAAGCAATTAAGTATTCTTCATAACTGGAATTGTTATCAGGAGCAGTTGCTTAACCATTCTTCACTGTTAAGCTTTTGCTTGTAGACAGACTTTCAGTAAAACTGAAACCCATTCAGCACTAAGTTTTTCATTTTCATAGAATAAAATTTGTAGAAAAACGAATGCGATGTTTTTTTTTTTTTTTTCTTATTATTAACGATAATTGTTTTAAGAAAAAAATATATAAGTTTTGATTAAAAGGAAAGCTTATCCGCTCAATCTGGTGGTCAGGTACACGCGTTTTATGATACGAAGAGCCACAAAAACAATAACATTTATAAATTCAGCTCCGCACTGCTTTAACAAAATGACAGCATAAAGATTTTAGGACTTTCCTTTTACAGGAATTGGAATGGAAATTTTTAAACTTATTTTTTAAAAGTTTTTCCTGGAAGTATACATAACAGAGGTCACTTCAGAACAAATCAACTTTGAGCAGAGGTACCTGCACAGTCAATTCTCAGCAATATACAGTAGTGGACAAAATTGTGGAAACTTTTTGAAAAAAGTTAATTTTAGTGGTTTGATGTCTAATAACACCACTTTTTTTATACCAATACTATAAAATTATATACCATTGGAAAGGTAATTTAAACAAGATTCTAAAGCAATAACATTTGTTCAATTATCTATTATATCAAAAGTTATAGCCAAATAACCAGACAAAAAGAAGCACAGCTTGCTAACGTTTATAGGAAGTAGCTGTCCTTAATTTGAATGTACCCAAAGAGCATGAGTGTTAACAGAGTCAATCAGATGTTAATTTGTTCTGGCAATGTTTTGGTAATGAAATAACAGGTCACAGGACATTTATCAGTGTGTATTGTAATTGCTATTAAGTTGGTTTTTGTTTTGTGCTTTTTGATTTGCTAGTGAGCTTGTGAAACTTAATTTAAAAAAAAGAAAAATCAATATAAAATGAAAGAAATGGCTCAAAGAGTTGACTGGTCACCTAGGAGGCGATGTAAAATAGTAACATTAAGTGAACAAGGCTACAGTTTTGAAGAAATTAGAAGAAATATTGGGGGAAACTTAACCATAGGTGGCATTTCTAAATCTTTTAAGAGGTACAAGGGACTCAGTCATTAGAAAGACAGACTGGTAAAGCCAGAAAAAGGTGCACAACAGCAAGTGATGATAGAAGAATTAAAAGACTGTGCCTAGGTGACAAAAAAAGTCATCTCGGTGTATACAAGGGGAAATGTGCCAATGCAATGTGACGGTATGTGCAAGGACTGTTCAGCGCAGACTGCATGAATTTGGTCTAAACGCTAGAATTCCACGAAAAAGGCCATTTTTGTCTCTGAAACAAAGGTTGAAAAGATTAATTTGGGCTAAAGCTCATGTTAATTGGACAACGGAACAATGGGACAATGTAATTTGGAATGATGAGACCGAAATTTCCCTGTTTTGTAGTGATGGCATAAAATAAGTTTGGAGAAGAATTGGAGAAGATGTCCATCCTGAGCGTATTACACCTACCTTTAAACACCCAGTTAGTATTATGATTTGGTGTTGTATGAAATCAAAAGGTGTGGGCAGAATTGGCGTGATCAGTGGGAATGTAAACTCCCAAAGATACATAAATGAAATACTTGGTCCCAAGCTGCTGCCTTCTGCATGGGATCTTTTCCAAGATAATGACGCATTTATATTTCAACAGGATTCAGCTCCATGTCATGTTGCTGGTGTGTGAAAGAAGTGGTTTCAAGATAATCATATTCAACTGCTGGAATGGCCTGGGAATAGCTCAGACCTTAACCCAATTGAAAATCTATGGAGCCGGCTAAAGAAGCTTGTTAGACAAAAGCAACCCAGCAATAAAACCCAATTAACAGAAGCAATAATTCAATATTGGTTTTATGTTATAACAGCTGCAGAACTAAAGAAGTTGGTTCACTCCATGAGAAAGCGCTGTAAGGCCGAAAATTAAGGCTAAAGGTTACCCAACTGAGTATTAACTGGTATGGTGAAAATTTTTGTATATCTCATTTTTACTATGTACATCAACTTTCTTCTTTATAAATGTTGTTCCATTAAAAAACTATTCTTAAATATTATTGCTTTACAATCTTGATTAAATTACCTTTCCAATGATATATAATTTTATAGTATTGGTACAAAAATAAAGTGGTTATTAGACATCAAACCACTAAAATCAACTTTTTTCAAAAGGTTTCCACAATTTTGTCCACTACTGTAGCTGCATACTGAAAACTTCTCTAACCCTTTCTGACCGAGGCCGTACGATCGTGCGGGTTAGACATCCACGACATCCACTTACATTTTTGCATCTGGAACAGTCGTATGCAATAAAATCAGGAAATGAACGATCGTGCTAATTAGCAAAAAGTGTAAAGTACAATTTGCAATCAACAAATGTCGGTTATAGTCCATATTTTTCTTTCAATTTGCAAAAACAGAAGAATGTAATGTTTTAAGGTAAAAATGTTTCGGGTCGGAAAGGGATAAATTTCGCTGCTTCGAACGCATCACAAATACTCTGAACTTGGATATTTACTGGAGAGTGGAGACAATGGTAAACATCGAAGTAAATAACTAGTTATAGTGCGACCACGTTTCCTACGACTAGCAGTGAGGTCGAGTCCAAAAGTTTGGAGGGATGCAAAATTGCCCGAGAGATAGTTATTTGGCAAACATCCAGTTATTCGGTGTTCCCTTATCGCTTGTTTTCTCTGAGTCACCCCTATTTTAACACTGGACTCGTTCAATCCGCACTTGCGCAGAGGCTTCCATGGTCGCAAGAAATGTGGTTAAAGAATACCTTACATGTATAGTTGCCAACTTAACACCTTTTGACTACTGGAAAATTTTAATAAATTTTTCATTTTACTTTATCAGTGAAAACCGTTACAGTTCACTGTTCACTGATTAAATAAAATAAATATTTCTATTAAATTTTTTCGATAGCTAAAAGGTGCTAAATTGGCAACCATGTTAGGATTTACTCGCTCCTAGTATATTACTTATTTTACAATTGTTTCATTTTTTTAATGCATTTTAAATTTAAATAAACTGATTTGTGCATTTCGCTCACCTGGTTTACATTTTTAATTTTCAAACACTTACTTCATTTTAATTATTTTATAAATTCAAAAGTAGGGTATTATTTTTAAAAATCTGGATTCAACCTGCTTTCAGAGCTAATTACAGTGGTCCTTGGGTGAAAATTTAAATATGAGATGTAAAAACATGAATGTACAAGTTCTGTACGAACAACAGATTTGAGATGTGAACTTGTTTAATTAAAAAATAATTTTTTACTATCATAAATGATGGAAAACATATAATCCTTCATCTAGAAATGGGGAAGGCAGGGAAATGTCATGAATAAATGATAGATAGAATTAATGAATAAAGTTAAATTGTGTTAACATTTTTTTTTTTTTTTTTTTTTTAATATGAAAATTTGGTGAGTGTAAAAAAATAAAACAAAAAATACGAAATTTAATTTTCTGTATCGCAGCAATGTGCATAGAATTATAACCATTTGTATGTTAATACGTGACCATCTATTGGTCGAGATATTCTTCTGTCAAAGCTGGAAAGCAGGAGGTGCCGGTTTCGGACAAAGTTCTCGTTTATCGGCCTAGCCGTTCGGAGTTTTCAATCTTTTCCTTTTCTTTTTTTCGATTCTCACATGAAAATCAGATAGGACCCCATAGAAAGACTCTCCGCAGAGGACATACCACCCAGACGTAGGACTCTATCGTAGTCAATCAACCTTAATCCCAACACCGCGTTAACACGTAACATAAATAACTACAATTGTGCATCTTCTTTCTAAAAAAGCACCTAGTATCTATACGTGCATTTAACACAATTGTATAACAACACTAAATTTAAGAATAAATTTCACGTGAATAATAATAATAATAATAATAATAATAATAAATTTAAAGGAAAAACTCCGCCGTCTCCTTCCCACATCTTTTCAGTGCAGCCTAACATCGTGACTCCCTACACACTAATTGAACAAGTGTAAGGATTACAGTGTTTCTATACACTGGTCGCAAGGCATTACGTAATTCTTTCAAAAAACGCATTGCTACTTTATTAATGCCACTTTCACCCGTAAAAAAGTACATATTGATTTTTGTTTTGCTTTACTTACATCGTCTCCTCATCCCCTTTTGCGAGATTATTTCTCACGGTCCAGGCGCATACACCTCCCCTCTTTTCTCACTCATCTCTCCCGGTTTCAAACGCACGTGCGTTCGGGACATCCCCACTTTTCTATTTCTTTTTTTATTTTCATTATATAGATATTTTTTCTTTATTAATCCATGACGTATCACCGTCGATGCTATTATTTGGAAATAGACGCTGTACTCGTGTGTATTGGGAAAGTTAAAAATCACACTGCAGAATTATAATACTTGGGGGGGGGGTTCATATCTATAAGTAGTATTTTTATTGGTTAACTTTTTATTATATATGTATATATTTATTATAGAGCGTTTTTATCTAAAAGGTGACTTTTTCATGAATTTATTTCGAGTTCTAAACATCACATTTCTTTTTTCTTTTTTTCCATTTTATTTAAGGTTATGAAATTTTGATTGATTATTTAAAAAAAAAAAAAAAAAAAAAAAAGAAAGAAAGAAAAAAGATATTTAAATAATCATTAAGGTTTTGTTTTCTGTAATTTTTAGCGATTCAAATTAAGTTCAGTTCGAATTATCGATTGTAATTTTTTTTTTTCCCTTGCAATCTTTTCTTTTATACATATTACTGGATAATCCATGCTATATTATCAATTGTCGTCGGTGTGCTTATTTGAAAATCTTTTATGCTCTGATAATTTTAGAACAATTAAAAATGCCCTGTAAAATTATAACTTTAAGGGAGAAATTTATAATATTTTATTAGCAGATTTATGTAGTATATACATATCACGATGTTTATATATATATATATATATATATATATATATATATAAAGCTATTTAGGCATTTACATTTAACCCTTTCAGTCGCAGTGTTCCCGCTGATGGAACACCTAATTTTAATTCTCAAGAGTAAAAATTCATACCGGAAATTTTTTAGCAAAAATTTATATTTATAACATAGCAGAAAAGGCCCTTTTTTTTTTAACCTGAAAATTTAAAGTTTCTTTTATTTTAATTTTGTTCGTAAATTCCGGTGGCAGTGTAATTTAAATGATCCGAATTACCCTGCGCCGCAAAGGGTTAATAAGTTAGAGATATATTTGTTATAAAATAATTATATTCTTTATTGAATGCATTTTTATTTTTTATTTTGTAGGTAATTTTATTGAAATATTTGGTGTTGTAATATTTTTTTTTATTCAAATGATTTCTGGAGTTTACTTTGAATTGAGGATAACTTGATTGATGTCATACGCATTAACAAAACTGACATTTTAATTAAACTTATTACAAAGTTTTTTGTTTGTTACAGCTAATCTGCCGAAATTTAATTAGTAAATTAAAAGGAATGTTAATTATATCGTAATTTGGAGATATAAATAGAATTTTTAGATTTATTCGAGCATTCTGTACTCTTCTTCACACAATATAGGATTATATATATATATATATATATATATATATAATAATTTTAAACACGAAAATTTACGTTGGTATGATTTGATTTTACGATAACAATAACGTAAATTTTCGTATTTAAAATTATTAAAACATTGATAGAATTCTAATTTTTCTTCATTTAACCTATTTTAGTGTTTCACAAAATATTTCTTAAAGAAAAATAATTACATTAATTAATTTATTTAATAGTAGTACACATTTAGAAAGCACATATATCACATAAGCCATATAAGGAATTTGTAATGGAAATATAAAATTTTCAAGGGAAATTTTTTTTTTTTTTGTATAAATAGCATTATACTTATTGTGTTTTGGAACAAATTTCTCAAGACTTAGCTTCAATTGCATAATTGTAAATATTTTCAAAAATAATACAACTTACATTCAACTGATTAATTATGAAAAATGCTCGAAATTAGTTTATCAACCGCTGATGTTCATACTGCAGACGTCACCAAGTGACGATTCAATTTGTTAATGCCTACAGAACATTTCAAATTTTTTTTTTTTTTTTTTTTTTTTTTTTAACATATCTAATATTTCTACATTTGTCAAAAATAAAAAAAGAAAGAAAGGAATGAACGGGATTCCGCCCGTCCTTTATAAAAAATTACGCGGTAGACGGAACCCCCATAAAGTGATACAACCCCAATATTCGGAACGTTCCCCTACTTACAGTATTCCTCTTTTGTATTATATATTAAAAAAAAAAAAACAAAAAAAACATACAAAATACACCATCAGTCGGGGAGTAACTCTCTAGTATGTATTCTGGAACTGCATGTATATGTATATGGAATTGGGAAAAAATGTGACCTCCCCCTTGAAATCCGGAGAGTCACTCTCCTTTTTAGTAAGGTGGGTGGGATAATATATTGCGAAAAGGGGGATATGGGAAATTTGTCTGCCTGTTGTGCGAAGGGGGAAATGTTGTAGAATCGGGGACTGATCCCTGGGAAGAGATCCTACTATCCGCCCCCCTCTATTCCTATTATTGTGGTTGGGTTTTGTAAGAAAACTTGTTGAACACTTAAAGGAGACTTTTGATTTTATTGGATAAGGTTTTTAAAAAAGCAGAGGTGCTAAGTTAGGGCTTAAACATCCTATTTCTTAATAGTTGCTCTTCCCGATCACAGTGGGAGGATATTTGAGGTGTTTAAATCATTCATGAGGTTCACGCATTTCCTCCTCTTTTTTTCCCTTCAAGTTATAACTATAACCGGTTGCGTATTGGAAGATCCTATTTTTTAAGTTTGCCCTTCAGCGGATTGAAGATCTAAAGCTTTGTTAGTTTCCGATCTCTGATTACCTTAGACAATAAAGAACTTTCTCGTTTAAAGATTATATTTCCCCCCCCCTTCCCCTGCATGAAACTAGACCAGCTACAACATCTAGCTTCATGAACAGATGTTTGTGCCTCTTTTTCCAAGAAAAGAAAGTGTGGCGGCCTTCAGGCATGCAACTGGTATGTTTGGTCAAGCATGTCTACAGCACTGGTATTTGAGATACTTCTAATTATAATTTGTGATAGAGAGGTTCCAGTGACTGCGCAACTTCTACCTTTAATGGCAAATGTAAATCGTTGCAAAGTATTTCTAGACGGTATTCGCTTGATGACAGTGAGTTGATGAAGGCCACCAGGCTACAAAATAGGCCCCTTTTATGCCTCATTGCTTTGTTTCTCTTCATTTCTTTTGAATGTTTTAATACAGTTTTTTTTTTTTTTTTTTTTTTTTCCCTATTCTTTTCTGTGAAATTTTTATTTGTGTTTTAGCTGACAAGTGGCTGTCGATTGAAGTAGAAGTGTAGACTAGTCAGTGGTCAAATTACTGCACTTTTGTGCCTGGCATTATAATCTGGATGCCTTCAGGGCATTTTACCACACTGTTAAACATTTCATGCCAGATTGAACCAATTTTCGCGTTAAATAATTTGAAGTATACATTTTATCTTTAATTTAGAAAACTGTTTGTTTCACTTTAGAGACATTGGCTTGCATAAGACATAAGGCAGTAAAATATTTTACCATATGGTTACAGATATTGCAATATTGAATTGTTTCAACAGTATAACAATGTAGTTTTCGTTTTAAAGGGACCGATTCGGGTAATAAGGCTGATAATTTAACGAAGCTTTGGCGCTATTATTTAGGAATGATAATTTTTCCTTTATTTAATTGAAAGAATATATATATACAAAAGATTCTATGTGAAAACAGCTGCGTTAACAGCTAAAAATATACCAGCGTGCCAAACCTGTAATAAAAAAAAAAAAAAAAATACATAAATTAGTTAATAAAAATAAATCTATTCGGACTTTTAATTGGCTTCTTTATTTTTAAATACTTTTAAATTAACTTCAAAATTTAGAAATATCCTTTAGCATCGTTGGTGCTTTTATAAACGTGAAAGTCAGATTTGGAGCGTGTGTGTGAATTTAAAGAGACCAAAGGTCCCTGTAGACCTTTGTAAGCATTTTCTTTCTAACTTATTTATATGTATATGTAATATCATTAAGAATCTTACAACCAATGCGCTTGAATGGTGCAAAATGAAACTGTCGAATTACGCCATAACAAAAGTTTTTTACCGAACAAATTATTTGGAAACAAAAAAGAAATATATGGAATAAAAATACGTGTCAACTTTCGAAAAATAAAATATATTATAGGAAATTTTGTTTTTTAATGATGGTTCGGATAGGTATATATTAATCATTTGCAAGATTTTGAAAACATATGCATGCTTGCCAACCATCTCATTAATAACCGTACGATTGTTAACGCCCCCTGAAACAACCCTTTTGTCACACCACTTTATTTTTAGAGTAATTCTCTCCAAATGTTGTTATGATTAAATAAGAATAAAATTACTCTAAAAAATGACTGGTGTGAAAAAAAAAGGCGTCTACTAAAAAATGTACGGTTTCATAATGAGGTGGTTGGCAAGTATGCATATGTGAAATTCCAGTATGCTTAAGTAAATCAAAAGTGTAACTAACATTGAGGCTTTTAAGTCAATGGCAGGTCTGTCTTTTCTTTCTTTTTCTTTTCTTTTCTTTTTTTTTTTTTTTTTTTTACTGTTTAGTGTGAATCCTATATGCTTAAAACCAAACGAACGTACGGTTTTGAAATTCAACCTTTTCAAAAGCAGAAATTACTAGGTTATTGTATGTGCTCAATACATTAGAATAACCTAATAGTTAATCAAATTCTAGAGGAATAACTTTGTGAATCATTTTCATTAAAAGTGATTAAACTTTTAAAACTTCTTAAATATTTAAACTCAAGCTTAATATTTAAAAAACAAACATTTGGGAATTTTTCATTTATGAATGATGATATCATATATCTGTACCCTGAACCTGGAGGTAAAGGACACCATGTCACAAAAAGGTAATTTTTTAGGAAATGATGTTAATGATGTTGCAATGAAAAACATTTGTCATGAATAAAGAAAATGGACATGATTTTATTTTTCCACTGTCCTATCTTTTTTATAGTAACTCAGCATTGTGCTTAATGCCTCTGTATAAAACAAAATATGCACATCAAAAACATGGTGCTAATTCTTTTCACAAAATGGACATGATGTCCTTTACCTCCGGGGTACAGATATTAAGTATACTGATATATAGTAATCATTTTTAGGAATTATGACTATGAGTTACACATTATTTCCTTCTATGAACAAAATCATTAAAAAAAGAATCGAAATTGTTAAGTTCTGTTTAAAAAATTAGAATCAGCCGGCAGACATTACAAATACGTACTGAAAACATGTTGTGTACTGTTTGATTAAAATTATCATCATTTTTATTTCATAAATACAAAACCGATAACAGGAAACTGATCTTGTTAAAATCGTTGTAATTATGTCTTTAACACTAATTCAGTGGCATCACGCATCGCTTTCGATTATTGAAGATATACCGGCCACTGTAACTTCGAACCTTAAATTAACCTTTGAACATTAAAAACACGTATTTTTTCCGTAATCACCATATAACTGTGCGATTCCTATCTACAATATGACTGTATACATAACATAATTTGTCGCCTCTGGCCAGCGTCTGACAAAAACCATGAAATCCACTCTCGTGAAGGTATGCTATAAAGCTTGTGAATTCCTCGGACGTCCTTATAGGGATTATGACGTATTGGGGTTAAGGAGGTAAGTAGGAGGGAACCGGGGGAGATGAAGACACATTCCACTTTCACCTGTAAACGTCACTTGGGTGTGTCAACAAGCCAGAAACTGGTGGACTAACCTCATACCGTTTTCATGTCACGCATTCGACTTGCTTGAGGTTAAAAAATAAGAAAAAAAATTACTTCAACCCCATTGTCTGTTATGATGATTGAATTGTAATAGTGTGAAGAGTTTCGCCTAATCGATCGCATTTTCGAAAGAGTCGTTTGATATTCCAGTCCCGTAGAGATTTGTTGATGTTTTTTGATGATTGAAGGGGGGAGGGGGTGATGGTTGGGGAACATGCCATGCCTATACACCCAAAGTGCAACAAATCATGGCTTTTAAAGCCTGAACGATTTTCTATTTTTGGTATGGTATTCTCCTGTCATCTACATCGTGTTTAACTTGTCGTTCCTGTAATTTATTTGCCTAGATCTTGATGGATTGATTCTACGTCTTCAGTGAGTGGAAGTTGTAGTGATTTTTGAATAATTTGATTTAATTGTATTAATTCGAAAAGGAAAATAAACGCATTCAGATTCAAGCAGCTATGCAACATTTGCTTGTTTCATTTTATATATTTTCTTTTTTCCCCTTCATTTCATTTTATTTAATCTTGTTGTTATAAAGAGAGAGACTTCTAGATTGGTAAAATTTGCTTCCAGGGGAAATTGATGTAATTAAAGTCAAAGTTTTCGACTGCGTTAACGATTTGACTTCATTAAAATATGATATAGCTGATGTTAAAAATCTTGGATCTTTTAAACTCATTATCGTTACTTATTGCAAAACATACGAGCTATAGCATTTCCTTGAACAAAAATATTTATTTCATGTCTTCTTTGTTACGCACCTTGAAATGAATAAAACAACTAAATATATTTTGAACACAATTTTTTGATACGTTCTACAGATTTTCTCTCTTCTCTTTATCACTCTTTCTTCTTTTATTTCGTTGCTCATCTGGTGGTTGAATGATTTGCTCTGTAGCCTTCAATGAGCAGGTGCCCGGTTCAAGTCCTAATTCTACCTTGGATGTTCATATTAGTTCGGAATCCATGTTCCTGTCTAACTAACCCTAGTGTATAGAGAATGCCTTTAGATAGAAAACCAAGCCCCCATATTATTATTCCCTATATTTACTTTTAACAATTACAATTTATCTTACAAATCGTATCTCAACTAAATGAACATCTGAGTACAAAAATTGCTTATGAAAAACAATTAATATTGTGAGAATTTTTATTGTGAGATCAATTAAAATTGTGTGTAGAAATCACAAATATTTTTAAAATTTAATTTTAATTGAAATCTATTTTAACTTTTTATGCAATAATTTACTCATGTATTCAATATTTATCTTTAATAACCGCTGAATTCTTTCTCTATCAATAAAATAAACAAAAAGAAAAGGGGAAAAGAAAATATCTTTGCAGGAAAAGAAAATCTCTCATCATTTGAATTCGAGCTCTGATAGAGTAAAGAATCAACAAATAAGACCATTGTAAAATATCTTAAGTAAAATTATGAACTGTATGAAGTCTCTTAAAATATGAAATCAACAAATCTGTCGAATTTAACAAATACTTGTAACTCAAAAATATGTAACTAATTTTTAAGTTCAACAAACTGGGTACTCCTCCTCGATCCTCCTTGAGGCCTCCTCAGTCTGTCCCCTCGAGGGAGTAGCTGCGTATAGGAGATCCCTCGGGATCATTAGATGGTTCATCCATGGCTATAGTACTGCTACAAACCATGGTGTTTGACACTGACCAGTGGATGCAATCATTCAATCGTCTTCTAAAAAATAACTACATGGCTTCTTTCGTTGTTGTTCTTCCTAATTTAAAGTCTAATTACTGTAACATACTTTTAATCATTTAGCCAAAATATCCTTGCGCAGAATCTGTCGTTCTGTGTTTTCTCAATTCCCAGGGCTATTTTCTGGTGAAATTCTATAGTTAATGTATATGGTACTGCTGTTTAAAAGATTCAAAATTCTTATCTAGATAAGGTGCAACGTATCTTGAAATTCTTTACGTACATATATCTTAAAGATAAAGTCTTATCTATGAACAATGTCACTGATATTATGTCATATGATTTTGCTGACCTGTTTAATAATATTAATTTAACAGATCTTCATCAAATCATCTTTAACCTTTTTGAAAGATTTAAAAGACAATTATCTTTACCTAAATACTTTTCTGTAACACCATTTAAGACACTATTAAATTTTATTATTCATAATAATTACATTCTACATAATAATAAAATTTATATTCAAATGCTCCGTATTCCACAAGGTGGATGTAGCTCGAGCTTGTTAGCTGACATATACCTTTACCATTATGAACTGGGATTTTGTAATGAAAATGTCTATTTTTACTGGTACATTGATGACATTATAATTTTTTATGTCAATAATTTTTCCCCTAATTCAATTAAATTAGAATATCCTCCTCACCTTACCTTAACTCATAATCTCCTTCACAACAACTGTATTAGTTTCTTAGATTTAAAACTTAAATTTGATGGTAGTAAAATTTATACTGATATATATGTCAAACGACAAGATTTTTGTTTCAAAGTAAATTTATTTATACATTTTCATCGTTGTCTTCATCTCTCTATTTACAGAAATGTCATTCTCAATCACCTCTTTCTCATACGTAATCTTTGTTCATTTAGGTATAAAAACAAAAATATCACCCACATAATTAATGTTGCTACAAAAATGGGTTATCCCCAAAAAATTATGTATTCAATAGTATATCATTAAATGTTTCTGTTAGAAAAAAAAAAAAAAAAAAAAAAAAAAAAAAAAGATGTGGTGGATGGGCGGCCAGATGTTTGATTAAGGAGGATGGGTGGTGTTGTTTGGCTGGTAGGTTGGGAGGGTTTGTTGTTGAATTAAATTATTTAAAAAAAAAAAGTGAGAGAGATTATTGCTATTGCAAGTTGCATTATTATTATTTTTTTTTTCTGGTTGATATCATGAACTATGAACTCTTTATTCGTCAGATTTAATTGAGTGCATTTGGCAATTAGTGGCTTCCTACGTTTAATTTATACAAAATATCCGATTAAAAAATTTTTAAATAATCAATAACAATTAAAATGAAAACTTTAATAATTGAAGATTGCTTTGTAATGCTTATCCTTACATGTGTGCTTTTTGGGAATATTGCTTGTGAATGAGTCTTTTTACAACTTAACATTTAATTCTCGTTAATTACTTTAAGATTATGCTTTATTAATTTAGGTTTAATACTATTTAGATCATCTCGTTAATTAAATTCAAAACTATTTAATTAAATGGTGCCACATAATCACTTAAATCATTAAGTTAAATCATCTTCTATAAATAATACTCCTAATAGCAACTGATTGTTTATCTGACTTATTTTAACTTGCTTAATTTTGTTTATCTAGCTACACGATAGATGGCGCTTGATGCTCACTGCTGTATTAATGTTAGCTGTATTTAATTTCATTTCCATGAAGGTTTTAAAGTTCATTGATTTAAGTAAAATTATAAATTAAAATTTAATTTAATACAATTGCATGTGAATTTTATCGTTAATGAAAATGCTCAGTTGTTAATTCTTTATCGATTAATCGAAGTTTGCAAAAAAAATATTTTTACTTTCATTAATATGATGGCAACTTCCTATTCTCCATGTTGCGATGAATGTTTTACATGTGGTTACTATAATTATTTCTATTTTTCTCTCTGGTTTCCTTGATTATTTGATTTAATATTTTATTTCATTTCTCATTCAAAATGGTTTGGCTGCTCGATCGGGGCTCGAACAATGTAATATTTGCTATGTTTAGCTATATTGTTTTACGAAATCGTTGCAGCTTTCACAGCTTTATGAAATACTTGCCCTCTGATGAGCTAATACTTCTAATTTTAAGCATTTATTCTTCCAAAAATTAATCCATATCTTATTCCAATTATGTTTTCTTTGGTCCTTCATTTACTTTCTCCGTATTTAAGTATAATGGTTCTCTTTTTTTTTTACTCTAGTGGGCGTAAGTTATTTCAACTGTTTTTGTCTCTTACTAGATCTTAACATGTATCGAAACATTTTAGTGCTGCTTTAGCAATGTGTTACAATCAGTTTTATTTTTGTTGTGTTGGTATTGGCAGGTATCTATCAAGTGCTAAAATTTTAAGGTTAAATTTTATTAAGTTATCTTTCACTTATATATATATACAGTCGGTAACAAAAGTGTCCGAACACTAGCAAAAATTCCCATGTAAAAAGAGTACACTTCATACGGTTTTGTTAAATAAATCCTTGTCGAATCCTGTTCTTAGTCAGTCTAAGAACCTGATTCGATAAGGATTTATTTAACAAAACCGTATGATGTGTACATTTTTTACATAGGAATTTTTGCTAGTGTTCGGAAACTTTTGTTACCTACTGTATATATATATATATATATATATATATATATATATATTATATAACGAAATTAAATGCCATAATTACTATTCTCCACTAGAATTGGCTAAAATTATGTGACTATTCTCTTTTGATCGGCACTTCAATAAAATGTGAAATATGTAATCTAATTAAAAGATTCTATAATATCGCATCTTTTCATGCAGAAACACCAATCAAATGTTTTATGCACAATTTTGGATTCTACTTTATTAATTTGTGAAAGTTCTTTATTTATTATAACGCTTCTAGATTACTGAATCACTTTATAAAAAGAATATAGATTAAGGCAAACAACGTATACAGAAATTATTCACGAATCCGAATGGTATATATTCCGGTTCACCAGAAATATTTAAATTTATTGCAGAAGAAATTTTCCTGGTAATAAAATAACAATGTCTTTATTTTTTCTATTATTAAAATTATCCATAGTGCACTCCATGAATACGAGTTGAAATTTTTAGAAAGTCTGTCAATTTATTTATGTTCAGGAGGAATGTGGAAGATGTGTATATCTTTTACTGTCTTCTTTTGTTTGAACAACAGTCGTAACGATAACCCTTCCCCATAGAGTAACTGGATTGTATAATCCCACTACTCTTTTCTTCCCCCTAGAAGTCGCATTCCTTCCTTTGTTCCTCTTTTCGATATGATACTTTCATTACTGTAAATTTTCCTCTTTCCTTTCCTACTATTTATATCAAACAATTGAAAAATTCTTTGCAAAATCAATTTAACATTTAGTTGAACTGCTTTGACGGAAGAAACTGTTAATTAATTGCAAATTAAGGAGACTCTCTCTCTATCGTCACCGGAACACAAAGTCTGTGTTATTCTATGGGGAAATTTATTTATAAAATTACACATTTTTTTTTTTTTTTTTTTTTTTTTTTCGTTTTCGTTTTCGTTTTCACGTTCTAGTACTCGTTTTTCAAAAGTTTATTTTTTAAAATTTTTAAATTTACGTTTTTGAGTTTAAAAATGCGAAAATTTAACTAAGTACATATTTCTCCTTTTTAGCTGTGTTATATAGTTCCGTGCTCTGTTGAGATAAATTGTTTAGATAAAGAAATATTATTCATTCAGAAATTCAGTTTGATGATGAAGAGCTGCTACCGAAGTGGAGTACTTAACAATTCAAAATCCTTTCAAGTAAAATGGCCGCAGTTGCATTGAGGCAACAATAAACCCAGTTGAACTTGCTGACTTCAAATATTTTATTTACTTTTAATTGTGACAAAATATTCCAATATTATAATATAATTACAGCTTGAAAAAGAAATCATTAATTTTTCTTTTCATTATAAAAATCTGTTATATAAGGATGAGGACGAGGACACGAGGAGTACATGAGAAAAATGCGAAGTGTCCTTATATCTGAAAAGTCGGAGAAAAAGTGATCAAAGCTTGACTCATTTCACATCAAAAACTACAATGTGATCGTCAAATTTAAATCTCAAAGTAATCAACACCCAATTTTTTCAGTTAGCCTGCAATAAATGTAAATTTTTTAAATATATTGGCGACCCTGATCTTAGCTAAAAATTACCATTGAAAGATCCAGGGAAAACGAAAGATGTACGTTAGAAATCTAACCTCAGGAATTTTATTCACAATAGATGTTTATACTTGTTATGGTTTTATAAACTTTTGAGCCGATAACTACATAACTCTCTTTTTAAAGAGCACATCTGTTTCTTGCTACAAATGACAACGCCAGCAAACTCATTCTATTTTATTTTATTGAGAAATTGAAATGAAAGGAGAGCCATTCCAGCTAAAGATTTGCTTCTCATCATTTTTATTTATTTATTGCAAGAAACAGAAAGAGATTCAGTTAGATATTTCGCCAGCTGAGAAACCGCAAGATGACTTGATTTTAAATGCAATAACAATAAATGACTGTAGAATTGCTCTTTATAAAGATAGGAAATGAATTAAATTTAAGAAATAATATGTCATTTTGAATATGTGATTTTCGATATCACAAGCTGTAAAACGAAAATTTCAAATTTTTAAAATTGAATTTTTGAAAAACGAGTACTTTGACGGTTGCGAGTTCTTCGAATGTGAAGACGACTTTAGGTAATGAGTAATTCCATGAAAATAAATTTCCCCATAGATTTGGGAAGATTTGGTGATCGGAGACTATAAAATTTATACATCATTTTAGTGAAGTACCGATTCATTCTTATTCATCTTAATGTAAAACGACTTCGTTTATACGACGCTCGGCTCAATATCAATTATACGTCTTTTCCACTTTTCTAAAATTTGCAAAATTTCTCGGCCAGTGATTATTTTCCGTTCTAAGTACAGTAAAGCACCGTTTATACGTCTTTTTAGTAAAGTGCGGATTCATTCTTATTCATTTTAATTAATGCAAAAATTCTTCGTTTATACGCCACTAATATCGGTTATACACCTTTTCCACTTTACTAAAATTTTTAAAATTTCTCGACCTGTCATTATTTTCCATTCTAAATAGGACGGAATTTTCCTAGAAAGCATCTTAAATGGAGGAACTCAGGAAAGGTCGAAGAACACTGATCAAAGAATCAATTGAATTCACAGTAGAATTTTTAATACTCATAGACAAGCAGCAAATCAGACCAATATTAAAGATTTTTAATGTTATTAAAAAATATATATAGACAGAAATCGTATGCTTATTATTGATACGCAATATATATATAATTAATATTCAAAATGTGTTCATATATATAGTTCTTAAGAAAAGAAATATAATACTTAATATATGATATATGTAATTGGTACCCAGTCATGCATTAATAATATGGTTTTTCTCACTTTTTATAATGAATCTTTCTTTTCTTTTCTTTTTTTTTTTTCTTTTTTTTTTTTTATTATTATTATTAATTATTGCCTTTAAAAAAATAAAATATACATTTACTAACTTAAGAAACTTTATTAATGAGTATTTTCATAAAAAATTTGCTTATGTGTCATTAAATTTGTAGTAATCAAAGTGTTATTATTAAAATTTCGACTATACGTCTTTTCATTTATACGTCCTTTTACGCCAGTTCCCTGAAAGACGTATAAACGATGCTTTATACTGTAATGGGGACTTTTGCTAGAAATCATCTCTAAAATGGATAATTGAATTATTCGTAATCGATGAACTAAATGAAAACAAGTTATTTGCTAGTTTAAACGATGATGGGGGAAAAAAAATGTGAAGAAGTTATTAAATCTTCCTTTAGAGATACAATCAGGGCCCGACTATGCTTTTTGAAGACCCGGGACACTGATGCTATTCGGAGGCCCCCATACCCTGCTCTAAAGAGCTCACCAAAAGGACCCATTTTCAAAATCAAAAATAAATAAATTAAAATAGTGCGTTTTTTAATTTTTTTCTTTCAATTATACCTTCTATTTCCTCTCTCTCTTTTTTTTTTTTTTTTTTTTTTTTTTTTTTTAGCAACCTATAACAAAATCATTAGTTTTATGTTCAAGACAAATGAAAAAATGTAGCACATTAATCAGCCAATGTGTAGGAAATTAGTCACAAAATTTTATAATTGTTTAAGCTCTCTAATAAAATATAGAAAGAAAAATGCAATCAATTTTTGTTTTTAATACACATATAATGAAGAAATTTGTACTATTACTGCCCCCTAAATTTGGAGGCCCTGGGCCAATGCCCCGTGTGCCCGTGCCATAATCTGGCCCTGGATACAATGGACTGCGCCTTGAAAAACTTTGAACTTATTTTGCTTGTAATACAAGTGAAAAGCATTTAATGAACTCAGTTCAATTCACAGAGCAGTTCTTACTATTCACATGCAATATTCTTCCAAGACCTATATTTCAAACTGATAAATCTAATTTGTTTATTTATGTATACTAATGAAAATCATTTTATTCGCTCTCAATTATAGTAAGAAACATTTTGAGATAAAGCTTTGAACTTTACATTCATCAACTAAATCCAAATTTACTCATGAATTTTCTCTTTTACATCGATTTCATAGTGTTAGTTTTAACACAATGGCGAGCGAAAACCAGAATTCTGGTTTAATAATAATAATAATAAACGAGGTCTGCTTTTAATCTTTCTTCTAAAACAACACATTATTAAAAAAATATTGTGTGAAACAACCACATGACTTCCATTACCCACTATTACCTGTATTATAAGCATTTTTTTGGAGATAATATGATCAGAAGAGATAAAATTAACCTAAGTAAGTAAGTAGACACTTAAAAATTTTTCGGTAAGAGAACACGTGTAAGGACATATAAAACAGAGTTTATATAGCGAGTTAAAAAATAAGAAAAAAAAATTGGTAGATTTATTTTTTGTAACACTAATTTCCGAAATCTAAAACTAACCTACCTAATCAGGATGATTGTTAATTTTCCTGTAATAATCACGTAATACATGAGAAAGGATATCTAAAATGGAATTATGTAATAATTTTGAAGAAAATAGTTAGAGCCGTTTTCGAGATACCAACTTTTACCAAAACTTCTCAATTATTGACTGCAAAACAATACAGTGGAACCTGTAAAAGTGACCACCTTGGTAAAGTGACCACCTGACTAAAGTGACCATTTTCTTGACTAAAGCGACCCTTTTCCAATTTTAAAGACCCTTTATAAAGTGACTACCTGCGTATAGTGACCATTTTAGCCGGTCCCTAGGGTGGTCACTTTAGACAGGTTCCACTGTAATTACATACAAAAAGATATTTAAAAGGGTGTTAATATGGCGAGTTAAAAAAAAAAAAAAAAAAAAAAAAAAAAAAAAATTCGTACAGCCGTTTTTAAAGGAACGTACTTGCGAGACCTAAAATTGAGCTATTTATACAGGACGCCTATCAATTTTCCTGAACTAACCAACTATATCATTCGAAAGAACGTCTAATAGAGTATATAGAAACTTTGAAGAAAATCGTTAGAGCCGTTTTTGAGATACGGACTTACAGTACCACTTCCGGCTTCCGATGTCTCGCTTCCTCTGCTGAAGAATATTTGCTGTCGAAAAGATGTAAACATTGCGTTGACAACTGCAGGATAAGCTGTAAAAAAAATTCAAGTTAGAAATTAATTATAAATGAAAGAATACCACCCAAGAACGGATCCATGAAGCAATATATTGAGGCAATATCAGGAGTTCAGTAGTTAAGGTAAATTTATTGATTATTCCAAAGAAGATAATTTGTGGCGTGACCATTTGACCAATAACAGTGTGGGGTGGGAGAACAACACCGGGCACAAGACCCTAAACCTTCTTGCTCTACATCATGATAGTAAGTGTTGTCCAAAACTGGAGCGAAAATGACATTGCTTTTGACGTTTAATTTTACACTCGCCAATTTTAAAGTTTAAGATGAGAATGGTTGCGGTATTTGTTATGAATATTTTTATACATTTTTTGAAAAGGCGACCAGTAATTCATTGGTGACAACATTAGTGAATGTTGACATGATTTCGTCAAGTTATTTAGTTCCTGGAAAATAACCAGCTAAGCAAATATTTTGTCTAGATGATGGTGTAAATTAGTCGACAAGAGAGCACCCGACTTATATTTCGATGTAAGATTAAAAAAAGCCGAATTAATTATTTTCTGGCTTCACAAAACAAAAGGATAAAAATCATAATTCAAAACATATCCTTTCCAGCGCGAAAAGAATTTTCCTTACGTTAGGATTGCTAAGTGAATACTGAGAATCAATCAAAGATTTTGTTTCAGTTACATTGAAAAAGATATGAAAGGGAACATATTAAAAATAGAAAAAATATATTGCAAATTTATTATTTATAGGTTAAAAAAAGTTATATCGTTATATTTTAAATAGTTGTTTAAGATCAAATAATTTTATTTAGTTAGAGAATTTATCTATTATTTAGAGAGAAAATTAATTTTATTATATGTTATAATCTACATCACACTTCCGGTTTTTCAATTTTCACCAAAATTTGGAAACTTCATCTGTACACCAGACCTGTTTCAATTCTGAAGTTTCGTAGTTCTGTCTTTATTAGTTCAGAGATATGATAGTCAGAAGATTCCCCACATACACACACGCACACACTCACACATACACACACTGACCAGTTGCCAAAAACTACATTTTTGGACTCAGTAGGCCTTAAAACATGTAAATCAGGTGAAAACTCGATATTGAATTTTTGGACCGAATACAATACTTCCATTACCTACGGTAGTCGGGTAATGGAAGTAAAAATAAAATAAAAGGGATTTAAAAGGATGCTTCACATAATTTGATAGGTAACCTAATCCCACATTACTCTATAGAGAAATTTGTTTTATGAATTACTCATTAACTAATGTATTTTTTTACATTGCGTTTTCGCCTTTAGAAATTTCATAGATATTAAAATGTTTATCGTTTTACAAAAATTGATTTTTTCGAGTATTTAATATTTCATTTTGAAGCTATGAAGGACAAAAAATGCTCTTAGTTAATTTTTCTCCCTTACATCTTTAAAACAGAATATTAAAAATAAAAATATTTAAAATTGAAAAACGATAATCATTTTAACGTTTTTTTCTAAATGTGAAAATGGAATTAAAATAATAGCAATAATAAATAATTAGTAATTTATATAACAATTTTCCTCATAGGGACACATAGTCACATCGGATTAGACTGCCGCTCAAATTAATGGTGGCATTTTCCATATCGATTACTGAGGATAAAATATAAATGATTTAAACACGAATACGCAACATTATTTTCTTAAATTATGTAACCAAAGAGCGGCGTTTACTGTTCAAAATAAGAAAATGTGCTATGTGAAAGTATTAGTGGATAAAACAACTAATGGCTGGCTTAGTTTCTCCCACGAAACATTCCTCATCTGCGATAGATTACCACAAAAAAATTCCGAGAATGCGTTCTGCAAAAATATCTCCCATCAAAATTCGTTTGACCCACTGTCATTCACAACTATGTGATTGACGCTGGCGCACGCGCCTTGTCAATCAGAGAGCATCCTTTTAAAAACTGGTCTTGGAATTCAGAACCATCAACGGCCTCCATAGATTTCTAAAAAGAAATAATAATAATAAAAATAAATCGTCAATGAAACAACTCTACTCATCTTCTGTCGTCCTCGAAAGTGCGTTGAGCCACTTGGAGCGGACGCAACCGGTTATGGTAGAGTAGCTTAGCTACTGGTGAACGAGTTTATTATTTTTTTAATTTCATTTATTTATTTTTATTTTTTTCTCTCCAAACGCCTCTATATGACAATTGGGGTTGTCACGTGGCCTTTTGTGTCGGACCCTGGTTGTATCTCATTGAGAACCTTGGCCTGAAAGGGGTTTTGCACAGATTTTCATGTAGAGGAGGGGAGGAGGAGGGGTTACTCTCAGTTTAGGACGGCACGCTGCGTGGAAGATGACGCTATTGCAACATTGAGTTTTTGTTAGTGTGAAGGTTAATTTGAGTGGTATATAATTTAACGACAGCTTAATAATTTACGAGGACTTTCGTTTGTTTGTTTTCGTGTCAGCTTAGTCAGTTTCGTGGGTTGTGTCTGACAGAATATGTCTTAATTTTAGCTTATTTTTAGTTTGAAATTAACATTAATATGGTCCAAGATACAAATTGTATTAATTTTAAATATATGTTAAAAGAAGATTGTAAAAAGAAAAAAAAAAAAAAAAGAATGAAAGAAAGAAAAAACGTATGCATCGATTTTTTATTTTATTTTATTTTATTTTTTTCAAAACGAAAAACGATTTAAAACAGCATCATCAGAAATTTAACAATTTAAAACAGCAATTAAAAAGCATAGTACCTAAGTTTTTTTTTTTTTTTTTTTTTTTTTTTTAATGAAGATAATCCCACATACTTTAGAAATTAATGTCATATTCAGACTAATAATAATAAATAACTTTATATATTTGGTTTAGAAAAACAATAAAAAATTAAAATGAATAAAACCTAGATTTAAAGCGATTGTTCTTTAATATAATCTACTTAAATTTTATGAAAATAATGAAACGATTTTAATCAACTGTAGTAACTGGTAAACTGTTTTGGATAGTTAAATTAATGAAATACGTTTGTTATTTGATCGTTAGATATATAATACTGTTTATCGACCAAAAAGATGTTTAATTTAATTAAATTAACGTGTTAAAAAACCTAATAAGTAATAATGTGTGTCAGATGAAACATTGAACATTTGAACACCTGAAACAAACAAACAAAAGAGTAAGAATAATTTTTATAAAGTGCAATTACATTCATTTAGTATATTCTATATTTCATTATTTCCTTAAATTTCGTTAGATTCTCTCTTTTATTAATTAGTCTGTTTTTTAGTTCCCCATGATACTATAGGTATAGGGAACTTACGTAATTGTGAAAATTTTCGACCTCGGTTTTTTGACTTTTTTACACGTTTTCAGGTGTGAGGAATCCGAAAATGACAAAATTTGTATGGTGTCTGTCTATAGGGTGTCTGTTAGTCCGTTAGTTTGTTAGTCTGTGTACACGATATCTCAAGAACAAATTGTCGCAGAGAGGTCAGATCAGTTTTAAAATATTACTTTCGACACTGGCAAGAACCCTATTGATTTGCAACATTCGATTTTAAAAACTTCGTAAGTTATTCGAAATTTACGATTTTTTTAACATGGGAGAATAGGACAAAAATTAACTTAAACGTGCATTAAATGGAAACTTTTTACTGTAAAAATGTCAGACCAGTTTTAAAATATCAGTTTCGAATTCGGAATAAACATCAGTAACTGTAAATATGCTACTTTGAAAATTTCGCAAGTTATTGGAAATTTACGAATTTCTTAACATGGCAGCATAGGTCAAAATTTCACATAAACGTCAATTTCGAGAGATATTTTCATCGTAAAGATGTCAAACCACTTTCGAAATATTATTTAGGATACTGGCATGAATACCATAGACTATGATTTTTCCAATTTAAAAAATTCGTAAGTTATTTGGAATTTACGATTTACTTAACATGTCAGAATAAGGCAAAATTGAGCATACACTTCCCTTTTGAGGATCATAAATACATTAGACAACTTCAAAATTACATTTATGATATTTGTTTGATGGAATAGAAATATTGTAATAGGAAAATTTCGTAAATTATTCGTAATTTACGATTTTATCAACATAGCGAAATTGTTAATTTTTCATATAAATATGAATTTTGAGGATTATTGCATTGGAAATAGTAGCCTGAAAACTAAACAACGGAATTGACCCTGATAAAATAAATGAATAGATTAGAATAAGATAAATATATCGAAGTGAACGGTGGATAGCCTATTAGGCGGGGATTTCATTCTGACACTGTATCAAGCTTTGGTCAAATTAATTTCGTTTAACATGATTATAATATGTCTCGTACTAGAAATTTATGAGAACATAAATATGATGGGGAACTGAGCAGAGTCCACCTATGCCAACTAGTTTTTTTTTTTTTTTTTTACCTAACTGGTTTGTAACGTAGTCAAAATTTAGTATAATTGTTTTCAATGTTTTGCTTCAATTAAATATTACGAACATTGCTTTACATAAATAGTGACATTCAAAACAGTGATTGCTCAAATCTCTGAAACAATAATAATAAGTAAAACTGGAAAGAGTCGTGTAATTATGCTGCACCAAACCAATTACGCAATTGCGTAAATAAACTTTTATCCTGTAATATATCTATCACCGATATATTTTTCTTTTGACTCATATTTTCCTTTGAACTGTGTAAGCATAATTGCCAATTAAAAATTTTTGATGAAATACTCCTATGGCTTCATGGTCTTTCCACTGAAAATCTAATGTTGTAGAAATATCTGGAATAAAATAACAGATTTGCATTGGGATTACTTTCTTGGAACAAACAACAGTATGAATAAATTAGAAATAAGTATTTACTGGGAATATTATTATTGAAATGTCAATGTCAAACAAAATAGTTAAAATTAACTAGAAATAAAGTACTGACATTTAATTAGATATATTTTACATGCTACAATACCAAAATCGGGGAAAATTTATTTACCTTGTAATGTTGCATTATAATTTATATAAAAGTATTTCTGATAAATTATAACTGTTTTTAAAAAATATAAATTTCATCCAAATTTACCATTGAATATTATTTTAAAATTAAATAAATAAAATAGAAAAGATTAGTTGAAATAAAATTGAAAAGATTAGTTGAAATAAAATTGTAGGAAATGTATTTTCCTAATCTATTTTTGTTCTTATTAGCGTTTTCAAGTATCGGGTCAAAGCTTCCTTTTAGGAAGTCTAAATGGAATAGAACGTTGTGACATCCCAGATCCCAGCCTAAAATAAATATTTCCTCCTACGATATTTCCCTTTAGGACTTCTAGTTTTAAATTATTTGATGCAACTTCTAAAGACATTAGAGTTTTAAGTATATATATATATATATATATATATATATACATTTTTTTTTTCTCCCTATGTTAAAATATATTATCTAATTGTAAAAAACATTGCAATCAAAATGTCAGTTCTTCTAGATTTAAAATACGTACTAAACGTATGTTTAAATTGCGGTTATGTATTTTATTCATTGTTAAAAAGAAAAAAAGAAAAATCTGCTGTAACTTTTTTACAGAACAGAACTTTTCTAAAACTACAAAAATTTACAATAAAATTTTATTTTAATCTATCAAAAGACATTTTTTCTGTAACTGGTTAAAATTTGTGACCACTGTTACAAATTTTATCTGGTCAATATTAAATGCATGTTTTTTCTGTTTTGTATGCGGAAAACTTGGTATGAAAGCAGGATTGAGTTGGGAAGTAAAGTACTAAGTTGTGAATTGATTCCGTGGCTCAGAGATAAAGTCTTTGCCTACGAGGCAGAGGAATCTAGTTCGATCCTGTCTGGCTGTAAGACAAAATTTTATTTAATGTGAGTTATCTTTTACAATGTGCACTACGGAAAAAATCTGTTTCTACAAATATTTTCTGTATTGTTCGGTAACGGAAATTTTCTGTCTACAATTTTTTTCCGTAACATACGAATGTTTTCTGGCAACTTTTACCAACCCACATGTTTTTTTCTGTAATACAACATAACCCTTTTTTTTTTTTTTTTTTTTTTTAGTGTATTTATTCATATTGTTGCTGTTATAAAACTTGGATATTTCTTCATAAAAAAGGTAATTATAACCACAAAGTATCTTTTTTCTAACATTACAATGACTGCACCCTTTTCTTCTTAAATGATCGGGAATATTATTTTAGATAATGATTGTGTATTGCTATGTGATCATAATATTATAGAATAAGAGCAAAATCAAAGCGCAGCAACTGTTACAATTAAAAGGACATTAATAAAGTTTACCTTACAAAGGTTGAGAATCACTAAAATTTATTAAATTTTTGTTTAATAATTTGGATACAACTAAAAAGTCAAAAAGCTTAAGCCATGCAAAAAGTGTTGCCATGTAATTCGTTAATAAATTCCGAAACACTTTTCATTTTTGTGAACTACATGTTGAAAAAAAGAAGGCTTATAAAATAAATTATTTCCAGCTCAAAAACAAAAATATCCTGTCCGTGTGCATCAAAAATCGGCGCATATGCAGGGAAGCTATATTTTGGCTTTCGCATCAATTATATGAGTACAAGTTATAAAATAATATAATAAAATTATGAGTACAAATATATGAGTCAAATAAATTTCACATTGAATATATCAGTGGTACAAACATGTACGAAATCAAAGAAAAACATTTTTCAAACAATAATTTTACACAGATTATCACAATGCATTCAAATCCTTTTAAACAATGCTTAAACTTTAAAACTTTTTCACACACCATAAAATTAATACCAACACTACCGGTTTCGAAAGAATGTGACCTTTCTTCTTCAGGTGCAAAAAGCATGCACTGTAAAAATTTTAATACATGCATTTATGTTGTTATGTTTTACATTATTTAGTTATAACTACCTGATGAAGTTAAAACTAATACTATAAATATTTTCAGTTTTCTAATTTCTCATTGTAAGTATGTTCGTACTTCTAGTTATTCCACGTAAATAAATAATTTAACTCTACTTCTAGAAACAATCTTGAAACTGGATGAAAAAAGTAAGTAAATAAAAATATCTTAAAAAATGTTTCGAAACCAAGCCTCGAAAAGAAATTTCTTTACATAGTTAATTACATCGATCAAAGCACAGTGAATATCCAAATCTGCTGCAAACGTATTATGAGATATAAACTGGAAACTGTTTCCAGTTGTTTGATGTCTTCTCATGCTGTTTATTAGTTTTCTCAAAGATTCGAGAAATGATTAAACCCGACTTCCAGATTCTAATTAATACATCAAGTATTTTTTTTTTTTTTTTTTCCCTTTAGGAGAAATACTTATGTTGTAGGATTTACGATGCAGGATATGTTGTTGATTTTTAGCTGATGTGTGAATTTAGATAGGGGACATTTAAATTATTATATATAGTTTAGTTTAATACCACAGCAATTGTATATTTTATAATGTAAGTTTATTTAGGAAGATTTTTAAGGGGATAATTAGTATATTATATCGAATTGAAATTAATTTCAATTAGCATCTTTAAATAATATGAAATATTACCTAACATAATGATCGACATCTTTAAAATTACTCAACTCATGTCTTCTTTGAAAATGGTTGTTCTGTGGTTATATATTTATAATTAGGTACTTTTGTATTTAAAAAATAATAATATATATATATAAAAGATTTATACTTTTATAAAATAGATAGATAGATTATATAATAGATTTATACCTTTGTAAAAGATTTATACTTTTATATATATATATATATATATATGTGTATATATTTGAAGTCATTCTAAACCTCGCTTCGGATACCTGATGCCTACGGCAGCTCTTTTTCCTCCCGCACTGCATCGCGTCCTGATTCCCACTGCCTGCAGAAAGATTTTTCTTGGGCATTTCAATTTGGGCATTTATCGACAACAGGTGGATCTACTATTATTTAAGAATTATGATTTTAAAGATGACTGTATCTCAGCATTTATTAAATATTTTAGTTTTTGAACCATGCATTTTATAGCCCCCGCTCTTTATGCTATACTAGCATGCTACGTCAGCTTCGCTGGTCACTATTTTTAAATAAATCACTGTAATTAATGAATTCTCGAAATTGCATTAATTTTTATCATGTGAAAAGAAAAAAAGAGAAAAAAAAATTCTGATCTGGAAAAATGTCACACCGGGTCGCACTGCCTTCGGCAGTGCAGGCCATTGTGCGCTGCGTGTGCGCATTTATGTTCGACACTCTTAATGAATCATTATATTATCGTAAAGGAAAAACATAAGTATAAAATGCAAGAAAATTCTTCTCTCATCGGTGGAATAATCGGCCCGGACCCCCACTGCCTGCAGCAGCGTATATAAACGCGCACGGCGGCGCGCGTGTTCCTTCACCCACCGTTTTCGCCCCTCGTAATAATTCTATACTTTCGAAAATATCCGCCATCGATTTATCGGGCCTTAAAACCTAATAATACTAATTTTCAACGCTCTTGATCTTATTTTTATATTTTCGCCCCTTTGCCCCCCCCCCCCCCCCCCCTTCTCGTCTATTCTAATAATTTTTTCCTTTTGAAAATATCTGTATTCGATTTGTAGATCTCAAAAACCTATACGTGCCAATTTTGAACGGTCACACTCTATTTCTATTGTTTTGTCTATTCGCCCTCCCCCCCCCCCCCTTTACCGGCGTCCTAAAATTTTACAAATTCGAAAATATCCGCAATCGAATTTTAGGTATCAAAAGCCTCTATGTACCAGTTTTGAACCATCTAACTCTAATTTTATTTTTTCAACTTCTTCCAATTTCAACTTCTGTGTGCCGTTTTTATCTTCTGTTGCCGCTTTATGATATTTTAAACCAATAAATTCGATATCATTGCTACATAAGGACAGAGTTGGTTGGTCTTAATCTATGAAGATTACTAAAATTCATGATTTAATTGCATTTCCTTTTAACTCTTTTATTATTTTGTCTGCTTTATCCTCCAGCGCCATGTTTACCGTTATTTTCAATGAAAAATGTCAAAAAAAAGAGAAACTTTTTCCTTTATAAATATTGATCACCGATCCAAGAAAAGAACTTTAGATTCAAACTAATTACTTCAGTTAAAATATAGGAAATGCACGAAATCTAAGGAAAACGTATAATAAGATATATAAACGGAAAGCTTACCTCCAGTTGCTTTTCAGTACTTCTCATGTTGTTTAGAAGTTTTCTCAAAGAGAAAATTAATAAACTGGATTCTAGTTCCTAATTAATATATCAAGTATTTTCAGTTAAATTAAATAATTTGTCTGTAGAAGATAACTCGATTTTTATCTTTGGATGGTACCTATTGACTGAGAGCAGAAAATTTTCTAATTTTTTTTTTTTTTTTTTTTTTTTTTTCCCCCCTAGGATTTGTGTTTTTTTTTTTTTTTTTTTTTTTTTTTGTAGTAAATTTCTTTGTTATTTACTCTTTTCCCAATTATCTTTTCCTCGTGATTTTATGAGTTTCTGCAAGATTTAAAAAAAAAAGGTTTTCAATAGTCAGGGCAAAACACTTTGTTGCAAGTATAATTTGATTTTTTCTGTGTTAATTATTTAATTGATTATGGATTTCATTATTGCCAGTATAGCTGGATAGTGCCCGTCAATTTCAATTTTTTTGCATAGGGACAGAAGTAGAAGTTTTATAGATAATCGATTCAAGAAAAGAACTTTGTACTCAAGCTAATTACTTCGATTAAGATATATAGGAAATATATTAAACCTAAGGAAAAGGTATAACAAGATAAATATAAATCAAAGCTACCTCTAGTTACTTCTCAGTCCCCCCCATGCTGCATATTGGTTTAAAAAAATAAAATAAGTTATAATATACAGTTTATGTTAATATAGAGAGTGCCCTTCATTTAAAATAAATAATTTGTCTTTAATTCGATTTTTACCTTTGAGTGTTATAAAGAGTGTTCTAGAGTGTTACTAAGAATGTTTTTCGACTAAGAATTTTTTTTTTTTTTTTTTTTTTTTTTTTTCCATTTATGATGTTTTTTGTATGACTTAAAAAGAAAGCTTCCTTCAGAAAATGTATTTTTTTATGAATGGAAATGTGTAATTTAGAAGTAATAAAAAAAATATTTCGTTACATTAAAATGGTTTTCTACGATTGTATAATATTTTTAGAATGTAGGATAATTGACATCACAGCCATAGCATACCAGTTTCCTCATGATTTTATCAATTTCTGTGAGCTTGTTGAAAAATATGCTTTTAATAACTATGCCATATGATTCAACCCCCCCACCCCACCCCCTCTCTCCCCAAAATTCGTGTGATTTTTTCTGTGGTGTCTTATTTTACTAAACAATTCCTTATCGCCAATATATCTGGCGATTTTCTTGATGATATTAAAAAAACAATTTTCTGTTTTTTTTTTTTTTTTTTTTTTTTTTTTTTTTTAAACCTCCTCCTACTGTAAAATATACCTTTTACATATTTAAATGTTATTATCATTAGAAAAATCTCTAACTTTTCTTTTTTTTTTTTTTTCAAAAGTACTTATTTTTTTTCCCAACAATACTCATTTATTATTATTGTTATTATTTTTTTTTTTAATGAAAATTCTGGTGCGCATTTAACAATTGCTGAAACTTATTTATCTTCAAGAAATGCGTAATGAGGATAAATAGGTTTCAGCAAATGGTGTTAATAATATTTTCACCTGGTAATTATTATTATTATTATTTTTTTTTTTTTTACTAATATTTTTAATGCTATATATTTCTCATGTTCTATGTAATAAGTACAGCAAGTTTCATCTAAATCTGATATGTAGAAAAGGTTCTAGAAGAGTTTAAATAAAACCCTTTTAATTATAAAAACTCTGTATTTTATCTTATTTGGAACTTTTTAACTAATCCAGCCTGAAAATGCTTATTATTAATTCATGCCAAATCTACTTATAAACATGTTTCACATTCGTAATTTTTTTTAATTTATTATTCATCATTTTAATCATTGGATTAATTTAAAAATGTATATGAAGTATGACCTATCTCTTTGCACTGTTCGTATGTACCGAATAAAGTAAATAAATAAGAACCTTTTCTTAAAAAGACTGTTAAAAACATTTCCTTATTATTTTCCTTTTTGCATCGACTTAAATAAGTAAAGAATTTTACATCGAAACTAATAACTCCAATTAAATTGCAGAAAATATCGGAAATCCAAAGAAAATTTATAATGAGATATAAACTGGAACTATATATCCCAACTGTTTGTAGTCCTTATTATGCTGTTTGTTAGTTTTCAGAAAGGCTGGAGTGATGATTAATTCGACCTCCATTTCCTAATTAATATATCAAGTATCTTCATTTAATTAAAATAAGTCGTTTGCTGAAAGTCGCGTATAAATAGGCGAATTTCGATTTTTATCTCGGCAGCGAATTATTGATTAACGGAAGTCGGAAGATGTCATTGCTTTCTTGGTTCCTTCTGTGATCGCCTGCTTTTTGGATTGCTTGAAAATTTTGATCTTAAAAATAAAAATGGAACATTTTCTGCAAATGACTTGAATATTTTTACTTTATGTTTATTTTATTCAAAATTTGAATTTTTAAGTTTAAAGAATTTGAATTAAAATGGATTGGGATATTTTAAAATTGGACACGACTTGGATATTTTTAACTTGCATGTATGTTTTTTTTTTTTTTTTTTTTTTTTTTTTTTTTTAATTCAAAATTTGAATTTTTAACTTTAAGACATTTGAATTGTAACCACTTCGGGATAAAAATGCTTAATTTTTAAGAGAAATTTAAAATAATAAATTTTAATGTCCAATATCCATACATCAGTAACTTCAGATTTTAGCAGAAATTAAATTGTCTTGGTAAAAATAGAAATTAATAACAATACACATCACATTTTAAAATGGCGACACAATGATGTAATTTTTTCTTTCTTTTTATTTATTTTGTTAGCCGTTGTTGCCAAATTTATTGGACTTTTTTATTCAATATCTACCACTAAATTTTGATTGTAATGGTTGTCTATAATCATTTCGAAGATTAATCGTCTATTATGTATATCAACAGAATTGCAAGATTTTTTATTCATTAATCACCAATAATTTTGAGAAGTGATATTTGATATACATAAAAGACTGTCAGTCTTCGGAGTGATTAGGCAAACGTTACAATTAAAAATTATTGGTGATTAGGTATTAAATAAAAAATCCGCCAGATCTGGCAACACTGTATATCAAATATCACTCCTCAAAGTTATTGGCAATTATTGAATAAAGAAGTCCTTAAATTTGGCAGCACTGCACCTAACAAATTGACCGGTTTAACAAAAAATGAGATACATTATACACCATGAAAAATGAAGGAAAATAAGGCAATATTAACAAAATGAATTGGCAGACAAACAGATTAAAACTGATAGACAGGCAGTTCTCATTTTTCCGCTTTTTTACCGCAATATTATTTTTTAATCATGCTAATTAAAATTTTCGTCATATTGGAAGACTTTATCTTAAATTAATTATATGAAGTAATTTATCGTCTATAGAAAATCTTACTGTCACTAAAATTTTTGCTGTATGAATTATTTTGTATAAACATTTTTCTTATATTGCGGAGAAAAAAAAAGGTTTAATAGGAGTGGTGGTGAAACTAATCAAATTTATGATACTTCTTAAAACGACGTTCTTTGGAAATTAACTCACTGCCGATTTTGAAGATTTTTCTTTCATTTTATGGGATTTGCATATCAAATAAAATTGTTCAATAGAAAAATTTCTTTCTTTTTTTTTTTTTTTTTTTTTTTTTTTTTTTTTTAGCACATTTTGCTAAATTCGAAATATTTTTCTAAAAGTTCTAAATGTATGTTCTGACTAAATGTGTTCTGATTGAATTTTATTGTATCGAATTTTAAAAGTAATAACCAGTTTATATATATATACAATACATTTTACAAATAATATATTCACAAGGTTGCCACAGGCGACTTATTATTATTTTATTATCATTATTTTCGTATCCCTATTTCCATAATATAAATTTGATAATAAATTTATGCAGGTAAAGTTCAAATTTGCATACGAAAACATATTATAATTTTTATTTTTTGGAAATTGTGGTTGGAAAAGAATATAAAAAATCGCCTGTGTCAGTAGTTACTTGTATGCATATTTTTTTATTTATGTGCTTCTACTTCGAGACCGCGTAAAATTAAATCGAAGTCTGCATGTATCCTGCGAATCACATAGATAGACCACTGTTCATCTCTCTTGACTTTATTAACTGCATTTGGTATTTCCTTCACACATATTACCGTATTTTTGATCTAAAAATTTCCATTACCAGTTTCAGGGATGGAACATGGGCGCAGAATTCATACCACAATCGATGTAAGAAAATTTTCTACTTCTTAAATCAACGATATTATAAGTAGAGAAATTTCTTAAACAGATTCCGGTATGAATTCTGCGCCCGTGTTCCATCCCTGCAGTTTATATATGGTCCCTGTCTTCACCGTAGAAAGAGCCTTTGAAATGATGCAAAAAAAGAGACATGCTATCCCCCCCCATATCATTATTCAATTGCTTTTTTAGGTACTATATTGTTACGCTATTTTTTCTAATGGTCTTGTTGGGTTGAAAATAAAAACTTTTTAATTGATCAAATTTTCTTATGGAGGTTGTATAAAAGTTTAAAAATTGTAACTTTTTAAAATTTAGCAAGCGATTTTTTTTCCAGTTTTTTTTTTTTTTTTTTTTTTAATTATTTTGTATATTTTTTTGTTTTACATTGCCCACTTATCTGTAACATAAAAAATTAAAACACGCTTCAATCTTTTTGAGACACCCTGTATATATTGTATTTCAAGGTTTCCATAATTTAAATTAAAAACAACCAAATTAAAATCATTAAAAAATCATTTTTTTATATAATATCATATCAGTATTTATATAAATGTTTAGCTTAACATTTCCCTTCATTCTATCCTGTCTACAAACTCCTCCCTAAAATGTTGAAAAATAATCAACAGTTCCCCTCAGTTAATGCATTTTTTTACAAGTGTGAGCGCTCTTCTTTTCGCCCTTAAAAATTCGTCACCGCCCTTAAAAAAGTTGGGAGAAAGGGGGGGAGGATAACTAGAAGGGGGCGTATTAACAGTCAGAGAAAGAGGGGAATGGCAGAACTCGGCCTCCAAATCGAGGGGGGGAGACAATGCAATGAGTTGCTACGTTCGGGGTCGTCATGCCACGGTAGCCCTACATATACACTGATAGGTCACCGCACTCGGGTTACCAACGAGATATCGCGCCAAACCGCTCGCCAATCTGATATTTGTATGTTTTTGAAGAAGTGTGCGGTGGTCTTTTGATTTACGTTGTTTGTATCGCAAATTGATAGTTGAGTTTCAGAGTTGGGGGGGTGTGGGATGTTAACCTTACTTGACCAGCGCGATGATTGTTGTAACCAAGGTGTCTTTCCCCATGCGTTCCGGCTGGGTGGTGCTTTTCTTTTTTCTTTCTCTTCTCTCTGTGGTTTTTGGCTAATGGGGAAAATTAGCTTTTGTTGGATTGATGGAGCCGTTTGTTAAAATGCACTTGTATATTTATGATTTGGTAATATTGTGTAAGATAAGATATCAGAGAATTTAACCTTCTTTCTTAATCCAAAGCAGAAAATGAAAATTTTACAATTTTAATTAAAGAATTATTATTATTTTAAAATATATATACTTCATGAGTTTTGTTGGTTGTTTAAGTGCGTTGCTAAAAGACGATTTTCTTATCGGATAAAGATTTGGTTATACTAAATAAGATATTAAATAATTAAGAATTATTTTTTTTTAAAATCTGTTTGGTTACAGATGATGAATTTAATACAGAAAATTAAATCTCTGGAACGTTTTCTATTGAGAATTTTTTTATTCATATATTTTTTGTTGGCTTTTGTTGAGTTGATAGCAGGGTTGTAAAAAACCCGTGTTTTTTGTAAAAAACCCAGCCCAGGTGGGTTTTATTAAAAAACCCGGGTTTTATGGGTAGAAAACCCGGGTTTTTTGGGCAAAATGGGGAAAATAGAATTTCTTTTTCCAAAAAGTTAATAATGTATAGTATATATATTATTTTGTTTTCAGGGGTCGATCCAGGCAAAATTTGGATCCCTTTTGCGGCCCCTTCACAAAATTCCCCATAGTAAAAAGGGACCCTTCACAAAATTCAAATTCATAAAAAGGGACCCTTCACAAAATTCAAATTCATAAAATGAGTCCCTTCACAAGATTTTTTTTTTTTTAAATGATCCTTTTATTAAATGTTTTCAGTATTATTTTTAATTAATGCCTTAATTTGGCTCAACGAAACTATTAACTTGATATTAAACATTACATAAAGTGATTGTAAAAACGAAAAATTGTACACAATGTTTTACTTTTTCACAAAAATATTTTATATTTCACAAAAATAAATAAAAATTTCACAAAAATATTTTGTTTTTCACAAAAAAGGGACCCAAAAATTAAAACCTGGATCGACCCCTGGTTTTATATGAGAACATATATAGTTTAGCAAATACTAAACAAGCCTTTTTGATCAATAAAACTGACTATACATGTATTGTTTTAACATGTTTACACATAATCATCAGAAAACAATAATATCTGAATTTTAATTGTATAAAAATGCAAAGTTCAAAACAACTAAGGCAGGGTTCATTCTGAAATATGGGGGGGGAAAATTCCCTGAGTTCCCAGACAATTTTCAAGAAAATATTAGCGACATATTACAAGAAATGCTCTTCTAGACAAGACAAAATACATCTACTTTCACTGTATGATGTCATATTACTGCCGATCATAATAGAAATTCAGGTAGAAATAATATTTACATGCGTATTTTTCCAATAATTAATTATTTAAATTTTGATACGAAACTAAATAAGAAAAACATAATTTGAGTCAAAAAAAAAAAAAAAAAAAAATTGCTTTTCCAGGTTTTATAACTGATTTTCCCTGAGTTTTAATGAAAATTTTTATTTTCCCTGACTTTTTTTAACAAATTCCAAATTCCCTGTTTTCCAGGTTTTTCCTGATGAGTATGAACCCTGTAAGGTACAAACAATTTTTTTTTTTTTAAATTAAATTTTGATTCTATAAAAAGATTTCTTAGAAGTGCTTACCAACATGAATTCAAAAAATAAAATTTTTTTAAACGGAATCTGTTTTTTTTCTTTTTTGGTCATCTCGAATAACACAGTTTTAAAGAATACTGAACCAATTCATCGTGTTCTTCGGGGTTACTTGTATATAAACTACATTTTGTTGCTTGCACAGGTTTATTTTTATTTCAAGATTTCTCTTCTATTCATTTCACATATATTACATATTTTTTATCTTCTAATTATCACAATATAATCTACTCAACAAATCTAAGCATTATTTTAATTAGGGAATATATAATAGGCATGGAGGAGATTTTACAAGTTGGAAATTTAGTTCACAAATTATTTTTATTTTTAAAAAATAAAGAGATAATGTAATATTCATATTTTTTTCAAATAAGATGTGTGATGTTTTAAAGTGATTTTTCATATAAAAATAAATAAATAAATAAAATAAAATAAATAAATCCATTCTTAATCCAACTAAAGCTTTAAATTTTTCAAATCTAAATTAAAGCTGTTTTTCTTTTCACTACAGAAGTTTTGATTTAATCTAAATTTTTCTCATCTAAAAAAAACTAAATGAAATTGTTCCTGCCTGTAATGTCTAAACCAAAACTTTTCTCCAGTGTGAGTGTGTTATCATTATCTGATGAAGACAGGAATAAACAAAAGAAAGTATCTGTCTGAGATTTCATTACGTGTCCGAAAATGTACTTCTTCCTTATGAAAATGTCATACAAAAAAGATACTATTAACGTATCATAGTAGCACATATGGTGATGTATCTACCACATCTAAAATATTAAGGTGTAAAAGCTCACAAATGCTGAAGAAAAGCTAGCTTTACAATGGCAATAGTGTATTGGCAATGGTTATGTGATATCATTAATGACTTTGCATGCATCAGATAAAGATTATTATCCGAATTCAATGCTTCTTGCAAATTCTACTGAAGTATTCAGCCCATCTAAATTGTGGAAGATAACAGCCAGAAAAGCTAAAAAGGCCACAACTCCTGGGAATGAAGAATTTTGTAATTATATGGCATTACTAAATTCCTTAACTGCTAGCTCGCCACAGTTGAGAAACTTTTTTCAACATTTCAGTTTATCCAAAACAAAGTTCGTAACAGATTAGGGAACAACAAAACTGAAAAATTAGTACAGTGTCACCAATTGAAAAATAAATGTGAAGAAGACTGGTAGAAATTATATATTTGTTTGAAATTTTGTCTGAAAATCTCTCGTATGGAAAGTAAACCTTCATTAAAGTATTTTTATTCTGCTCCATTGTTATCTTCCCACCATTTCTGCATAATTTAATAAAAAAGATAAACTTTTGCTTTTAAGTTACGAATGTAAACTTATCTTTCTCTATTACCTTGCAATTGTTTTTTTTTCTTTTCGTTATTATATAACTTTAAATTATTTCTTAGTATATTCAATTCTGAATTAAGAAAATTTAAAATAATAAAGTAAATATTGATTGATATATAAAGTTTTCATGTAATAAAGTTTTTTAAAACATTTCCTGTATATAAAGTTCTCATGTAAAGAAGTATTTTACTGTGGATTATTGCTTTAAAAGAGCTTAAATATTATACAATTCCTTTATTTAAAAAAAAAAAAAAAAACATTTTCCCCAAAAAACCCACGGGTTTTTTAGGGTAAAAAACCCAGCCCAGCGGGGAAAATGGGTATCTACCCGGGCAGCAAATCTGACAACCCTGGTTGATAGAGAGGTTTATTAAACTGTCTTTGCGTGATATGATTTTATATGAGATTTTCATGTAAAATTGAATAAGATCTCAAAAAATTTAGCATTCTTTGTTATTAATTCTTTCGCTTACAGACTTTTTCGGGAAGAAAAAACAAAACAAAACAAAAAAAAAAAAAAAAACCAATATATATATACAGTAAAACCTCTCTAAGTTGGACACCTACGGTTCCAAGAAAAAGTGTCCAACTTAGAGAGGTGTCCAACTTATAGGGGTTGGATATAATGTAAATGTATACATTCCGTTCCGAGAAAAAGCGTCCAACTTAGAGGGGTGTCCAACTTGAGAGGTTTCACTGTATATATATATATAAATACAGTAAAACTTCTCTAAGTTGGACACCTACGGTTCCAAGAAAAAGTGTTCAACTTATAGGGGTTAGACATAATATTAATGGATACATTCCGTTCCGAGAAAAAGCGTCCAACTTATAGGGGTGTCCAACTTGAGAGGTTTCACTGTATATATATATATATTATAATAAATTCGCATAATTGTGATTTTTTTTTTTCAGATGACTTTTATTAAAAATCATATAAAAACTTCCTTATAATAATAATAATAATTAATTAAAAATAGATGGATGTTTAAGTCAAAAATTAATGCGTAGGAAGTGTTTTGAAATTTAACAAGTAATTAATTACTTTAATTATCGTCATAATTAATTGCAATGTCGATATTAATTTTTAATATGGCACTACTCGTTTACAAATTAGACTATATGAAAATGTAATTTTTTGCAGGTATGGATTTATGGGTTTGATCATATTAATTATTTAGTCTGACGGTTTTCTTAAATATTTGACGTATTTTAATAACTATATAATATCTATTTATTATATATATTTAAGTCCGCTATAGCTTGAAAATAATCAAATAATTTTCTATACTATGCATAAGAAGTTTAATTTAATTTCTATTGGCTTTTGCTCCGACGATCCTCTGCTTATTTAACTCTGATTATAAATTCTATTTTAATTTACTTCTAATATAATATTTTCATTAATTAAGTCTTTAGATAAGATCATAAAATTGAATATTAAATCTTTAATTTATTTTTAAACTGAAATATACAGTAAAGCACCGTTTATACGTCCTTTTAGTGAAATCCCGATTCCTTCCTATTCATTTTAATGCAAAAATTCTTCGTTTATACGCCGCTAATATCGGTTATAAGTCTTATCTACTCTACTAGAATTCTCAAAATTTCTCGACCTGTCATTACTTTTCATTCTAAATAAGACGGATTTTTCCTAGAAAACATCTCAACTGGAGAAACACAGGAAAGATCGAAGAAGATTGATCAAAGAATCAATTGAATTCACAGAAAATGTTTTAATACTCATAGACAAGCAGCTAATCAGGCGAATATTAAAGATTTTTAATGTTATTAAATGACTATCTGTATGGACATAAATCGTATGCTTATTATTAAAGATACGCATTATATATAAGTAATATTCAAAATGTGTTTATACTTTTTAAGAAATGTAAAGTAATACACAATATATGATATATGTAATTAGTACCCAGTCATGCATTAATAGAATGATTTTTCTCACTTTTTATATATATATTTTTTTTAATCAATTATTGTCTTAAAAATAGTATAATATACATTTAATAACTTAAAAATATTTATTAATTAGTATTTTCATATAAATTTTGTTTAAATGTCATTAAATTTGTAGTAATTAAAGTATTATTAAAATTTCGATTATACGTCTTTTCATTTATACGTCCTTTTACGTCAGTCCCTTGAAAGACGTATAAATGGTGCTTTACTGTATATACATTTTCATTGGTACCCAAGGTTCGTTGTTCGTCGTCGAGCAAAATAAAGGAAATAAATTTTTCTAAAGGGAGAATTTCAAACAAACATATCTTCAATTATTTAATAAATTATTTATTATATTCATATGTTTTAATTACAAATTAATAATTTCCTAATCATATTTGATTATATATTTATAATTATCTTAATTATATGTATTTTGAAAAATTAGTTGTTAAAAAACAAGATAAATTATAAAACAATTAAATAAATTCCCATTACATTTTCGTATATATATTTATTTTAAAATTTCCATCCTCACTCAAATAAAATAAAATGCACTTACCCCATTCCAGTTGGCTCATTTTTCCATTGAAACACACCAAATAATAACAAAAATCGTTTTTTTTTTTTTTAAATCCCCTCTCTCTATATATATCACAACTGATTGTACTAACTTTTTCTAGCGCTATCCTGATTAAACTTGAACTTTAAGACATCAAATACTCTTTATCATAAAACCCATAATTTTAACATTTTGGACTTCTAAATCGATCGTGACTTTTAATCATCCATAAACTTTGATTTCCCTCAATCACATATTTTTCGGACAAACAATTTCTTATTCCGGCTTAACTAATCTTATGATAAGGTTTGATTTCTACTTAAATCTATGTTGTATGAAAACTAGCCTTCAATCCTTGCTTCTTAACAATTTACAATGTGAATCAATTAAACTCATATTCTTATTTTGCAAAGAATGCTACACATTCCTAGCACTTTGTTTATTAAAAGTAAAAAAAAAAAAAAATGCTTAAATAATAAAACTGATATCTTATTGATAAATTATGATATTATTTCAACTGACTTGATATATCAACTGGTGTAATTAAAACTATCAAATATGTATATATTTTTCCCCTTGATTTGTAACTTTTCATATTAAAAAGAAAATTATTGTTGCAGATAAATAATTGAACAATAGGAAATTTCTGGAAAAAAAAAATGTATATTATTATTATTATTATTTTCAATTCTTTTTCTTTTTCTTTTTTTTTTTTTTTTTTTTTTTTTTAAGCACTTAGAAATTTACGGCTGAAAAATCTGTTCAAGCTATTTGTAAGATTTTTAAATTTAATACCAAGCTTGTTTAAATTATCAAATATTTCCAGCCTAATCTTGCTTCTTTAAAAAAAAAAAAATGGCCTTCCAAAATCTGATTGATAAATGGTAGTTCATGAATTAAAGAAATACATGATGTACAAACCGATTTTAAATGTTTTGTATATTTATTTGATTATATGACATAATGTTGCTAATTACCCCTTGAAATTTTTAAAAGCTTAGAGAAACGTAGTTTAAATTTTTTTTTTAATTTTATTTTGATGAATGAATATTAAATCGGTTAATACTAATTTATCCTCGATTACACAGAAAAACGTCGCGCTATACATATTAAAATGTTTCGAGGACGAAATATTAAGTGCTTTTAAAGTGTAAATTCAAAAGATTTATGCGCGCTTTTTAATTTTTATAGTCTGTTTCATTCAAAGCTATAGTTGAGAACCAAATATGCGTAGCTGATTAACTTCTCATATTTTTATTAATTTTACTTTTCTTCGCTATAAATTCAATATCCATTCCATCCTGAAATTGGCACTATCCCAGCAAGGGTTTTTATAGCAATCGCCTTTCTCTCTTTGCGGATAGTGTCCGCATATCGTTTAGCATGAATTGGATGATCTCTTTTTGAGCGCACTTAAACATGACCACTTTTCGCACGTTCGAAAAATAATCGTCAGAACTTCATTGATTAAAGATATTCAGCTGCTCCATTTTGTTTCTAAACTTCTTCTGGTTTTAATAAAGTGTGAGAGTAGAGGTGTCAACTTACTACAAACTAAAGATAAGTTTCATACCACTATTTAAGAGGAGTAAAATTTATCTTAACCCGTTAGTAGTCGCTATAAACAGCGCCACCTATTACAGATTGCGCACTTTTTATTTAACTCTCACCAATAATTTTAAGAAGTGATGTGACCGACGTTCCTTCCCTAACAGCACAGTTTAGGCTTAACTTATCCACAGTACATTTTAAGGACGTTTGTGGGATGTCTTTTCATCCAGAAGACATCTTGAAGATATCCTGGAGAGGTGATGTGCTGTCTGGGTTCGATTTTATTCGTGTTTTATGTGTATCAAATGCTACTTCTAAATTTTTGGTGGCTATTGAATAAAAAAGTCTGGCAACACTGAAGGATGGGTGGCAAATCGACCAACTATAGCGACTACTAACGGGTTAAAACCCGAATAAACTACAGTAAAACCTCTCTAAGTTGGACACCTACGGTTCCAAGAAAAAGTGTCCAACTTAGAGAGGTGTCCAACTTATAGGGGTTAGACATAATGTTAATGGATACATTCCGTTCCGAGAAAAGGCGTCCAACTTAGAGGGGTGTCCAACTTATAGGGGTGTCCAACTTGAGAGGTTTCACTGTACTACGTCAGAAACGCCAAAAGAAAAATATTTTTCTTTTGGCGTTTCTGACGTAGTAGTTTATTCGGGTTTTAATATTCCAACGCCAAGTCTCCTGTTATCAAAATTTATCTTATTAGATCGAAGATAAATATTACAATCATATACCATTGAAAAATACCGGTATGGAGGTTGTGAACAATCCGTAACAATCTGGCACTTTTATGTGATTTTTGGGAATGCTGAAAAGCAGAGTTGCCAACTTTTGCAATTTATTTTTATTCTGGAACATTTTTAGACTCGGCCTTCTTTTCGCACCAGAATTTTTGTAGAATATTTTTCTCCAATACGTGACGATGATTAAATGAGAAAAAAATCATTCTTCAAAATTACTGGTAGGAAAGAAGGCGGCTAACAATGCTCTGAAATAAATTATAAAAGTTGGTAAATTTAGAAAAGGACGAAACATATGAGAAACAATATTACAGGGTTCGTACGAGCCTTATTTTTTCCCTGAGTCTTATACCAGTAATTTTTTAGAATGATTTTCGTTATAAAATAAGTCTTTCTGATTAAGAGGAATTTTATTGTTTCAGAATACTGGTGTGAGACTCAGGGAAAAAATAAGGCCCGTACGAACCCTGTATTAGCTTTCTGAGATCTAACATACAGTCGACAGCAAAATTGTTGAAGCACACATTCCACATTTTTTTTTTTTTTTTTCACACCAGTCTTTTTTTAGGGTAATTTTACATTTAATTAATCGTAGCTGCATTTGGAGATAATAAAGTGGTGTGGAAAAAGGGGCGTGTACTAAAAATCCTCCGGTTCATATTTAGGATGTTGGTACGTATGCATTACTATTTTATTGTTTTCAATATCACAAATTAAAGAAATAATATTTGAGTAGATTGTTTAGTAAATATTTTAGTAGATCGTTTTGTGAGAAATGTCTCACAATTGAAATCTGTATTTATTTATAGCTAAATATATCAAATAATTTCAATATTAGATTTATTATTTTACTGTAAACATGGATGATAAAAGATTTTTCTAACATTGTTCTTAAACTAAAGTATCAAATCTCTGTTTGAAATGTTTTTTTAGTGCTAAATATTTTCTCTTTTTAATCTCCTGTACACTAATAATGTCAGTATTGTCCATGCAAGAAGTTTTCATTTAAACTTTCTCATCGATTTTTATCTCCGGAGTTCCGATTTTCGCGTGGGACTTGAACATAGATTCCGTGTGTGCATGGCCAGAATCATTGCGTTCTTGAAAGTCACCCCTTAAATTAAGAAGTCCTGTTGTTGTTCATCAATGCATGTCACGCTGGGGATGATGTTAGACTTTGTTTCAGGCACTTGTCCTGTTATTTTAATCGATGCTAGATATCGTGTGTAACAGCGATTTTGATGACAAAACGGATGGCAAAAAGATATAAAAATCTTGATTTATGGGATAGTAGTCGTTTAATTTATAGCTATTGTTGCGATCGTTTTTACCTTGCTTAAATAAATAATAATAATAAAGAAAAAATTATAAACAATTCGACTCGTATGAATAGTTCCTTTTATGTATTATGCCGAGTTTAGCGTATAACTTTTACGTGGATGACCGATTCTTTGTTTCTGCTGTTGTTCACTAATGTATGTAATGTGATCAGACCCTGATTACCAAACAGGCACGAGAAGCATCCAGAGCCCGATTAACCTTACAACTGAGTGGAAGCACAAATCCATTTGGGGGCCCCCACTGACTGCTTGGTCTAAAGACTCATACAAACATCTCGAAAAAATTATAAATTTTTCGGTAAATTTTGCAGTTACCTGGAATTGAGGACAATTAAATTCGCTTAAAATGTAGACAAGTAAATTCACTTAATTTTTGTACTAAAATATGAACTTGTGAAAGCCTATATTCACCACAATATATGAAATTATTCCATTATAAATGAATGTGTAAAAGCTTCATTAGCATCTTTCCTACATAATCTAGAAATGGTAGTTGTGCAGTCAGGTGTACTGTGACTTTTTATAATCAGACAATGCTTTTAGACCACAAGCTTACAATTCGGAGCCCATATTTTGATTAATTTGAGGCATTTAAAAATTTTTTCAGTGGAAGCACATGCTTCTCGTGCCTATTAGGTAATCAGGGCCTGGAGGCATCACGTGCTTCCATTTGAAATGTTTTAAAGGGCCCCAAATTAAGCAAAACATGGACCTCAAATCGAAGAACCTGTTACCTGACAACATTGTCCAATGATTAGGGGGGGGAGACATCACAGTACCGATTACATAACTATTATTTATAGATGTAGGAAATAGGTCATCGGTCAATGAAACGTGTACATTTACAATGCTGTAATGCATTGTAAATGCATTACAATATGCATTTACAATGCGATAATTTTATATATCGTACAGATTACAGATTTTCAATAGTTTGCATTTTAGTGCTACTAATAAAAAAAAAAAAAAAAAATATTTATATACATTTTTCCCAATTCCAATTAATTATGGCTCGTGCTTAATGACAAATTTGTAAATTTTCCGAATGTGTCTTTGGATGAAGTTGGCAGTAGGGGAGCCCCAAAACGTGTGTGTGCTTCCCCTCAGTTGAAAGGTTAATCGGACCCTGAATGTGATGCAAGTGTTCAACTTTTGCTGGCACTTGTCCTGTTTGATTGATGTTGGATATTGTGCTTAACAGAGATTTTGTTGCCAATACGATGACAGAATATATAAAATATTGATGTATGCGATATTAATACATTAATTTATAGCTACGATTGCTGATAGTTTTTATTCTATTTAAATAATAAAGAAAGAAAACGGCAGTAAGTCACTTAAATTATTACTGTACGTGTAAAGTTGTTTGTATATTATGAGAGGCTGAACGTATTTCTTTGATCTGAAATCGCCGATTCTTTGTCTCGATTGTCGCCCTAACAGCACAATTAGGGTTAACATATCCACAGTACATCTTAAGAACGTTTCTGGGATGTCTTTTCATCCAGAAGACATCTTGAAGATATCCTGGGGAGGCGATGTGCTGTCTGGGATACTGATGCATGTAACGCGAGAATGTCAAACATTATTTCAGGCACATGTGCGGTTATTTTAATTGATGCTGAAATATTAGGGTTGTTAATAGTAGTTATTTATTTATTTTGGCAAAACGAATAGAAGTACAGATTAAGTCTTGCGCGGGTCAGGTAATCTTGACCCGCATTTGACCAAACCCGTAGCTCCTGACCCACAACCTGATCCGCGATCCGCAATAAGATAATGTGAAATTTCTGTTATAAAACACTGAATTGGAATTCTGTTACACGAAATATATTATTTAACAGATCTTAAAAAAAAAAAAAAAAAAAAAAAAAAAAAAACAACTGCATGCTACATAAAAAAATTACAAGTATATATGCTTAATTATAAACAAAACTTCAGTGAATAATATAACAAAAGTTCGAATATATAAACCTGGCTTTTAAAAAATCCATGGTTTCAAGTAGTTTGACTGTAAATAAATAAAATCAGGAAGCAAATATGCATCGAAAGACAAATAATTTTCGCATATAAAAATTATAAACGATAAGTGCGTCACTATTTACACGATTGTAATAAAACTCCTGTTATAAGTCGTTTTGCTTTAAATTAGTACATTATGGAAAGATATATAAAAATCTTTATTTTCGGGATATTAAACGGTTAATTTATTTCTGCAGTTGTTGGCCATTTTTATTCTTCTGAAAAAGGGGGAGGATTCATATTGTATGTATAATGTGGTATAATGCGGAACTGAACATATTACTTTGATATGTTCAACTTTGATTCAGATACCTGTTTTATTATTTTAACCTATGCTGCGTTTAACGACAGTTTTATTCGTGAAATCTATTTCAAGACAGTTAAAATTCGTAATGTATGGATTGTTGTTGGTTGTTGGGTTTAAGGCCGATTGACTCCGTACGTGTCCTAGGCCAATAGGGGGAATGCCCTCCATGGGGGTCTTTCTAAGGGGTCCTAGCTCGTATTTACGCGAGTTTCGGAGGAAACCATGGAAAACTCCGAACGGCTAGGTCGATGAGCGCGACCTGGGATCGAACCCGGCACCTCCCATCTACCAGCTTTGAGCGCAGAACCGTAATGTATGGAATATTAAACAACTTATTTGTTTCTGCTATAGTTGTTGACTATTTTTATCCTGTTGAAAAGAGGGGCAAGGAGAGAATTATATCGAGCCGTATACGTGTGCACATATTTAATTTATACAATAATAAATACAAAACAATTTACATAATATAATTAGCGAAATCTGAAATTTTATTTATAAATTAACACTTTCTCGACCGCATGTTTTTGTATTTTTGACAGTAAGGTCCGCTTGTGGGCGTTATTCTCCCAAATTACAAATTTTCAGAACAAAATTTACTGAATTCACATTTATATCACAAATGGATATACATTATAATCATACTCTCTCTAATCAAAGTACTTGTAATTCATAGTATACTGATTGTACAAATATGGATATTGTGTATATTTTTAAGAAACAAATAACATACAAATTGAAAAAAAAAAAGCCCACTAGTGGAGTTACAGATTTTCAAATGACGTGAATCTACGTCATCGGTCACGAAAGTGTTAATTACGATTAATTTATAAAATTTTGTAAATTGCATTGATTTATATAATTTAGTTTTGATTCACACATGGGATTTAAAATTGACATTTATAGTAGAGTGGTATAATTGACCGCAATGCTGAATATTTCAGAACTCTGCACTGTTAAAAATTTCAACAAAAAACTCTGTGTAATCTATTATCTTAAGCCCTACGTAAAATTACAGAGAAAAATAAACGGAGATGTTAAAAAACTTATTTTATACATTCATTTTAATAACTAATATTAATTTAATTAATTACTGGTGAGAATATATATTTCGGACTTAGAATGCTTTTTCTAAAGTAGAAACAGTCATTTTTAATTTTAATTAAAAAATTAAATAATAAAATTTCGTAAAAATACAGAATAAAGATTGAGAATCTCGATTATTCACTTAACTAAGAATTACTGTAAATTTACAGAGACTCTGGATAAAGATTTACATTAAATTTACGGAAATTTTTAACAGTGTGTTGCGATTAAAACATGGTTATAGTTATAGTTATATATATATATATATATATATATATTATATATATTAGTTTATGATTAAGTATTTAAAATCTTTTGTTTTTATTTATTAAAAAAAATTTGCGGTGTTCATTGCTTTAGAATTTTTCTTTTTTTCTTTCTTTTTTTCTTTTTCGAATGCGTCGTGATTTATTCCCAGAACTCGTGGTAAATCATTGTCAATTATTACTTCAATAATAAACGAACATGATTATAGTTAATATTATTATATATATATATATATATACACTTTTTAGCTTATGATTAAGTATTTGAAATATGTGTTTTTATTTATTTATTTGTCTAAAAATTTTTGTGATGTTTATCGTTTTAGATTTCCTTTTTCTTTTTCTAATGCGCCATGATTTATTTCCCGAACTTGCGATAACTTATTAATAATTATTATTTCAACAATAAACGAACATTATTATAGTTATTCTTGTTATATTTTTTTATATATTAGTTTACGATTGAGCATTTTAAATCATTTGTTTTTATTTATTTATTTATTTAAGAAAAAAATTGCGATGATTATTGCTTTACATTTTTTTTTTTTTTCCAGTGCGTCGTGATTTATTCCCCGAACTTGCGATAAATTATTGTCAATTAATACTTCAACAATAAATGAAAACTATTCTATCTGTCTGACTGATTTTAGACTCAAGCTGTTTCTAAAATCAGTTTTGATATGTCCATTTAATTGATTCGAATTTGAACTACCCATAAAATATTCAAAATCAGTTAATTTGCTCCTCTTAATAATTCTTTCACACTAAACAGACCACCTAGTAATCCGACAAACCCTTTCGTAATCCTATAATCTCTTTGTATTATTTTAGCTTTTTATTAGCATCGGCGTGCCTTAATAACCGAGTTAAGTTTAATTGTTCGGTGGTCAGAATAAGAACATAAGTAGAATTCATACAACTTTTCTTTATTCTTAAATTTGTTACAGTAATCTAATATTTAAGTATTACGTAAATATTAAGATTAAGTAAAACTAAATAAAAATAATTATAAGATTTAAAAAAAAAAAAAAAAAAAAAAAAAAAAAAAAACTTTTTATATACCATGTTTTTAAATTTTCTGATAAATCATTAATAAAATACGCGAGGATAAAAACTAATATTTAGGCAATATTTAAGCACGCGGATTCAGTTCAGTGAACTAATAATAATAATAATAATAATAAAAAAGTTTGTTTTAAAAATAAAATATTACTCATTTTACAACAACGTATATTAGCATCATACATTAGAACTTATCAATGTGTATAAAAATTTTAAAGCGATAATGACGCCACTTTTTTTTTTTTTTTTTTTGAGATGCATCATTTAACTTTTTATAATTTTTTAACTACTTTAATGGCTATTTTTATTGCTATTAGGAGCTTATTATGTTCATATTTTAATTAATTAAAACAAAACTATTCAAAAATTCGAAAATCTGACTTCGAAGTATTGTGTTGTCACCGGGTTCTGAGCTACTGTGAAAGTTTCAAATGTCTAGTTAGTAGGGAAGTTAGTTAAAAACAGATGGCAAGATTTGTACCGGAAAATCAAACACAGAAACAAACAAACAAGAATAGAAGTTAGTAAAAACATGGTAATAACAAATGAATGCCGTTATGAAAAGAAAATTTCAACGATTATCCAGTGTATGTCTATTATATATTTTTTTCATTTATCTGATTCTGATTGACCTACGAGTATTTTGCTTCTGTTAATTGTAACCAGAGATGGAAGTTTTCCTTTTTTTTTTTTTTTTTTTTTGCTACCACTATTTCATTATAGAAATATTTATCACATTTCTGTAGTAATTGTTTGTGATTGAATATAATAGAAATTATTGATAAATAATACACGTACTTAAAAATTAGTTCTTTATCGAAGAGAGATTATGACTGAATTTTATTCTTATACACACTCGCGTATATTGTATAGAAGTTATTGATAAATAATATACATAATAGTAAACTATATCGAAAATAGATTATGACTGCATTTTATTCTTACACACATGCGTGTAATGTCATTTTCTTTCTTTTAATTTTTTTTACTTTTTAGTATTTATTTATTGTGCATTGTGTGTCTGTGTGTGTGTAAATACGAGTATGAAAATATGTATAAATACAAGTACTATATATATATATTTTTTTTTTTTTGATAAGAGATGAGTAAAAGTTGCATTAAGGCTGTACATCAGTCAGATCTCCCTTTCTCCCTTCCCATGTTATCCAATGGGATTTTGTCGCGTCGTTTTATAAAAATATCTCATTCAAAAATGAACTTTTTCGAATTCTGTTTTTTGAATATTACTCTTTGAACAGGTCGTCTTTTAGCGTAGTGAATAATTTTTCGAAAAAATAAATTTAAATATTTTACTTAGAGATCCACACTTCGAGTCCATAATTTACTTATTGAAATAAAATATTTAAATTAATTTTTTCGAAAAATTGCTCACTAAGCTAAAAGGCGATATGTTCAAAGAGTAATATTCAAAAAACAGAATTTGAAAAATGTCATTTTTGAATGAGATATTTTTATAAAATGAAGCAACGAAAATCCCATTGGATAACATGGGAAGGGAGAAAGGGAGCTATCTGACTGATGTACAGCCTTAAGGAGGTTGTATAGTGTTCTTTAGAGTTTTTTAATTAAACAAAATACTCACAAAATATGTATATAAAGGTTGATTGTATTAAATCACCAAAAAGCGATGTTTTTTGGTAACATCAGTTATTTTTTTCTCATATATATATATATTTTTATTTTTAAAAATTGTGCTTTTATTTTCTCAAATGTTTTGGAAATGTTAAGATCAATAAATCAGTTTCTCTTTTATAATGTGAATTTATAGTAATATAAATATTTATGTTTGTTTTTCTTTTATTCCAGGTAAGCTTGGTTTTTGGATTTTCATTAATTTATTTAATGTCTCTTGAAGTGCATGCTTAATTCAGGTATGTAATAATTTGTATATGCAGTAACAGCCTTGTATGAATAAATGTTCTTTTAGTTTTGAAGTTTCGAACAACGTTTTTAGTGCAATTAAACAACGTAGTATTAAAAGTGTATCAAAAGATACATAAAAACGAATGAGTAAAACGGTAAGTTAGCAATAGTGATGAAGTTAGATGAGATAGGATAAAACAAAACGATATAAATGAATAATTAAAAAAAAAAAAAAAAATATTTTGAAATATGTAATGAGGAATTTGCACACATGGGGGATTTGAACAAAATTGTATTTTTCTGGTAGTTTTAGATCCATAAATTTCAAAAAGTTTATTAAAAATGCAAAAAAAAGTTCTCATTAATTTTTAAAATAACTTTAAAATTAACCACAAATCACGTGACTTTAAAACGCTGCCTTACGCCACACTTTATGATGCTTCAATGTTAGCCTAGTTAGCAAGCAGCAATTCATTTTAACTTTCGTAATTATCAATCGTTTATGTGATTTCTGAGCATTTTTTTTTTTTTTTTTTTTTTTTTTGTATCTTATAATCATTTAATATCATTTTCACCATTTACCATTATCATTATTTTCAACTGTTTTCTTTTCATGGCGGTTGTCCAATTTTTTCGTTTAATACGATCCGTGGAACGCTAAAGAATAGCTTTTGAGACGTATTAGCCGTAGTATTAGTGCAGAGTGGTACAATACAATATTTATATTACGATTTTATAATATCCGTCATTATTATAAAATACAAAACCTATTTCACTGATTCAAGAAGCAAAAGCAAAGCACGAAATCGAATGTAAACAAAGATTACTCCCGTTTGTTGTCATAAAGAGTGACGTCACGATATATTACATTGCGTTTTCTCGATAGAGTAAATAGTGCGATGTTAAAATTGTTATAAATCAGTATTTAGATTTCAAATAAAGAAAATTTTTGTATTTATTTTCTTACCTTTTCATTTTCTATTATCTAAGAATAAAATCAGAAAACGTGCAAATTCTTCATTGCATAAATATTAATTACTAAGCAGGATAAAACGAAAGTAGAAGTAGGGTAAAACAAAACAAATGACATAAATAAATAATTGAAAAAAAAAAATCACTAGACTTAATTTTTGAAAATTATTCTTTTATTTTTATTTATTTATTTATTATTTTATTATTATTATTTTATTTATTCTTTTTATTTTATTTATTTATTTATTTTTATTAATTAATTAATTAATTAATTAATTTTTATTTTATTTTTGAATAATCTATTATATTATTATAGTACTAATGTTTCTGTATGTAGATTTGCCCACCCTTTATTACAAAGTAATAGGTACGAATATAATAATCAATACGAAAAATATATGATTATTTTTATTTTTTAAATATAATCTTGTAAGTGTAACTCTCTGTAGATTTGGATATTCCAACTATAAAATGGAAAATAATAATATTAATAATAATACAGAATTTGAGAGTTTTCTTCTTCATGACTTGCTATTGCTTCTGTTGCCATTCTTAAAGAATTTTTTTTTTTTTTTTTTAATATTCTCGCACAGTAAATAATCATAGTAAAACGTCACAGTAAATAATATACCTTTTTTAAAATTGCCACTTCTGAGAGATCAGGGGGTATTATATGGACTTCCCTTTATTAAACAAAATATAGAAAATTGCAATTAAAATTATATTTAAAATGTAAATATTAATTTATATCATCTATGATTTTGTACCGAGCTACAGCTTTGTGCCTGTTTAGAGCTGATGAAAACAGTCTGTTAGAATTGTCGATATTTATTCACAAACATTTAGAGAAATATTCAAACTAATAGCAACTAATTCCACACCCATTATGTAAACATTACTTCAGTATAAAAACCAGCAGATTACAACTCAGATAGCATTACAATATCGTTTTACGATGTTACATACGGTGAATCAACAACAGCTTTGTTTATATTCACACCGCGTCAAAGCAAAGACACATGAATCTACCTTTTCCTTATAATAAGTTTTTGTTCTGGCCAGCAGCGTAACGACGGTGGCGCACTTCGGCCTTTTAGAAAGACGTAGAATATTCTAAATCATGGTTAATAATGCTATTAGAGATTCGAAACAGAAAATTACGTAAAATTATGTTTCTCGACAAAATTCGCCAAATATGTCGCGAAGAGACAATAATCGCGCCGGGCGCCAAGTCAAGATTTCCACAACTGCAACTTCACAGGATTGCTTCCCGAGAAAGGCATTAAAAAAAAGTGATAATTTTAATAACGAATTTTTACATTAATAGATAATGAACGTACTGCCATATATATTTAAAGATGAAAAATAAAGATGTTTACCAATTTGTAACATTGCCTCCCACCTGAGGGCAGCACGCTCCGGGCAGTACAACCCTCAGTCAAGAGGTCAGAAAACTATAAAATATAACAATTCACATAACAAATTATTTAACAAAATATATTCTTCGACCACATTTCATGAAACCATGGAAGCATCTGCGCAAGTGCTAACTCAACGAGTCCAGTGTTAAAATAGGGGTGACAGTCATCTGACTCTGAGAAAATGAGTGCGAATGAACAGAGCGCGGAATTACTGGGTGTTTTCCAAATCCCAACCTGTCAGTGAAGCTGACACCCCGCCAACATTTTTGGACCCGTCCTCACTGCTACTTTTAGGAAACGCGGTTGCACTATATTTATAAAACCTACCCTATTTACAAAGATTAAAGTGAGTTCATGTTCTAATAATCTAAGTCACACCATCATAAAGGACTAGCCTGCCATAATGAATAACGTTCGGTTTTGAGGAAAGTGATTTTTTTATTCGAACTACGACGTTATTCATTCGAATTTACGACTCTTGTAATAACAGTGTATGGCCGTCCCAGATTGATTGTTGCTTGCGGTGATTCGGAGAGTCTTTTACGTCGAACTGGTTTCTATAGCCAGACTTTGTCACTATCGTAGAATTCATGCCCGATTATTTTTGTCGTATCTTGTTTTCATTTCTCCGTTGCCATGTGTATCCGGCTCGATCTAACAAACATCTTTAAAACGCACATCGAGTTCTCAAAGGTACCTCTCGGGCGATTAAGGCGTATCTGGCGGACGACCAAACAGGAGATCACAAGAAAGACGAAGTTCACGACCAAATAATAACGTCTGAGATGGTGAGTAGCCAGTAGTCTCGTAGATACGCGAACAAGAACCGAGGCAATTTTCAAATCCCAATATTTTTGGTTTCTTGATACCATAAGTGAGAAGTTATTTAGAATGATTCGGTTAAACATCTCCACCATGCCATCCGACTATGTGTGTGATAGTGATGTTTGAGTCTTGTCTGTATTGATTGTTTGATATAGTCCTTTGAATACAGCAGAGGTAAAATTTGTTATTTGATCTGTGTGAATTGAATTTACAGTGGCACGCCATAACTAGACACCCATTGCTGCACTAACACCTCTGCTATTGTAGTAACTTCTTGGTCAGGGACAGCATATGCTTCAGGGCCAAACCACTTGGTGAAATAGTCTATGACTACTAGGATGTATCTGTTACTATTTGAAGATCATGGTAAAGTGTCAAGTGTGATGGAAATATTCTATTGCTTTAACTACAGCGAACAGCTTTTTCCTGGAAGCACAATAATTTTGCTCTGCTTTGGATAAACATTTATTCCTCCAGTATGCAAAGTTTTGCTCTTGGCCATCACTTTCTTGTGACAGAACAGCTCCGACACTTTCATTGCTTGCATCTCTCTCTACGAGGAACTCTCTACCTCTCTGAGGATATATCAGAATAGGTAAGATGTCAAAGCCTCATTTAGCTAATCAAAAGTTTTTTCGAATTCATTTACAGGATGATTATAATTAAAGTTACGATTTCAAAACGCTATAATTTTAAAACTACCCATCAGAGAGATTTGATATTTTACCAGGGCAATCGTGAGGCAATGAAATTTTGTTTGGCAAAAGAAAAGAAAAAGTTCCAAAATGTGCCGTTAATTATCCGTAAAGTATTTGTTTCATGAAGCTCCTCTTTTTTTGTTTTCACTATGACTGTTTTTGCTGTAAACACGTATTCTTGTATTTTTGCTAAAAAAAATTGCAGTAAACCCTTGAAGTCTATTGTTGCTATTCCATTGTGTTGCTAACAACTAACAACATTCTTGTGTTTAATGAGTCCATTTAGGCGTTTCCCTTGACATTACCCAGACAGCGCCATCTATAGGAACATGTTGGAACTACTTTTTTCCTCTCTCAAACAAAATTTCATTGCCTCATGATTTCTCTGGTAAAATATCAAATCGCTCTGATGGGCAGTTTTAAAGTTATAGTGTTTTGAAATCGTAACTTTAATTATAATCACCCTATATCCACAGAAACTTCCGTTTAGCGTCCACTCATGGAAAGGTTTGGCAATACATGAAATATCCTTCACAAATTTCCTGTAGTAGTGCACAGGCCTAGAAAACTTCGCAGTTGATGTACATCTTCAGGATAACTTCAATTCCTAACTACAGAGAACAGTTCTTACACCTTCTGCCGAGATAATGTTCGATATAACTGACTTCTCGACTATTTCCTCATCAGAGGCACTTCAAGGCCACGGAATTCAGAGAGGGAGATCACGTGAATGAGATCACGTGCTTAATTCCATCCAGTGAGATATCGTTGTTTCTTCAGTAACCTAGCAACGAACAGGGAAAGTGAAATCACGGTTCATCTGAACGTGGCCTTGAGGCGACTGCGTAAAGGAAATAGAGTATAATTAAATTATATTTAGAAGGATTCATTTTAGATTAGCCATTTTCACTTTCTCTAGCACTTTGTGGATGTTTTTCAAATGCTCTTCAAACGTGCGTCTTACGATGATGCCTAAATGTACAAAGCAAACTTCACAAGACAAACAATTTAACACTGTCTCCATCAGGCGTTCGAATGTTTCAGGCGCGTTACTAGGTCCAAATGGTATAACCTTGAACTACCACAATCCTTGTCCTGTAGTAAATGCAGTCTTTTCACGATCATCAGAATATAACTCCACTTGCCAATAACCGATTTCCTCCGTACTCATACTTACAGTGACGGTCACCAACTTTTTAAATTTTATTTCTAACACCCGTTGTACCCAGCTATGGTCTCGTGTCTGTTTAGAGTCGATGAAAACAGTTTATAAGACTTACAAATACTTATTTACAAACATTTACAGAAGTATTCAAACAATAAAAGCAAACAATTTCACATCTATTATGCAAATAGTTTAGCATAAAACCCTGCAGATTACAGCTTAGATTGCATTTTAATATCGTTGCACGATATTACACACGGTAAAACAACAACAAATTTGATTGCATTCACATTGCGTCAGAACAAAAGCCCACAAATCATGTGGGTCTTTGTATAAGTTTTCTACCATTCGCGTAAATAATGATGGCGTACTTTCTCTTTCTGGAAAGATGTGGAACATTCTAGATTTTCGTTGATAATGGTAAGAGTAATAAGAGCTTCAAATCCGGAAATTACGTAATACGATGTTTCTCGCCAAATATGTCGCCAAAGGGCGATAACTACGCGAAACTGACGCTAAAGGATTTCCGTAACGGTGTCTTTAGATCGTTGCTTCCACAGAAAGGAAAGACATAATAAATAACAGAAAATCAATAATTTTAACAAAGAATTTTGATATTAATAAATAATGAATATGTTGCCAGACATATTTAAAGATGAAAATAAGGAAGCTTTACCATTCATATCACTAATATTTTTTTACTCATTTTTCATAATTATTTATTGTTAAAAAAGTTTAGAAATAACATTTTTATGCATTTCATAATTTGTACAATCTAATAGCATTTTACATATATTTCAGCAGTTGTGAAACTGAATAAATGTGTCCCCTTTAATGCCATATTTACGTTAATTATTCTTGGAAATATAAAATCGAAAGCACAGATAGAAAACGATGCAATATCTAGCGCCAAAAATCATTTGTGGAAATTATGTATGCGGATTCGTCCCTTACAAATTCCTTCATTTGATACAGATATCTCTTTTCCTGTGCATTCAGATTTAAATCTTTTTAAATTCGTATTTGATATGGGAAACACATTAGTAAACTGTTGAATCGATTACTGGAGAATTAATTATCGAATGATTTGCGTATCGATTTGTACTCAATTTATTCTCTGAAGAAACTGGAGAAAACTATTGGAAGTTGGTTTATTTTCGGAAAGCAGTTTTAGATTCTTCATGATCTAATCTAGAGAATTGGAAACAGAGAACGATTTTTCGACTTTTTCTTTTTCGATACGATGTGTTACATTTTCAAATAAATTTTCGGTACTTATTGGTTAGCTCTTTTCGTTTTTTTGGCGAGAAAATTTACGAAGGACGAAAGTAATAAGAATTAGAAAATAAAAGGATAAATAAATAAATGTTTAACATTTGTATTAAAATTCATTTTTCTTATTATTTTTTGTGAAATTAAACTCTTTAGATTATTTCAGCATAAAAATAAATAAATGAATTAAATAAAATAGTTGTTTGGTTTTAAGAAGTTAAAAACTTCTTTTCCATAATCATATTTATTTTTCCGTTCATTAATCTTTCTTCGAATTTAAAATTTACATTTAATACGAATTTTATCAATAGTTTTCAACAGGAAATAAAATTATTATATTAAAAACGCAATGTAAATAATTTAAAAGCTATATTAACAAACTGTAACCATTATTACATTTATTAGCAATTCAACAAACATACCCTTTTTTTAAAAAAAAACATTTGTTGGCAATTTTTTAAACATAGTTCAAAAACTAATTATACGATTCAGTTGATATTTTATATACTTTTAAAAGAAGCCTCTAGGAATTGAATTCAGTTAAAATTTTTGCAAATTACAAGTAGTATATGCATATTATAATTATATATATAATTAGTATAATTATATATTAGTATAATTATATATATAATTAGTATATGCATATTTTTTTAATTTATTTCATTTTTCATGCATAAAAATTTTTATATTTCCGAAAATCATTAAATCGTGTTTAGTATAGATACTGCACTAACACCTGCTAACACCTCATAAAGAATCAGCAAGCAAAATAATAAATGTCTGATTTGGATGTTGCCACCAAAAATTTTAAAGTTTGTTTCTGTTTTAATATACAGATAACCATTTAGTTTAATTTATGTAAAAGTAAATGTAAAAGATATAATCGCAGATAAAGTTTTTTTTTTTTTAATAATATTTCTCCCCCCCCCTCCCTCTTCTTCTCCCCCCTTCCTTTGACGGACTAATTCATTTGTTATTTATTTCGTGCGTCTATGATACTTTAAATTTACGTTTCAGTCATATTGCTATCACAGTAACTTATTGCTGGTAATTTTCAGGGTGCATGCTGCATGCATGTTTAATGCATGTAAAAATAAATGAAACATATAATTCGCCGATGAACGGTATTTTTACCATGTCACTTTGATAAATCTTCTCTTACTTCGTTGATGGACTAATTTATTTATCTTTTATTTTGAGAATACAATTTAAAGTATGGTATGCGTATTAGTCATATTGCTATCACAGTAGTTTTGCCTGATATTTTTAGGGTACATGCGTTTGTAAGTACTACATGCAACGTAAGCATGCTGTGTATTTCGAAGAATGAAACTATAAAATAAATAAAAAGTTAGCTTATAAATAAAAGTTGGCTTATAAATAAAAAGTTACGGAATATTTTACCTCTTTTTTGATTGATTGGGATTTATTTTGATTTGTTATTAATTACAAAAGAGGGCAAATTAATTTTTACATTTCATTAATGATCATTCCAATCAAATATCAAAGGAATATCTGCCAAATCTGGTAACCTGTCGCATGTATCAAAAGTCGGGAGGGTCGACGATATAGTGAGTCACTCCCCACCCGTAGCCTTGAAAACATCGAACCCGCGCAGAGGGAAGATTCATTTGTTTCCTCCCCGCGTCTGAGAGGGAGGATGCTTTTTTTTCTCCGTAGCTCACCCCTCACTTTCCCTCCCTTCTTATCCCTACAAATTCTACTGCTTGCTTCATAAACAAGCGAGTTTATAGGTCTATTGGTGCACTTGAATAAAACACGGTTTTTACTTTAAATATATTCTTGTCACTTTAGTTCCACTTTCTGAATTTACAGTGATATGTAGTTTCGTTTGTGTTATCAATATCAAGGGTGTGTAGCAAGTTTACTTTTCTGTACCTCTACTCTTGATTACTAATTTTTGTCATAAGAAAAGTTAATAAATTTACAAGGAAGTTGATTGTTTAATAAATATTGTGGAAGAGCCTTTACAAAAAAATCTAAGATATTTAATATATATCAGGGACCAAAAAATTACACAACGCTTATAACATTGGATTTTTTATTTATACGCAATGTCATAGCAGATTGGCTATTTTACAACTTATCTAATGAAAAAAAAAAAAAAAAAAAAAAAAAAATGTTAGTTTTGCTCTTTGCATTACAAGTTAAAATTTAGATTAAATGATTATTTTTAAAACTCTAGACATACTGATTTTTTAAAGTTGCATCATTGTTCGTATGTTGGACGGCATAGTTAGTTGCTAGGGCAACCAGACAGTAGGAGAACTTCCCGCTGTGAGGATTCAACAGATCGGTTTATTACTCAGCTTCCACATCACCATCATTTTGCTTTACGTAGCACTAGTACTTACAACGTAAAACCCACTAACTTACTAGAATATTTATTTAAACCTTAGGTATTAATTATGGTCAAATTTAGTCACTGCACAAATATGCAAACCGATTTTTCTAAAAATGTATCACTTCAATTCTTTTGCTAATTTTTACTCAGTAAATATCCAGAAATATTACAATTGTATTACACTTACTAAATTGAAGATAATATGCGAAAGTGAAGATAAATTTACACAGACAAAGCAAGTCTGTGTAAATTTATATATAATCAATCGTCTTTACTGTAGTTCATAGTGTTCAAAATGTCACGCACTAGACATTTGATATATGTACTGTACTTAGTTGTTTACCCCTTATCTTATCTACTATAATCATATTAAGTCACTGAAGGTTAATAAGTTCCTTTTCGGGAGTTTTACTGGCGCCTTTATTTATCGTTCACGAGCTATCACTCTCAGAATTTTTTTTTTTTTTTTTTTTTTTTTTTGTGTGTGTGTGTATTTAATTTATTTTTGAAATGATCCTGTAATTTACATGTAATTTATGATGTTTTTGGAATAGATGAATTACAGGTTTATTATTATAGACATATGATAAAGGCAAAGCACAAGAAACAAGAGAGCTCTCATCCTAAAAGGCTGTTAATAAATGGTATTTACTGATTCAAAACAAAAGCCTTGCTTTTGATGCTGTTCGAACCTAAGTTACACTCGCCAGACCTCGTTTTCACCGAAATTTGTGTGAATGCGGGCTAGGACTCCTTAGAAAGGCCGCTCACGAAGGCTATTCTTCTCAGGCCTATGTCCCTCGTGAACAATTACACCCCCCCCCCACACACACACAACCATTTAACTTGAGATGTATCGCATTAAAAAAAAAAAAAAAACTCCCCCCCCCCCTTTTTTTTCCCTTTTAATTTTTGCACATATCGGGCACTTTTAGAGGGAAAAAAATGTCTGCTGAATATTTATTATTATTTTATGAATAATTTTAAAATAAAGTAAGCCTGTGTATTATAATTTAATTCGATAAAGCAATCGAGCTATTTAATTATTCATTCCAAGAAGTAGTAGTAGTTTTGTGAAATAAAAAATTATTGTATTACTAATAGAAATATATTTGTAGTAATAGAAAATTATTATGAGAATACAAAAGTAGAAATGGGGAAATAAATAGCAAAATGTGTAACGAAAAAGAGGAAAAAATTATTAAAATTTAAAAATAATTCTGAAAAACCCTGCCAAATATATAAAAGTCCCAACTTTTCTTAAAAAGAAGGGGAAATCGTATGAATATTAAGTTCGTGAATTAAATATTGAATTGTGAGCTAAAATATCTTTTTATTCAAATGCATTGAGTTAAAAAAGGAATTGTGAGCCAAATATATTTTTATTCAATTGTATTGAAATAAAAAGTAAATATAAAATAAATAAATAAAAAGTTTTATGAACTAACCTCTATATTTAAACGAATCACTTTTAATTCCAACCTCAAAACTGAACCACTTATTCCATTGAAATCTGGCAAAAACATGTTCGGATTCCCACTGCTTTCAGCCACAACTTCCCCACTCGTCCTATGCTGGTTAGATATTTAAATAGCAAATTTTGCAATTTTAATTAAGAAAGTTGATTTTCACTGCATTTGGTAAGGTAATAATAAGATATATTCCCAACTTTTTAAAGGTGGGGGGGGGGGGGGAGAGCAGTATTTCGCTGTATACAAACCCTCTCAATATTAGAACAATACAGTCGGTAACAAAAGTGTCCGAACGCTAGCAAAATTCCTATGTAAAAAAAAGTACACTTCATACGGTTCTGTTAAATAAATCCTTATCGAATCATGTTCTTAGACTGACTAAGAAGAGGATTCGACAAGGATTTATTTAATAAAACCATATGAAGTGTACTCTTTTTACATAGGAATTTTTGCTAGTGTCCGGACACTTTTGTTACCGACTGTACCTGAAAAAGAAAATGTCATTTATTTGTCGTTTCTGTCAAAATGTCTGAGAAATCGTCATGGAGATGAGGTGGAAAATACATGATTTCGAGAAATGCGAGCCAAAATAAAATACATTTAAATAAATATCTAATTGCCAAAAATTCTTAATTTTTATCCTATTTCGGAGATTTTTGAACTGGTAACTGGTAACAGCCATAAATAATCAATTTTCTTTTTTCTTTTCTTTTTTTTTTTTTTTAATTCCTGTATTTACGAAAGAGCATTTCTTTATCCTAATTAAATAGATATTCACTTGACTTGCAAAGAAAAAAAAAAAAAAATGATCGTTCATAAGACATGCGTTTAGAATAGGAAAAGTGTCTGGAAATTAAACACTTAAATTGAAAATCTGTATCTTTTAATTTTAAAATTTGATTTTACAGCATTTGGTAAGGTCATAAAAATAGCCACATTCAGAGCCTGATTAATGGGGAAGCACACATTATTTATACTTACACCGTTATTTTTTAACAAATGCTTTCCTCCTATAATAAACAGAAAATTCTCATTAAAAATTATTTTAAAAGAATTCTGGTGTCTAATAACGGTGAGTAAATTGGATTGTTTTACACCGTTCATTTTTTATAAAAAATATTTCCTCGTCAAAGCGTGGAATTTCTATGACAATAAGTAAAAAATAACTGTAAAAATATTCCGGTGAGAGCGGAGATAATGTATGCTTCCCCCTTAATCAGGCTCTGGCCACATTGGCTAAATTTTTGAAAAAACTGGTGCAATATTTCGCTACTTACGGCCAAAAAAAAAAAAAAAAAAAAAAAACTTTTTATATGTTGTCTTCGCTAGCTGTACCATTTGTTTGCCGACAACCTCTTTGCTTTATTAAGAAGAGATTTTTCTTTTGAAATGTACTATTGAAAAAATAAATGATTTTTATAAATAATTAAGAAATATGGATATTTTCCATTCTTAATGACGTTTTTTGTTTATATTAAAATGTTAAAAAAAAGAAATCTTAAAATTATGACGCATGGATGTGTGCCACCAAATGTTCAATATTACAAAAAAAAAAAAAAAAATGGGTCTTACTCCCCACCCCAGCCATAATTTATTACTATGCTGATAATTTAGGTATGTAACTTTGTAACAATTTACTATTGCGAATTTTTCTTTTAAAATCTCCATTGTAGAAATTTGGTCAGGAAAATTCTACTGTACAGGTTAGGGCTGAATTTAAAAAAAAAAAAAAAAAAAAAACTATGTAATTAACAGAGAGAGGAGAGAATATTTATTTTATATTTGAAGCGAACATTTCGTTATAACGAACGTGATTAACAAAACATGATTATTGAGAGAATATTTTTGCAATAATTGCAAATGTGTTGTTAATAAAAAAAAAAAAAAAAAAAAAAAAAATTATAATTTTCGGAGTAATTTTTCCGAAAGTAGACAACAATTGCCCTTAAATATTTTCTAGATTTATTTATAATTACAGTAGTAACAGTTATTATTTATAGATATTATTAAAAAATCCAAAACAGTCACATTTTTATAAGTAACATAAATAAAAATTATTAACAGGTGCTGTACTAAAAAACTAAGTAATTAAATTCAATAGTAAATATTCGCTTTAAATTTTCCTATCAAAATCAAATCATGTAATAAAATTATATGGATATGAATATTTGCGAATAATAGAGAAAATAATAGAGGTAATAACAGAAGAGAAAAAAATCACTCAAAGTCATTAAAATATTGTATTTAAGACATTAAAGCAAAAAATAATTTTTATTTGAGTTATTTCCATTTATATATTTACATATATCAAGTGGAAATAAATTACACTTTTTAAATAATCTCAACGATATAATATTTTGTTATCACTTGTTAATCACCTATTAAATCTCAACAACTGAAACGTATTTATAAATCAAGGAAAATAGTTATCTATTCGCTCGCCTAGAGAAAATGAAAACTTAAAAAAAAAAAAAAAAACTCTATTACAAAGTCGCGAGCCCTCAGATAAAAGGAAACAAAAGAAATCACAAAAGCAGGAAGTGGCCCATCCACTCACTCACAAAAACACGGTTACTCACCTGTGCCGTCGTCCAATAATCCCTCCTTAGAAAAATACTCAACAAAATAAAAATAAAAAACCTAATCTACCTCTCTTCTTAATCTCATCGAATACCACAATTACTGTCGATAGATGGCAGCATCATATAGGATCTTTTGGAACCCCAGACAAAAGAGCATGAACCCCGCGGTTTGAACCGAGACGATTTTGAGAGTTCCGGTTTGATTTCATTCAAGGTCGCTCTGCTCTACGAAACGGCGACTCGCTACGTGCGTGCGTCGATGTGTGTTTCTTCTCATTGTATTTGTGTGTGTCTTTGGCATCAGTGCAAAAAGCTGCTTAACACTTCTGGCTTTCCAACCATGGACGATGTGCCATTGGATGCTCTCATGTGATTGTACTTGTGGATTATAATAGTGTTAATTTTCTTCACCCATGTTACCGCATGTGTTGTGTGTCAGTTTTAAATACGTGGAATGATCCTTCGACTGGTTTGAGGGCTAAATCCATGTGCCTCAACAGAGAAAGGTATGTGATGTTTATGTTTTGATTGGTTATGCGTGGAGTAAGTTGTGTGTTGAATGGAAAATTCAGAACGTGTGTGTTTATATATATACATACATCACAGTATATAATAAGAGATGCTGTCTTTTTATCGTTGCCGATTTTTTTTCTTCCGATGTTTGTTTTTGACAATTTAACTTAATAAATTTAATATACTACTAAAATAATAATAATGGAGTTGTTCACTGTTTTTTAATGTTTTGAAATATTTATTATGAATCGCTCAGCAAACTGCTGAATGCTATAAATGATGAATTAAGAATATTTTGTTAAAATTTCTGTAAATTAGTTGATTATTTCGGTATTAAAGTTTGTTTCATCTTCATGTTATTCGGTTTGTCAAAAATAGATTAGTTGATTATTAATCAATATAAATCGTGTTATTCAGTTTGTCAGAAATAGACTATTTGATTATTAATCAATAAAAATCATTAATTAATAAAATTGGAGATTAAACTTTGTTTAACACTAATGTACTATATGCGTTTTATGTATTTATTAACAATTTAAAATTTAAAGGGAAAAAAAAAAAAATGAGTGAGAGGTCTGTATTGCATACCTATACCATTGTTATTTTTTATTATTACACCACTATTTACAATAATAGACTTTATAAGAAAATTAATTAAATATTTTTACATTACAGATTTTCACTTAAAAATAATAAATACTTTTTACGTGTTTTAAACCTTAAATTAAAGCTAGGCATGATTAATAAATTATTAAATTGTAAGACATAAATATTTATATATACAAATTTTATTTTAACATATTATTGAAATGGATTTTCCCCCCTCATTTTTCTCAACTTTTCGTATATTATGTCATTATAAAATTTTATCATATTTATTTTAATTATTTCTTTGGAAAAATATATTGATAATTTATTGTATGTATACTACTTATCACAGGGTGATAATTTACAGTAATTTTATACTGTATTTTACTGTGTCTATTCTACTATATTGTATATATATTAGCACTATATAGTAGTACTATATTTTGCTGTGATAATTTATAATACTTATCACGGGGGTGATTATGAGTAGGATTTTTTCCTGATTTCAGGAATTTTTACTTAATATCTTTCCTGATTTCATTATTATTATTTTTTTTTAATTATTTTTTAGTTACTCTTGAGGGAAATTGTTGCTTAATGGAAATTTGAAATAGAATTAAGTGAGGTCACAATCAACCCATCAAAATATAGTTAATTGATTATATCTATTAGAACTAAAGACTGTTTAACATATTTGTTTTGACAGATAATTCTAGACTTGACTACTTCATCGCCGAAATGTGAGTAAGGGGTCACTCTGTATAAATCAAGGGTCGATCTAGGCTTTTATTTCTTCATTTTTGTGAAAAACTTATTATCGTGAAAAATCGTTCGTTTTAGCTGTCACTCTGTACAATGTTTAATGTCAAGTTAATGGTGTTTTATTGGTAGCAACTATAGGCATTCATTAAAAATAATACTTATACTAAAAACATGGGAAAAATTTATAAAAGAATAATTTTTATAAAACGAAATCTTATGAAAGGGCTGCTTTTATCAATTTTGTGAAGGGGCAACAAAAGGGCCTCAATTTTTGCCTGTATAGTACATATGCCCTGATAGTAGTACATATATTTCTGTACTTGCGATAACGGTCAAAAATCACCCGATTGACTTGAAATCTAGTACAAATGTTTATGAGTTACATGGAATTAGCTGTAGAGATTTTTGGGATATATAATATTTATGTCGTGTAAAGGGACACGCAAAAGAATTTCGATACATCAGATCCACAGACGTATTTCTTTTAGAAGTACATTGTTACGTTGCATTGAACATAATGAAATTACCGTACATTATTAAGGTACTTAAAAGAGGGGTTTCTGTCAGAAAAATGGCGTGCATAATTAGTTTACAGGGCTACATAAAATAATTCCGATGTATTATGCGTAATAATTACTGCATGTATATTTTCAATTGTATTATATTCCTATTGTGTAGAAAAAGTGGATATTCATCTCGAAGGGGAGGGTTTGAAGTATATAAAAATGTGTCTTATCAGTTATTACTAAATGAGTTATTGTTTTATATAGCTATAATTTATTTAAAAAAATTATTGCTCAACAATCAGGAATACAAATGCGATGTAAAGGTTTCTGATCTGTAGATCCACTAGTTATAACTCCTTTTCAACGTAAATTGAAGTAAATGTTTTACTCAGTTATACTCTCTTTAATTTCTCCGCTTTCCTCTGAGACCCATTCATCATATCAGAGTCACGTCCATTTCGTGATGCAATATCGTACATTTTCTCCCCCTTCGAGCTTGGCGACAGTGCATCATTTCCGTCGCCAAACTCTGATATCCTCTAATAAATGTACACTACAGTTGCTTGCTACTCTTTGATGATTCTAGATTTTCTATTTATCTCTTGGTTCTACGTAGGCCCCCTCCGACTTTAAATATGAATGTATATAACTTCTCTAAAATCGTGACCGTAATAGGCAATGGCGAGAGAACTGGTTCCAGTAGGTTTAATCTTATCAATTAATGGTCTTCCAGTTTCTAAGTGAAAGGGAATGTTAGTGGAGAAATTTATAATCGGCTAGATTTGCCGTATTTCTTCTTTACCTGATGGGGTTGTGATTTAGAAGTTTTCTACCCGGAAAGGCAGTCACACTTCACGGATTTTACTTGGAATTAGTGTGAGGGAAATATAGGGATGTTATGGGGAAAAAGGTATTTAATATGAGAATATGTGGGTTCTACTTTATCTTTTTAGTAATGGCGCGAATTCGTTTTGAAATAATAGAATAATTGTCTTTTTCCAGGTGTCTTTTTATTTAAATAATAAATATGGATATATTTTAGTTTTGATTAATATTTTATAGCTTCTAAATATGTTTATTAAGGTTATGTTTTGTTAAAAAGAAATTTTTTTTCCCGAGGTTTTTTAATTTTGTACATAATTATTAATATGTTTATTTCACTAAATAAGTTTAGTTTTTGATTACTTAGAAAGTCCTGTTTCAAAATTTTGAAATCTTCAGTTTTATTGTATATATCGGTAAATTATCGGCTCTACTCATTTTACTATCGGCAGTTTTATCAGGAACGTACCTAGATAAAAATTGTGTATTCTTTGAAGATGCTTTACAATTTTCATACCTTCAAAAAGAAATCCTACACAAAATTCTATTTAATAAAAGATGTCTCTATATAAAATTCCATCTTTAAAAACAAGTTTTTCATACAATATTATACTGTTAGAATTTGAAATTAATTGAAAAAATTGATAAATAAATAAAAAGGCTATTTAAATATAAAAGAAATTGTGTTTGATCTTGCATTACAAAATTAATTTAATTTTATTACAGGGATAATGCATTTTCTTAACCATACCTATGTAATTTAAAGCTATTTTGAGCTTACTAAATGATGGGGATTAAAAAACGAAAGTCTATTTCTATTATAAATCTTTTTTAGGAAAAAACTTCATTCATTCAGATGTATTCCTATGAAAATATTTCGATAGCAATCATCAAATTAAATATGCCCGCGAAAAATTTGGCATTCTTTATAACATCTTCACTGTTAACCGCAAGCAGAGATCTCTAAAAGAACAGGAGTATCCGATTAATCGATAGAGAGAGAGGCTTTCACAATTTTTGCCACGGGGAAAAAATCAATACAACACAGTGTGATGAGATCGTTTCTTTTGGTGGAAAAAAGTTGGACCGCTCGGAATAAGCAGTTGGAAAACTATTTCCGATACTTATAAATATATGGCGGCTGATTTATTCGGTGAGCTGAGTGAGAGATAATGGTATTTATTTGTTCGATAGTTATAGCAATTCTATTCAATCTTTGAGGTGATGTAAATATTTTTCAAAAATATATCATTTCGAGATTCTGCCATGAAATGTTATTCGCGGTTCTGTTATCGGCGGATGTTGCTTTTTCACGTTTTTCTTCGAATATTCAGGGGTTTAAATGTAACGAAAGAAAGGAAAAAAGAATATATAAAATATCATTGACTATTTTGTCTAGCACTTTTTTTGCTTCTCATTTTTTTTTTTTTTTTTTTTTTTTTTTTTTTTTTTAAGTACCCTTTCTGCTCTTTGTAGAAAATAACTTTCAAACTGAAGCTAAAGGTTATAAATTAAATATAAATAAAACTATTGTTTATGGCGATCAACACACTGTTTCAACGGATTCTTTTCCCCGCATCAGTTGTTCTATCGCAGTGAAAGGGGTTTTACAGGCAAAATGAAGAAAAAGAGGCAGTTCAATCACTCTTAGTAGGGTCAGCCTTGGCGACAAACTTGACAAGTTGGTGACGAATTTGGCGGCTTGGCGAAAAATAGTAGTTTAGGTCATCTCGAACTTTCCATGGAATATGGAATTCTCGATAGAAACTCCGTCAAGCCCCATCGCTAAAGAGTATCTAACACCAATAGAAGTGAGTTGACGTCTGCAAGAGAGTGTTGTGCATATGCAGTTACTGCGATTCAGTGTTGTTCAGTCGCCTTCTGAACATTGTAGAGATTGTGCTACTGAACTTTGTTTGTTAGTTAGCGAAGATTTCTGCTTTGGAGTAATTGGTGTTACTTACTTTACTCCTGTGGAACAAATGGCTATTTTCTTGGACTGTTCTTGAACATTCGTCGAATAGTAGCTTTTGCGGCACGAGTGACAGCTTTATTGGACTGTTTCCAGAACATTCGTTGTAAAAGCAGTTTTGTTGTGCGGATTCGAGAAGTTACACAGAATAAAGTGCATTCATTGACTAGAACCCGCCTGTTTCTTTACGAATTATTTTCTCAAACAAGAATAACGAGTTTTTCATAACAATACCTTTACACATTAGTAGTAACTAACAAAAGTAAAGACAGTTAAGATTTAGATTATTATTATTATTTTGTATGTATATAAACGAACTTTAAAAACTGCCCTCAAGAATCTAAAAAAAGTATGTTTTTTTTTATACGAGCAACACCCTCCCCTTTTTAAAACCTGGGCAAAACTTTGGATATACCACTCGAGAAAATATTTTTTAAAAGTTGTAAGCTATTTCATGCCGCAGGGCAGAGATTTATGAAGCCTCCCTCCACCTGACTTAGAGAAATTAGACACTTATCCTGCACAAGCAGAAATATTCATTTTAAGAAATACAAAAATTGTGTTACATTTTATCCGCGTATTTCAAAATTAAAATCCATATCCTGGGAGTAAGTTATTTCGGGCATCTTTAAAATTTTTGTGCTCTGTATCTGAATCGTGCTGCATTAATCTTTAAATAACTATGTGTGTATTAATCTTTAGATAACTATGTGTGTATTCTGTATATTGATATCTATATATCTGTTTAACCTTAAAACAAACAGAATTTTTACATTTTTCTTACAATAACCTTTTAATAATATTAATATAAGCATTTGCGATATTCAAAAAAATTGCCATCTTAAAAATAAACACAATTTCACTTGCTATTTTTTTCATGGCAACCTCTGAAAAATATTAAAGAAATTAAGAAAATTATCATTAAAATGAACACAATCTAGCAGTTTTCTCATTATAATTTTTAAAAATATATATAAGTATTCACAATAATCATAAAGTTATCGCTTAAATAAACACAATTTGACATTTTTTTAGGACTGAGGACTATTAGTCTCAATCTGGGATTTTTGCGGTATCATTTTTTCGATAGTTGAACATTTATCGAAATCTAAAATTTATCGAAAATATAATTGAATAATTTGAAAGCCATGTTATAAGTTGGGGAAAAAAAAAACTAATAGTCCTCCGTCCTAAACTAAATTCTACTTTTGCCAGAATTTCATCAAAATCTTTTTTTTTTTTTTTTTTTTTGAAAGAAAAGAAAATTAATAATAATCAGTATCGAAGCAAACACTATCGAAAAAGTTTTTTTTTTTTTTTTTTTCTTTTATAATTTTGAATTAAAAAATAAAAAGTGCGCGTGCAAAATGAAATAAAAATAAGTAAAAAAAAAAAAAAATGAATTTAATGATTTAATTTTTCTAAGTTAAAAAGTAGATGTAGAATTTAAAGCTTATGTGGTGCGTGTGGCATCTATAATTTTTTTTTAAGAAATAGAATAAAGAAAGCAACGATGTTGGTTGCATTTTGTTACATAGTTTGAACTATTTATTTATTTTTTCACAATAATTAAAATAATAATAAAGAATAAATAAGCTTTCGCGATATTTTATCGTTAAAATGTGAACACATTTGACATTTTCTCATAATAACTTTAAAACAATAATAATGTGCATTAGCGATATTCATAAAATTAAAGTTAACGTTAAAATAAAAACTATTTGACATCTCCCCCCCCCCCCCTCCCCTTTAAAATAAAAATAAGCACTCGCAATATTTATAAAGTTATCGTTAAAATAAGCATATTTCATTCTAAAAATTTCTCATAACTTTAAAAAAAATATGTGCTTTTCTCAAATTATTTTATATATTAAATCCTTTTTTAGTATTTGTTGCAAGAAAAGAAAAATCAAGATTGCAAAAATATGTGCTTTGACAATCGATAGCTATAAGTATTTCAATTTGTATTCGATCCCCTTAGATCTTCGTTTTTCTCTCAACTGTTTAGTTTGAAGTTTATAGCGCTTCTGTATTACAAAAGGAGTTCCGGGGGTAGGTATTTAATCCTATTAAATTTGTAATGAACTATAAGGTTTAGAATCTGTTTGAGACAGGCTTGGAAAGCCTTTCCTTGCCTTTTTGTTTACATCTTTAATTGCCCACTTACGAAGGGCAGACTTTATCGCAGTTACGGTTTCAAATCGTTTATGCCTCGTTATTAGGAGTTGAGTATTCATGTTTATTAAGTAAATATGGGTGTTTTTTTTTTTTTTTTTTTTTTTTTTTTTTTGTGGCTTTTTATATCTTTTTCCGTGCTTTAAAAATATATTTAATGGCATAAATGTTTTCTGTGGGTAATTGACGTTTTTTAATACATAGATGAAATTTTAAATTTCGAAACTAATTGCATTAATTTTCAAGAAAGAAAAATCCTTTATTTAGGTACAGATCTTTAAAAAATATCTTTTCGAAATATGTTCTCTTTATCCAGTTTTTCATTGATACTTAAAAAATATTTCTTTGTATCTATTTTTAGAACTGCATTTTTCCTTGTTTATTTATTTTGTAAAGAAAGTTATGTTTGATAGCCAACCAATCTCTAGCTCGATGCTATATGGGGGGGGGGGCATAAATTCGAAATAAAATATTTTAAATCATTGATTTCAATTGTATATATTTAAGAAGTTTAGGAAAATCGGTTAAATTTAATAAATGAATAAGAAGACAGAGATGTTTGCGTTCCGGGTTTTATTATTTACCACCAGCAATCACGAAGTGTATTTTTGGTTATATTTAATTGCTAAATTTTACTAGAAAAACTACCAATTATATCAACTATTGAAAAATTCTGGTAACAAATTCCGGGGACACAAACACCCCTGAGAAGGTCACAGATAAAGTTAAATGTTATTTAAAAATTGAGTCTCCCATCACTATTATTTGCTATCATTTCATTATTTTCATGGTGTTAAAATAATTCATCAAAATATAACTAATTTGGTTTTTAATGCCAGTATGCTAGATGTACTACGCTTATTTATCCTGTGACATCGTCAATGTTTTCTTCTTTTGTACTCGACTGCCAGTGTGGGGTCCGAGGTGCCTCTCTGTCTGCGAAATCATGAAAACGGGCATTCCGTGCATCTTTTCACACTCTAAGATGCAAAGTCGCCGCAATTTCACGCTCGACTTTGATAATGCCGTCTTGCGCTCCCAGGCGAAGGTTGTACCCAGACAATTTGACGGCTAGCAAACACTTAATTAATGGAAAATTATAAGTAATAATATAGATAAATAAAATAATAATTATGTATAAAAATATATAGCTGCATATAAGCTTTAATATTAACAAAATAATTTCAAAAACTTAGACCCATTAGAATTAGAAAGAAAGAAAATCGACTGTAAAAACAAATTGACAAAAGATAGACTTTATTTAAAAGATTATATTATCAGAAAATCCCTATTATGAGAAGTGTAATAATTTAGTATTATAGTTTTCATTATAGACAAAACTATACAAACTTTTTTTTTTTTTTTTTTTCTGAAGTCTTAGAGGTAAGTAATGTAATTAGGAGTAAAGTATCTTGTCCAAATGTTCAGGCTAGATTTTCCTTGCTATGCTCTTATTTTTGCATTTCCGAGTACGAACAACTAACTCACTTCTTGGGAGGTTTCATTGTGTTCTTTTCAAAATGACATGAGACAAAGTGACTTACAATACACAAATTCACGAAACCAACACCTGATACCACGGCTCCTTGAATTCCAGACAGGTGCCCATTTGGAAAGAGAGGAGAAGGTTCCTCCTTTTTGACCTTGACTGTCCGTATTATCGTCATTAAAGGTGAAGACAGGGGATCCTTTTTATCACCACTTTTCCCACCACTTTGCTAGATATCTTCTTTTGCCCCATGTCCGTCGAGAAGAGGCCCTCCTGTCTAATGTTCTAGAAAATTTTCATAAGGGCTTGCGTTTTTTTTTTTTTTTTTTTTTTTTTTTTTTCATGTTCCTTTTATTTATTGTGTTTCATTCTTTTTGATATTCAAATTTCTTGTGTTTAGGAGTTAGTAAAGTTGTCATACAAAATATAAATAAATAAATAATTATTGCTCTATATTAGATTTAATCATTACAATTTTCGTGTGCGTGTGTGTTTTCCAATATATTATGCCTTTCAAAAGTCATTAGCGGGACTTGGCGTCATTTTAAGTTTCATATAAAAGTGTATATTTCTATTTAAATATTTATAAATTGAATTATATTAAGTTTTTTCACTAAAATACATAGAGAGACAAAGATTCTTATGGTTTTTGGTACACATTTTACAGATATGAAATCTTTAAATTGCGTTTTCTCAGTTTACATTTTTTCATCAATTCATAATTTTCAAAATGCTAAAACTTCTACAAATACTGAAGAAAAAACTTAAAAAAAAAAATGCAGGGGTGAATTCAGAATTTTTTTAATTTATGCTATATGTGAATTTCATGTTAAATTATTTTATTTTTAATAGAAATGTGTCATTTTTAATGTTTGTCTTATATTGTATTAAGAACTGTTAAAATATCACTATATCATATAATAAAAACGTATAAGTAATCACGTATAAGTAAAATATATCATTAATAAGTCCTCCCTTCCCATTTATTAGGCAATGCAAGTGTAGTAGTTTTCAGTGGTTTTGCACGTTAGGTAATTCCACTCTTGAGTATATTTAAACGAATTTACTTAATAGAATTAGGCATGAATTTTCAAATTTCTTTATTAGTGCTTAGGGTAAAAAATAAAAAAAGTGCATGTCTATGTAAAAATTTGAAAAAAAGAAGAAAAAAGATTTGTTATATTTTTATTTTTAATGTCTTTTCTTTTATAGATATTTCTTTTAAATAAACTCTATTAATTTTTTTTTTTTTTTTTTTAATGTGTGTAGAAGTTTAAGAATATTGAAGATCACGAATTCATGAAAAAATTCAAACTGAGAAAACGCAATTTAAAGGTTTCAAATCTGTAAAAAATATATAAAAAACCATTTGTTGCCTGAGTATATATTTCACTGGACAAACCTAATATAGTTCAATTTATACGTATCAAATGGAAATACAGTGAAACCTCTCAAGTTGGACGCTTTTCTCGGAACGGAATGTATCCATTAACATTATGTCTAACCCCTATAAGTTGGACACCTCTCTAAGTTGGACACTTTTTCTTGGAACCGTAGGTGTCCAACTTAGAGAGGTTTTATTGTATAAGCTTTTATATGAAACCTTCAGTGGTACAAAGTCCCCTTAATGTTTAAACCATTAATTGTATTCACTTTACAGAAATTAAAAGAAAGACTATTTAATTGTTGATTGTGTAAATGTTTTTAAATTGTTTAATAAAATACTCTGAAATTAATAATAATAATAATAAAAAAATTCTGAAAAAAATATGTATTCGTTAATGAGTCATAAAGGAACCAAACTCCCCATAGATTAACATTGGCTTCGGCTTTCGGAGATGGTAAATAGAGAGTTCCCTTACTATATATAATATCATATTGTATTTAAATACGAATATTAAATCATTTTATTTATTTATTTTTGTAAGTTGAAATCAAAATTTATTTACACTGGTTTAGCATCAATGAATACGAATATTTTTAAAAAAGATATATATTAAATGCAAAATGTATTATCACACTTCGAAAATTTCCGATACTTGTATCGTTTGTATCAGAGTAAATCACAATTCTAAATAGAAAGAGAAAACTAGCTCTATATTATTAAAAAATATTTATCTTTAAATACTGCAACTGATGTATTTAAACATGTAAGATATTATCTAAGAGTAGCAAAAAAGTTAAACTGGTTTATTATTATTATCAATCTTACCCTAAATTACTTATGTTCGTGATAGAATATGAAAAGACGTGAAAAGGAGCTTCATTACAGAGTTTTGCAGTGCAGTAACAAGTAAAAATATAACTAAACAAATTACTACATGTTAGTTTAAATGCAATCAGTTAATAGAATAGGTTAAGAGGACTCTACTTATCGTCACCGGAAGCCAAAGTTAATGTATGGGGAATTTTGCCCCTTTATAACTCATTAACTAATAAATATTTTTAAGTTCCGTTTTCACATTCAGAAAATTTCCAACTGTTAAACTTTCTACCGTTTTCTAAAAATTGATTTTTTGAATTTTTAATATTTTATTAAGTTGTAAAATGGGAATTTTCCCAATGTGAAATTTTGCATTTTTAAGCTTAAAAAGGAAATATTAAAAATTAAGAAAGCCAATATTTAGAAAGCGATAGAAAGTTTGACAGTTGGAAATTTTCTGAATGTGAAAACGGAACTTAAGAATATGTATTAGTTAATGAGTTATAAACTGACAAAATTCCCCATAGATTAACAATGGCTTCGGCTTTCAGAGACTGTAAGTAGAGAGAGTTCCCTTACTATAATATCATATTGTAGCTTTATCTGATAAATTTATTGTAATTTATGAACATATTTAATAGTGAAATTTTTATTTTTATATTATGGACACGTAAGTTAAATATATTTGTATTATAATATAATTGTAATTAAGATAGATATGTTAGCTTTAATAAATTATGGACTTGTTAGAATTTTAAATTAGGTTAATATAATTTATATTATACAATTTAAGCATATATACCTGGTATCTTTAAATTATATATATAAATTTTTAACTTATTAACAAATTAAATGACCCTTAACAATGCTTGATATTCATAAAACTGAATTTTAAATGAAAAGTTGAAGTTTTAAAATTTACGTTGAATTACTATCAGTCCAAAAGAAAACGTTTAGATATTTCTCTTTTAATGTCTACAGTGATGTCAGATTTTTTATCGCTTTGTTATGTCACTTGCGGCGTGAAATTATCTCTACCATTGTTTCCTAATGAAAATGACAGCTTAGAAAGACCCAAAAAATTGCTGATCACAAAACAAACATTTAAATGGATGGAAGATGATGAAATACGATAGAACCAGCGGTGACGTGACAATTTTTTTGCAGGTAATTAATTCTTGCACCTGCACAAACTTGCGTGCATTCTTTTGTGATAAAAATACCACTACATAGGAAAACTTTTAAACATTTTATTTTGGTTTCGAAATAGCAAATCATTTAAATATATTAAATGCTTTATTACTTCCTTTAATCGAACGTAGTAAATGTCAGAGGATTTTTAATGGAGAAAATGTTCACAACTTTATGCTGCGTTACATTAAAATAAATAAAAATAAAAAACAAAAGAGTCAAATCATGTATCACTCATAAATTATGAAGCACTTCCCCATATAAAAGGAAAGAAATTACCATTGTGGACATAACTATTGAAACAAATTTTGATTTTATATCGAACAATTTCTATGAAGGAATGTGTACACCATGTATTTTGCCTGATTAGAAGATTACGTGTAATTTTGAGACATTTTGCTTTATTAACATATCCCCCCAATATAATAGTGTGTTTGACTGAATATTTTTTTTTTATTGTCTGCTTATAATCTTTCACTCTTCCCCCCCCCCCCCTTTAGCGTCCAGCTGAAGGCGGATATAAACAATACATTGTGACGCTTGCTTTACAATTTCTTTGGGGATAATAAATAAAATTCAGAGAAATAATCAATCAGAAAATTAGCAAATTATAATACATGTTTTGAAACAGTTTATACACATTTAATTTATAAAGTTATTCCGGTGATTATTTATATGTGATTTTTGAAGTACCTTTGAGTTTCCGGGTATATGAATGCTAATTAAGTCCGTATATTTGAGAATTTGTAATCTCGCCTAGCTCATTACCCAATCATCTGCTGACGGGTCAGAGCATCTAACCCAGTTCATTTCTTTAGTCCGGACAAGTTTTACGCCACTTATCTGCTGCTGCTCTCCTACACTTAATAGAATTCGATGCCGCTTGCGTTTGCAACTTGTCGTTTGCGATGGCTGTTTCTTTTGACGACCTTGTGCTCCTTGTCGGCCCTCGGGACTCAAGCTGGGGTGAGGCTGCCTGCTTAAAGTAGGCTACAGCATCCATTTTGCGAACGTTTAATATCGGCTGTACTTTTTGTCTTGTTTTTTAATCCCTTCGTCTCGTTTTTGTTTTCTCCAGGATTCGATTGCGTTTCGTCACCCAGCGACCTCAAATGCTTTTATTTCTCTTTTGGAGTATTATTTTCTTGTTTCCTGTTTTTGACTCAAAGGTCCTTGTTGAATTAGGTGGACAGGTATTCCTAGAGTGTTATTCAGTATTGCACTAATTCCCTGAATACCACAGGAGAGTTGCTATCGAAGCTGGTAGACGAAGTGCCGTGTTCGATCCTAAGTCACGTTCATCGACCTAGCCATTCAGTTTCCCGTGGATTTTTTTTTTTTTTTTCGAAGCATGCGTGAATGGGATTAGTATTCCTTAGAAAGATCATACGCGTTGAGCATTTCTCTCCAATCCTAGAACCCCCGTGAAATCAATCGGTCTTAACCCATACACCACGCCTACACACCCACGGAAAGCGTATCCAAGTTCATCTTAGATTCTATAGCATGATTAAAAAAAAAAAAAAAAAAAAAAAAGAGTGATTGTTGAATATGACACAAAAACAGTGTGGTCGGCATTCTGGGTAAACCTCGCTGCCAGTTTGGCCTTAAATATTACGATGAGACCGAGTTTTTTTTTTTTTTTTTGTTTTTTTTTTAAGTTTATTTATTGCATTTTACGTAATTTGCCATTTCTTTGCCTTAAATTTAATCAGCTCACTGTAAAATTTACAGCTAAATTTTGTCAGCGAAGTTTCAATTTTTTACAGTGCAGGTAATTAAAAGAAGTTCTGAAATTTGTTTGAAATCTCTAAAAGTAAGGTAGTTTTTATTTAATTCTAGAAATAATGATTATATATATATATATATATATATATATATATATATATATATATATACAATGTATCAGGGAATTTTAAACCAAAGTTACTTATTTATAAATTCTCACACGCAATGGGCGAAAATAACCTGGAAAATAAAAGTAAAAAAGTTGAAATGTTTGCCTCGCAGAGCCAACACCTTCCAATTTCATTTTATACTAATTCAGAAATCGTCAACGGTTATATTTAATCGAAATAGGTGTATAAGTTATATCTGTAGAACATAATATTCTCTTGTGCTTGTTTTGAAAAGACATAAAACTAGATTGCCATGTAAAGGACTTCATAAAAGGCTACTTATATCCTTCATGGTTCTCAGGGGTCTGTCCAGAGGCAAATCTGGGTCCTTTAAAGGACCCTTCACAAAATTATTTATCCTAAAACAGGACCCTTCACAAAATTATTTATTATAAAACAGGATCCTTCACAAAATTATTTTTCCCAAAACAGGACCCTTCACAAAATTTTTTATCCTAAAAAATAGACCTTTGATAAATCTATTTCATTTTTAAAACTAATCTTCCAAGGAACGAACAGGCTGCCTATGAAAAATTAGATGTTTTGCTGTATTTCCCCGAAAAGCTGATATTCAATTTCTAATTTATTAAGGGCTTCTATGCATATATTTAAGTTTAGTTTTATAAAAATGAACTATCATTGTCTAAAATGAAACTTTAATTATAATTTTATTTTGAAAAATTACATTTTTCACAATTTTTACCCTAGCCGAAAAGTTTGAAAGAACTTTATTTTCGCACAAAATTTAAATTCACAAAAATACGTGTAGAGTTTTTCACAACTTCACAAAAACAGGACCCTGTCCGAAAAGTCTGGACAGACCCCTGGTTCTACTATTTTTAAATACAGTTTGTTGCATAGCCAAACTTGCGACATGCAATAATCTAGCAATATGAACATGTTTTACTCTATAAAACTTTGAAGTTCTTTTTAATTAGACTAGTTAATTGTTTGTATATGACCCAGTGCACGTTCTCTACAATATAAGGTTGGTGGTCTGCAGAGTGCCACAGATTTCCTGTTTCACCCTATTCTGAAACCTTATCACCAGACTTCTTATCAGAAACTGATAACATTGAAATCTACTGATACTTGTTTCTCACCCAAAGTAATTATCCAATGTTTGCTTTGAAATAAACAATTTGAGATTTCCATTTGCTTTAAAATTATTTTGTTTTTCAGAATTGTTTGTTCTGATCTGACCACCCTTATAAAATGCAAAAGGAAAGATTATTATTATTTTCAAATTATTTTGTGTACCGATGTATCAGAATGGTCATTTTTAAAAACCTGTAAGAGCCTTAATTTATTTATTTAAGAATTCTGCTAACAATTTATTTCAGCAGTTTCCGGATACAGTTGGAAATTCCCAAAGATTACTTTTAATTTTTTTCACTTGCTAATCACTTTATAGTAATTACTCAATAAAATAAGTAAAATCTCTTAACTGGCAAATTTTTATTGTTTTCAGGGGTCGATTGAAGCAAAAATTGGGTGCTTTATGTTGCCCTTTCACAAAATCCCACATCATAAAAAAGGGCCCTGCACAAATCCATAAAATGAGCCCCTTTAAAATATTTTGTTTTATAAAAATGATCCTTTTTATAAAATATTTCCATGTTTTCAGTATTACTTTTAATTAATTGGTTCAGTGAAACTGTTAACTTGATATTAAACATATAGAATAACTGTTAAAATCAAAGGTTTTAAACCTTTCTTTTTTTCCACAAAAATTAATAATAATAAAATAAAAAAAAATCACAAAAAAGGGATCCAAAGATTAAATCTTGGACCGATCCCTGATTTTATCTGTATTTGCTGAAACGATTTCTCTCTCTCTTCATTGTAAGGTGACTATGTAGTTTTTATTTTGCGTATTTTATTTATTATCATTACCGTTTTCTTATCATTTTTTAAAAACATATTGTTGAATCACGTCTTATTATAACAAAATTCAAAATTATTTAATATCAAAGACGCTTTTAAACACTTGTTGCTACCGGAGTTAAACTGTATCATTTGAAGAATTATATTTTACTTAATTTTTGATTCTTTTATTAAAAAAAGAAAGAAAAAAAAAAAAAAAAAAAAAAACTCAATAGTTGTCAAATATATAAATTGTAATTCCCCCCCCCCCCCCCCCCCCCAATCTGTTAAAGAAAATAATTTATAATATTTCACACATAAATAACAAGATTAGAAAAATCATCTTGGTAGAAATTAAACTTCAAGGATATACTTATAGATGTATTTCTCTAAAAATACATGACTCAACCTTTATCTGACAAAAACATAATGTCAAATTCTTAAACCTTTTACTTAAAAGAAACTTTTTAAAATAGCAAAAAGATTTTTGACTGGCTAATTTTTTTTTATATAATATTTTATTTGTTCATCTTTCGAAAACTACGATATCTTTAAAAATTATGCTTCTACATTTTGAGTCTCTAAGGAGAAAAATAAAAAAGTTCACAAGTTTTTAACACCAACATATTTAAAATAACCCTTTAAATTTTTCTGCACTAAGTTTTAAAATACGAAAAGTGTGAAAAACTTTTTAAAAAATCATCCCTTTTAGCACAAGATGGGGAGAAATGGGGGGGGGGGGAAGAAAGAATTACCATATGCAAGTAAATTCAGAAAAAGATACCGAGGAAAAATCAACAAGATAAAGTTTTCCACTTTTATTTTTCTCTTTAATAGTTTAACGGATTATTTAACGACATTTGTTTTACATCACGTTAAAACAACCCTTTAACCAACCTGTTAATATGTTAAGTAAAACGCTATATTATTACTAACAAACTTTCTCTATTTTTACGCCGTATAAATTACGTTAAATCAATCATATTATTATTGTAATGCAGCCCATTTATAAATATGTATTTATTATCGCGCCACTAAGCTCCTTTTGCAACCTGAATTACGAGCCGAATGGTTTTTGTTAGGGAAAGCTGGCTCTCTTTTTACAGTCAATGAATGGAGAGATACATCTCTTTCCGGCGCGCCGCGAAAAACAACTGCTACTCTACCGCCGTGCAAACTAGTTCATCACCGGAATAATCCGACTCATAAAAGCAAGATATTTGTAAAGCAACCCCCGCCGCCAAGTATTTGCCCAGGCTCAGCTGACGGTAAACAGCGATCGGCAGCCAAGCCTGGCGCGCTGCTAACTTGTCTGTGAGATCTGTTAACATAGTCGTCAGTTTGAGTCTAATAGCTCATGGCGATCGGGTGTATCAAAAAGCCGAGGAATAATGTCATGGAAAATTCTTCCATGTGTCTTGGATGCTTTTCACATACGTGCAACTGCACCGCCGAAAAGTACGAGTAAGTCCCTTATTTAGTCCTTCATTTTATCACGATTTCATTGCTCAAAAAAAATTTTTATTATTATATTTTTTTTAATTTGTTATTATAAGTTTTATTGAGTTGCATGAGATCTCTAAAGATTTAGTTGAAATTTGATACCAGTGCTGCCATCTAGTGACAGAAGTCAGAGATGAGTGAAAGTATTGATTTCTGTAGGTTGTCATTGTTGGGCTTGTTTGTAAAGGTACAGTGAAAAGGTTTTTGTAGTTCCCCGATTGCTTCACAGATTCCCTGCCTCTTCTCCCCCCATTATTTTCTTTTCCCCATTCACTTTGGTACTTTTCACTGAGTATCTGCAGGGCTTAGCCTGTGAGTGGTGCGTAACCACCAAGAAAGATTCGTTTTCGATACAGTTAACAAAACCTTTCTCCCAAATTGAGGATTCTCTTTAATACTGTGTAATTATTATCGAGCCGATTAGAATTAATTTCTTTATTCAGTAGGGACTGCGCATATTGTGATTATAAGTATTGATTTAGATTTATTTTTTCACAGGATGAAATATTTTTACTACTATATTTACTCGCGGGAATTTCATATTATATTCAAATTTTGACAAATATTTCTAATTAGGGTTTATCTATATACTTTTATTTTTAAAGTATAAGACTAATTTTATATTTAATTTTTGTTCATTTTAAAGGACGTTTAATTGATTAATGAAAATAAAAGAGATATATTTTTATTTATTAATTTTTTAATGTACATGCATCAGATTAATGATATTATTTTTTAATTACTGTTACATTTTGTTAAATATAATTTAAAACTTAAATATTTAAAAGCATATTTTGGTTGTTATAATATACATATTTCGTAACTTTTAAATATTTAAAAATATATATATTGCGCCTCAAAGTAAATAAATAAATAGAACAGATTTTTATTTGAATGACATGCTTACTTAGCAGATAACACTTTTCCTTTCTGATAATTAGAGTGGAATTTAACAAAGATACTGTGAGACAAATCTTGAATTATAATAAATTCATTATATTTGCTTTTTTAGAAATATAAACAGAATAAAATAAACTGCACTCTTTTATTATCATTTTTATTAAAAAAAAAAAAAAAAAAGTGCTATTTTCAATTACATGTAGTTTGTTATTTTAATATCAAAGCTATTATTCTTTTTTTCAGGTGGAGGGGGCGGGATGTTATGTATAGTATCATCGCATTACATTAAAAAGATAACTAATAATAATGATTCATTAATTTGTTAGAAGTTATTAAATCTATTGATTTCTCTCATTTATATCTTTGATTATGACTCAAGTATTGTAATAAAACTCAATCTCATTATTATAAGCACTTACCAATCTACACCATATTTGATAAATTATATTATTTTAAAATTAATTTACTTTTAATATTTTAATGAAGAATGATTTTATATGATAGAGTCAGAAGAAATATTAATTTTTAAATGCAATAAAAATTTAGTCTTTTCTTTCTTTTCTTTTCTTTTTTTTTTTTTTTTTTAAAAAAAGCTTATATTTCAAATGTTTTATAAGTAAAATGTTAAATTTTAAATATCCGCTTACTGATTAGAAAACACATTTAATAAGTTTATTTTATATACAAATTTATTAAACAAGGTTAGACACATTTGCTTCAGAACCTACCATTTTGATTATCTTAAATTTTCTATGATTAATCAAATTTGTTTTCCAAGGATCGATCCAGGCAAAAATTGGGGCCCTTTTGGTGCCCCTTCGCAAAATTCAAATCCACAAAATGCGCTCAAGTATTAGTTTTAATTAATGCCTTTATTTGATTCAATGAAACTCTATTAAAAAACTTTTATAAAATTGTACTCTAAAAGGAAGGGTTTTTTTTTTTTTTTTTTTTTCCACAAAAAATTATTAAAAAAAAAAAAAAAAAGATTTATAAAAAGGGATTTTTTCACAAAATAAACCCTTCCGCAAAATTTAGTTTTATAAAGATTTTTTTTTTTTTTTTTTTTTTTTTTTTTTTAACAAAAAAATTCACGCATTTTCAGTAATACTTCCTCTGTGTGCCTAATATTTCGTTCAAGAAACACTATTGATTTAATATTAAATTTTATGTAGAATGACGGTTAAGATTTATCATGATATTATTATTACAAAAAAATAAGTAAACAATAGATAATTAAAATAAAAATTTCACTGAAATATATAATTTTTTTTTTTTTTTCAAAAAGTGGAGCCTAAATATTAAAACCTGGATCGACCTCTGTTATCAGAAATTTCTGTAAACTTCAGATTAGCGCACTTTTTAAATGTTATTCGATTTAAGTTGCCAGCGGGAGAAAATATTATAATTTGGAAACATTCTTAAATGCATTTTCAAATTATTCTTACAAACGTTTTTCATTTCACAAGCGAAAGATTTTTTAAAGTTAGTGCCGCAATCTCTAAATATTTTTCTTTCATCCATGCATTAAAAATTCCAGTTATTCAAATTCTGTAGTTTCGAAATAAATTTAAAATGTCAGTTATTGACTTATAAATACACAGAAATTCGAATATGATTTAGTGATAGATAGTTATTGAATTTTTTTCACTTCAGTTTTCTAAAGCTAACTTTAGATTTTTTACGTTAGAGATACTATCATATTTATTGCATGTGATATTATATGGTACCATGTATGATAAGCATTTTTTGTACTTAATTTAATAACTTAATATGCATATTTTAATTCATTTGTACGCAAATAATAGAAATAAATAAATTGGGTATTAAGTCTAATTTTGGTTATCCATACGAAATCAGACCACGTGAATATTTATTTATTTATAAACATAGAAATGTAAACTTTTTTTTTTTTTTTTTTCGAAATTTTTTTGACTTGTGTTGAAGCTGTGTTTTGTTTACGGCACTGCAAATTACGAAAACAAAGTTTAGATGCAAAAATATTGTATACATTTAAATGCAAAACAACATTGAATAAATAAATAAATAAATAAAAATATTCACAAAATATAATTATAATATAATATATACATAAAAGAAGACAAAAAATTTATTTTATTTCAAAAATAAAATCAATTAAACTTGTTAATACATTCGTCCCCTCTCTACCTTTTTTTTTTTTTTTTTTAACCAATATTACTAATATAAATATATTAAGATTTCATAAAAATTTGCTTTTAAAAGATACACGATAATACCAACACCACAAAAATAAAACTGATGATTGTAACACAGTAAAAAAGCTAGCACAGAAACTAAATTTCACGTACATTTACCAAAAATTTGTCCTATACTACCATATTAAAAATTATGAAAAACGGAATGATACCGACACCTGTTTGACGATTTGCACCAAATGTTGATAAGTTCTAACTTATGCCAATGTGTAACTACATATAAATTTGCATGAAATTCTGTGTGTTAGTTCTTGAGCTAGAGTTGCCACAAAACTTTTGTGACATACACAAAGGCAGGCATACGTTTTCTAAAGATGGTCAAGTCATATTGACCTCTTAAAACGTATAAATTCATCGAAAGCAGCAAGTCTAAATATTTGACGAATCCAGTATATTCTTTTCTTTAATATAGAAGAAAGTAATAATAATTCAGTTTTGCAATTATGATTAAGAATAATTTATTTTAATCAGAACAGAACTAATATTAAAATAATAGAAAATCAATTAATAAAGACTATGTGATAGTCAAGACCTAAATATTTCATTTTTGCAAGTCAGTAGTCAGGGTGGCTAGCAGTCAGGGAAAATCAAAGAATCGGGGAAAAGTCAGGGAATTCCTTTAAAGTCAGGGAATTTTAACAAATTTTGTGAAAATAGCTATATTAATCATTAAATTATTAATGATATTTTAAATCACTAAATTTTTTGCTAGTATCGTGAAATTTTCATCGAAAATAAACGTGAGAGTCAGGGAAAAATGGAGGAAAATCTCGAAAAATAGTCAGGGAATCTGAAAAGGTTTAAATGCTAGCCACCCTGGTAATGGATAGTTCAGAATATCGAATAATCAAGTGTTAAATAATCGAAAAGCTAAAATAGCTATGCATTCATATGTTATTAAGGAAAAATTAAAAGGTACAGTTTATAATAATAGGTTTTAACTTAAAAAAAAAAAAAAAGAGTATTTAATTCATTCTTAGTTGGCCCCAATTATTTGTCATTTGACTACATACATTTAGTTAGACAGTAACAGTGGTTTTCTTTGCTTTGTCTGTCTCCATAAAAGGTTAACGTTTTGTGCTGATTCCTTCCAATGCGGAATCAGTATGACTGAGAAGAAAAAGAAAAAATAAAGTTTGGACTTGTTGGACCGAAATCATCGCTCTTTTAATTCACGCTCTAATTAATGAAAAACCGAGAGAATGGAATGCATTGGCCATGCTGGTGAATCACAGGATAATATTCGAACATTGACCTCTTCACTCCACATATGCATTTTAACTTTTTGATACAACTATTATTCAAATTTATTCTGTCTCTTGTAATATTCCAATTTCGAATACCTGTGGATTGAGAGAAACTGTTAGAGAAAACCAACATAAGCGGAAATAAATAAATAAAATTAGTCAGAAAACACCATAAGTTGTAAAGTAATCGCATCAGTTGTTTCGGATCGAAATTATAGCACAAACATTCATCAGTCGAAAAAAGTAGGCGCGTGTTGTACTTACAAATACAAAGTTATTTATTCATTACTTTTCAGCACCAGTCTTTTAATGCATTATAAATTGCTACAAGATGAAATTACACAATTACCTGTCAAATAAATAAAGTTAATATAATATATATAGATATATATTAAAATATTTACAAAATATCTCTTGAATGTTAAATCTAAAACGATGTACAATTCTCAACTTTATATATTTATTACATTTATATATTATAGTGATAAATTTTTACCTGGCTAATAAATAAATGAAAACTGGAATGAATACCTGAATGAAAACCATTATTTTCTAAATTATATATTTTTTTTTGTAAATGCAGTTCTCCCCCCCCCCCCTCGTATTTGAGATCGTTTATTTAAGTAATAATTCTAAATTTTTAAGAAATTAGGAAAACCTTAAAAAAATATTTTTTATGTTAATGTTCTTTTTTTTTTTTTTTTTTTTTTTTTTTTTTTTTAATTATTTAATTTAAGGCTGTTTTCTTTTAAATAAATGTAACATTTTGTAATATAAAACGTAACCCTTACATTCAGTTTGAGTTTTTAATAATATGGATGAGGTGTGAGGAAGTTACTCACACTCACATATTATTCAAATAAATCTAATTTTATTCTAATTTTATTTTGTATAAAATTATCAGTTAAATAATTAAATAAATAAATTTAATTTAAATCTAATTCGTAATTAAGTTACTTAAAGTATTCAAAATTATCAGCGAAGCTCACTTTAATTTTCTATACGATATGAGGGATGAGAGAAAGAAAGTGTTTTATTTTTTCAATACTTTCAGAATTTATATCATAAGAATAATAATTTACTCTATAGAAAATTCCCTCATATATCACTTTACATAAATTGACAATAATTTTAAATTAAATAACATTTAATTAATTCTTATGCTTGGATAATTAAAAGTTAAAAACAGTATATTATGTTTTGACTTAATTTACTGAGAATAATTTTCAATAAATGTGTGCATGGGTAATTTTTGGTATTTCCCTGTTCAGTTCGTCTGAGAAGAAATTATGAAACATTCCATTTGTAACTTTTCAGAAAATTGCCTGCCATTCATGATTCTATTTGATACCTTCTGAAATTAAAAATTAAAATGCTTTAAAATGTAATCTCATAGCCTTTTAATTTCTAAACAATTTAAACTAATTAATTGATTTTGTATAAGCTATTTTTGCTATGCTTAAAACATATGTACTTTTCTCCCCCCCCCCCCCCCATCATACATGTGTAAAAAAGAAGACAGTTACAGAATTGATTTTAAACTATGCACAACGATTTGCATTATTAAAAACGAAAAACTATTTTCTTTTATTCATTAATTTTACTTAATAAAAAATAATATAAAAATGTATGCACACATGGCTTGGAGGGTAAATCCAAACAAACAAGATTAAATGAATAATGACAAGAAAAAAAAAAGCATATATATATATATATATAATTGAGAATTTGAAAAAAATCATAAAAAGGAATTCGACAATCCTCTGGCAAAAACTGGTTTTTAGATTGGAGAATGCAATCGAAAAAAAAGCTGAAGAAGTGATGTAACAATCCATGTGGTTTTAAAATGAGCGCCTTGGCAGTCCGCCAGTGGCTTGGCTCTGACCCTATCTGTATGTGTGCGAGAGTAGTAATGTGTGGATGTGTGGACTGTGGATACGTTCGAGAGGGAGGGAAAAATAAAGGGAGAAAAGACTGGGGTCGGAGCGACAGCTGAGCGGCTTATTGATAGGTCCGAATTTGCACCTGATGTATCGACAGTGGTGAATTAATGTTGGAGAGGATAAATGGACATGGCCGACCTTACGCGGTTGCGATTAATTTGTGTGGCGGGGAAATCGGTGCTTAAATGCAGCTGATTAGACCGATGATTGGTATTTTTTTTTTTATTTATTTTTTTTTTTTTTTTATCGCGTTGAAAATAAAGACGCTCATAAATCGTGTGAATTACTTAATAACTAACAGGTGATTGGCAAGATTTTTTTTTTTTTTTTTCATTTTGTAATAGATTATCTTGTTGTTCACTGTTTCTTTATATATTCTAAGTATTTACGAAAATAAATTTTAAATTGCTTCGTTTATGGGACGATTAAGTTTATTTTCACATAAATTTTCCTTTTCTCCTTCTATATCGCGTTAATATTTCTTTTCTTGCATTAGTATTTAAAATCTGAGGAGCAGGAAGCAAACTTGATATTCCTTTATGTTTGGATACTTTTTTTTTTTTTTTTTGTAATTTATTGAAATAAAAGAAATTGCAATTTATGCTTTTTATCAGGATCCAAATCTTACTCATATATGGAATAAAATTTTGAACGCACTAGCCCATCATTAGTGTATTCACATTTTTAAGCAGCTTACAATACACAAACTAATGTGAAATTTCCGAAAACAGAATAAACATACACCACTATTTCTGTATAAATTATCTTAACAATAAAAGAATAAAGTAGTCTATTATTTAATAACATACATAATTTGAGTATTAAGCTGTATTTACGTTTTAAAATTTGAAACTTTTAAACTGCCCGTGGAAACTTTCATATTTTACAGATATAATCTTTAAATGTTTAAATTTTTTTCTGGATATTAAATTTCAGGTCATTTAGACCTGAAATTTTAACTTCCTGAAGTATTAATTAATATAACTAATTTGTAATATTTCCTAAAGTACTTTTATGCTGTTTTTGCATAAACACATATCACATAAATATCTAAATTAAAAATTGATAGTGATATTCAGAGATGATAAATTATTAAAAATGTAATAATTTTAATTATATTCAGTTTATTTATTTAATTTGACAGGTGTGCAAAATTTTACCATCCCCCCCCCCTTTTTCCTTACTTATAATTACTTGGTATTGTAATGGATTTCAATTTGAGCAAAATGATTGAAATCTGCTTATCATAAAATTGTTAATTATGGGTAAACTGATTGTGGGAATATCGAAATAAATAAATAAAAATTATGTATGTATGTGTGTGTATATATATATATATATATATATATATATATATATATAAATGATAGATAACATAATAAAACTTAATCTTAAAATTTAGCAATTGATAGATCTAAAACAATACCAACACACAACAATATAGAACTGAATTTAACTAAGAGGAAAGACTGACACAAAATTTTTGCGATTTAGATTAAGAACCAATAAGAGACAATAATAACTTAAAGTACTTACACCGACATGAATGATAATAAAAAAAGGACCATTAAACTTGATAACAGAGAAAACAAATAATTAACCACAGAATTAATTGGATAAAAATGCTTAAAATTAGAAGTAAACTCATCAGGGGGCGAGTACTTCATAAAGCTGTGAAAGCTGCATCGATTTCATAAAACAATATAGCTAATCATAGCAAGTTATATCATTTCAAGCCCCGATCGAAGCAGCAAAACCATATAGAATGAGAAATTAAGTAAATTATTAAATGAAATATTAAATTAAAACAAGGATTAAATAAAATCTTCATGGAAACAAGAGAGAAAACTAGAAAGAAGCATTGTAGCCATATGTATAACAGTTAACACAAACTGGAGAATAGATTATATATATATATAGGTTAATTGAAGAATGTGGCTTTATTATTATGACTTTTATTGAATAACCTTTGGCGATTTATAGTAAAAACACGGTTAAGATTAATGTTCATAATATCATAATTGTCTCCATAGAAAAAGTAAACGTTAATTGATTTAAAATAAATTTTAAATCATTTCTGGTGAAACTAGTTTTAAAAAAAAAGTTTTATTTTATTTTATTAATATTATTTTATTTCGTATGTGATTTTCAAAGACTATAACTTGACTTTTATTTCATTGATATGTGAACGATTTTTTATTTATTTATTTTTTAAGAACAATAATATAAGTAACATATACAAGGGGCTCTGTGACATTGAATTTCATTTTACAAACGTAGAACTAATTTAGAAAATGGCTAATTAAAAGTGGTCTCTTAAACCAATTTCAGATGTTTTTCCATGAGTGAACTCTTTAATTTTTTTTTTGTTTATTCTAAAGCATTTAGAGCGTTGGATGGCTGATAAAATGAACCAATAAAATATCTTTCCACTTATTTTCCCAGTTCTTCCCTAATTTGCTTAATTATTTGACGAACTTTTTCTTTTTAATGACCTACCTGCTTGTCCATCTGTTTCGAAGAGGTGCGTGCGAATAGTTGTGTGTAGTGCACGCTATCATAGAAGGGTGGACTTGTCCACTTGTTAACGCAACCCCCGCTGACCAAAAAGATGAAACGAGGGCAAACTTGTGAAATTTTAATTATTTCACGTGTTTTCTTCTTGCGCGTCGTTTGTCCATCTGCGATATGCTAAGCATATTAATTTGGCTAATTAATTTTGTGCAGCTTTTAAATTTATATTCTTGTATATGCTTTTGCTATTGTTTAAAACGCGTCTCAAACTTTAGTTTTGACAATCTCCTTAAATCTATACAATTCACATATTTACTTACATACTGTAATTTAAAGATATTTTTTATTTTATTTAATTTTTGTTTGCCTTTTCTCGAGTTTTTTACTTTTAAAATAATTGAATGGAAATCTGAGAAATTGTATTTGCAGTGAATAAAATCTTTCGATAACAACGAAAGTAACTGAGAACTATGACAAACATTTAATTTTGATTTAACTTTTCCGAAATGTCTAAAACTTTCTACATAATTTTTCTTAAATTTTGCACATTATAACTCTTTCAGTCATAGTATCAAATGGTTCACTGGCATTTACAGCGATTTCATTTTAGCCTTTCTTAGAATTAACCCTGTTATAATACATAAAGCTCTTTTTTTTTTTTTTTTTTTTTTTTTTTTGCATTGATGCAGCTGCTGCTTGAGGGGAAAAATAAATAAACAAACAAAAAATAAAGTTCCAGGGTATTTCATTTATTAAAAATCATCAATGATTCCATTTTTTATTTTATTTGTTTGCTCAAAAATAAAAATTCAGTTGACATTTGAAAACAATTCCAATAGTACGATTTTTATCCTCTTTTTCTTGTTTTATTTTACTAAATAATTGGACATCTTTTCCCTATTACAATACAGGTGATTGGTTGTCTTAGAATTATCTTATAATTCCTGTAAAACCATTTTCCCGGCATTATTACAGCTATTGCAAGGAAAATAATTGAATAAATAAATCACACAAAAAAAAAAAAAAAAAATGTTCCATGGCATTTCAATGATGTAAAAATCTCCAGATGTCCTATTTATTTAATAAAAAATAAAAATTAACAGTAAAATGAAAATCCGCCAGTAGTATGTACGTTAGATCTTAGCTGGCTTTTGAAAACAATTTCTTGGTTTTGAAAACAATTTTAATGTTAAAATTCTTAGCTCTTTTTCATCTCCTGTAATTTTACGAATTAATGCGACATCTTTTCCTAATACAGTATAAATAGTCATTTTACGGCATTGATTTAGTTATTGCCAAGAAAAAAAGAAAAAGAAATTAGTAATAATGATAAAATAGAAGAATACATAAATAAATTTATAAATGAAATTCTATTATATTTCATTGATTTTAAAAATCGCCAGCTATCTCATTTTTATTTGCACAAAATAACAAACAATGAAAATTGTTCTATACATATATGATTTCAACTGACATTTTCAAACGATTGCAATGGTACTATTTTTAACTGTTTCTCTTCTCTTTTTATTTTAATAAGTGATTAAACATATTTTCATCATTACAATATCCATATTACAGACAGGGCTAGCTAGATTTTGCACGACCTGGGGGGAAAAAAAAAAAAAAAAAAAAAAAAACCTGGGTGGTCTTTTTAATAAAATTCTGTTAAAATAAATAAATAAATAAATCTTTATTTAAAAAATTGTACTTTTACCTAACTTGTAACAAACATTTAAATGTAAAATAAATTAATGCACATTATTTTAACATGAACAAAGAATTGAAAGAATATATTACAGATGCTCAAATTGCTCAGAACAAAATCACGAAAAAATCCCCATGAAAAATAGTTTATATTATCTCATTAAAAACACAACGGAAAAATTATACAAACGAATAAAAGCAAGGAAAAACAGAGTTGTTTGTCAATATGAAGAAAATTGCAAGACTCAAGGAGTGTAAAATATAAATAAGTAAAATTTAAATTAAAAAAAAATATATATCTGAAAACTTTTTTTAGTGAAATACTAATAATTAATAGAAGAACAATAATTCAAAATATTTTATAGAAATTTATTGAATACTAAAAATTTAATAAAGCAACACTAAACAATTATTTAAACCCAGTTTTTTTTGTTGTTGTTGTAAAGAACAGATAAATAGAATTTTAGAAAAATTAAATCATAAATTATTTATTAAAAAAAAAAAAACTTATAACTTAATCAAAGAAGGAGTTTAGAAATTTTTAAATTATTATTATTATTTATTCTAATGAATAATTAACCTTTTTTAATTTTTTAAGTCGTCTTATTATTATTAAGCTTCATATTACAAAAAAAAAAGGGGGGGGGGATATTTCTCAAAACCAAGAAAAAGCCTGATAAAACCTTTAAAAAAAAAAAAAAAGAAAGAAAAACCTGATGAAATCCACTGGGCTGGGTTTTTTTTCCGAAAAAATTCTGTTTTTTCCCCAACCCTGATTACAGCAGAAGAGGGTTCTCTTAGAGTAACCTGCTTAAAATGCCTATAAAACTCGTCCTCGAGCATTGATACTGTTGCTGCCGGGAAAAAGTAAATAAATAAACAAACAAAAGTTTTCTGGCATTTTTATAATGTTAAAAATTCTCAATCACATTATTTATTTGTTTGTTCAAAAATAATAAACATAAAAATAAAAGTACATGTGACTTAAAGCGCCTGTAAAACACGCCTTTCCGCATTGATACAGCTGCTGTCGAGAAAATAATAATAATAATAATGGAATAAATGCATCAAAAAAAAAAAAAAAAAGAAAGAAAGAAAGAAAGAAAAAGTTTTCTGATATTTGTGTTAAAAATTGCCATATAGCTAGATATTATTATTATTATTTGCTTAAAGATAACAAACATACTAATAAAAATTCATCTATACGTATATGATTTCAATTAACACATGCAAACGATTGCAATGGTACGATTTTTAACTTTTAAAGATTTCTTGTTTTCCCCCTCTTATTTTACTTTATAACTGGAAATCTTTGCCTCATCACATCCAAATACTGTACAGGTGGTTCTTTAAAATTTGTCTTCCGGCATTAATACGGATGCTGCAGGGGAAGTAATAATAATAAACTTTAAAAAGAAAAGGGAAAAAAAAAAATGACATTTTATTTTTATTAAGAAATGTTAAATAGCTCATTTTTTATTTGTTTCAAAAATAGCTAACAAAATAACAACAAAACATTTAAAAAAAAATAAGAAACAAACAAGTGAAAATTCGTCTGTACGTATATGATTTCAATTGACATTTGCAAGCGATTGTAATGGTACGATTTTTAACTCTTTTTCTTCTCCGTTTATCCTTACGGAATAATTGTGCATCTTTCCTCTATTACAGTTGTGCTTACTTTTTTTTTTTTTCTCTTCCTTTCTCCCGACTTCTGACATTTTATGGACAATGAAATGATGTTGCAAGTAGTGAAAATCGTAATTGAGTAAAAACCCAGTGTGTATTAGTTTACTGCTTTTAAACTTCTCTTTTAAAAGAAAACGAAAATTTTCTGAAAGAATTTTACAAAAAAAAAAAAAAAAAAAAAAAACTAGTGTGTCAAAGAATATTATCCTTACATTCTTTTCCATTTCAAAAGCTTTTCTTCCAGAATTGTATTTATTGTAACAAGTGTCTTTTAATTTAAAAGAGTTGGAACAAAATGTTCTGAAAATTTTAAGATTTTTTTTTTTTTTTCTTTTTCAGTTTTAATAGTATTTAAACATCTTTTAAAAGCATTTTTGATTATTTAATTTTTTAAAGTAAAATAAAATAAGTTTTAAATATTTTTATATAATATAAAGGGAACAAATATGTTTCTATAAAGATATTTAACAAATTAGTATTTTTTAAATTGTTTTAAAAGATAAAATAAAAAAATTTTTGAAGTTGCTTTTGATGCCACAAAATTAAGAGAAGAATTAAAGAATTAAAGAAAATTTTTTGCCGGGATTACTTATTAAAACTTAAAAAATAAATAATATAATATATATTAAATAAGTTAATAATTTATATTTTTAGAAAATCGAGTTTTATTAATCCACAATAGTTACTACTTATTTCAAAAAAAAAAAAAAAGGTCCTCGTCTTCCAAAATTATTCTTACGATTTAGGGGATTTATTCAAATAAAATAAATCACGTGACTACTAAAAATTAAAGATAGAAGAGATTGAAATAAAGATTTTATTGAGAAATCTTTGTATTATAGGAAGAAAAAAAAAAAAGTAAAATCATGCATTACGCATAAATTACGAAATATTTTCAAAAAATAGGCAATAGAAATATAAAGTAAAAATAGTAATGTCAGAGCAATTTAAAAATATAGGATGAGTAGGGGAAGAAAAAAGGAAAAAGATTAAAATAAATATTACAATGTAAGTAGACGAAATTAAAATCTGTTAGAAATGCGGATATTTTTAACTTTTATTATTTTATGCTTCAAGTATTTTTTGTCGATTAATTTATTTATTTTTATATGGAATAGGTATACGTTTCAGTATGTGGGTATGCATGCACATAATTATTTAAAATTATTGTGTGTGTGAGTGTTCAATTGTTATCTGCTATTTCATATGATATTAAAAAATTAATTTTCTTGTACTTGTAGTTATTACTACAAGTACTTAGAAATGAATACTAAATACATAGATGCCAACATTTCTAATTCTTTAATCATATTTATCATCACTATTTTTTTTTAAAGGAACATGTCATGTATATTTTCGACAATTGTATAATTGGTATTAAGTCTCTGTCGAAAAACAGGAGAGGTTGACACCTATTTATGTACTTATAGTTATTAATATTATTTTTATGTACTTTAAAAGTTTTTAAAACTTTCTTAACATACTAACATTTATTCTGCACCTATTCAAGCACCCTCATGTACAATGATTGCGAAGTTGAGATAAATCCAACTTTTAAAAATCAGCTTTGTTTTATTTTTCGGCTTATTTATCGATCGGTATACCCTTATTAGTTATAAAAAGCTCGTATACTTTGTAAATGCAAATCCCATATGAGGCTATTACGATTTCCATTAAAAAAGCATTAGCTTACTTTCAAAGAATTTAAAGTTACGTACTAGTAGTAAAACTTAAAACTTTCCTCGATTTTTAGGACCAAAGTCTTGTCTTGTAGTCAGAATGTATTAAATGTAGACTAAATTTATTGATACAAACATTTTACTGTAAATATATCAAGTAATTTTTTTAAATACCATTTATCTTGTAAACTGTCGATAATACCGTAAATGACATCATATCAAAGGCAAAAATTGGTAAAATTATTGTTACTTATTTCTTGATCATATTTAAAGCATTGAGATTAGATGTTTTTATCATGTAACAAGATTTTAAGTTGCTTTTTCGATACTATATTCCTAACTTTTCCAATGGATAAAAGCAAAGTTTATAACGGAACTTAGACGCTTAGTATTGTAATTATTACTTGCCTCACTGGGCTTTTGCATTTAAGAATATAAATTCGAAGAAAAATGTTTAAAAAGTTGAATATTTTTGCCGCCAGTGAACGTGATCTAACGTATATTTCAAAAGAAGCGTAACTTTTTATTCAACTTCGTTTTCATTCTCGCACTCTGTCACTAACTTCACTAACCCCTTTTCGTCCAAAGGTGCAGAAAGTGATTTGATTAATGTTTCTTTTTTTAACTTTGTAGCTTCAATTATTTCTGTAGTGAGTCCTCGATGGCGCCGCCCCTGGGCTGGCACGGACAACAACAGGCTCCAGGCGGAAATCCACAGCAAGGAACAGGCCAACAGCTATCCGTGGTGACAACGGTTTGGGGGGGTGTGACTAGCACGCAAAGTGGGCCCATCTCCGGCAACAGCTATCCGACTGGAACCAACACGACGATGGCACCTCAAGCGACACCCTATCCCGGACAGCAAGCTCCCTATCCCAAGTCAGCATACCCCCCACAGCCCATGCCCGGTCGTCAGAATGGCGCTGGATATAATGGGTAAGTTGAAAATATTTTCTGATGAACAAGATTTTAGTATACGTATAGTCATAGTCAATTTTACTTTTAACGGACTTAATTATTTTTTAGAGTAAAACAATAAAGGGGAAGGTAGTCCCCCCCCCCCAAAAAAAAAAAAAAGATAAAGATAAAATGTTGAATATTTGAAGAACTGTATTTTGTTGTGAAAAATATTGATAGCTTTACAATTAGCAGAATGCAGACGGTCTTAAAGCTTCACTCATTTAATGTCAAAATTCAGCATCTAATGTCGACTCTGTTAATAACTGAATTACTTAGAAAAAAAAAAAAAAAAAAAAAAAAAAAGGAATTAACTAATGTGACATTTATATTCCAACAGAAGATTTTTTGATAAGTTATTAGAATGTAATCAGAATAATCCCAAATTTTTTGCAATCTGTTGATTTAGTTACAGTTTTATAAAAGAGTTTGATGTAAAATACGTTTTCAAGTCCAAATTGATGTCTTGTATCTTCTCCCGCAACTGTGTAATATAACAGTCTATTGACACACGCATGTGTATCATTTCTCAACTTATTTTTAAACGAAACTTCTGCCTTCTAAGAAGAAAGAAAAGGGGAGGTGCTTTACAAGTTCTCGGAAAACGTCCAGGCGTGTTGCCTTTTAATGTCTTGTGAGATACAAAACAGATACGCATTTAAAAAGTAGCAAACTTCGCGTGTGTTATGCCACCTTTTTGAAATAAGAATGTTATTTATTCTCTGCTCGGAGAGACTCTTCAGCTCGTTGCCTAGTGTAGTTTTCAACATATCGCTTGAATCATCGTCGAAGAATTTCTCATTTCGGAATCTCTCTCGTTAGAAATTTTTTTTTTTTTTTTTTTTTTTTTTTTTTTTTTTTTGCTTTTTGGTGGATTTTAAGTCTGAGTAAGACACTGTCATACGAGAAAGGAAGAGCTAGCTGTCCGTCAAGGACAATCTTATTTTTCGCTGTCCTGGGATTGAAAACAGTTTACTGCGTGGAGACATCGTAGTTTTGATAATGGAGATTTTTCTTTGTTTAACTTCAAGAAAGAAGTGTGTGTGTGTGGGGGGGGGGGATGCTTTTGATCGTTTTTCGTCGCAGTAATATTTTTTCTCTCTCTAATTTCAAGGAGTTTTTGACGAATCCATAACTACACTGACGTGCGTGAAAATTAAGGTGGATTCTCTTATGAATAAGTTAAATCGGTCTTTGTAATTACATGAAACACATTGCGGTCTTGACGGAAAATAAACTATTAGTTCCTGGTTTTCTTTTTCACTGCTCTTTAGGTAAATCACACAGTCACCATGTTTTTTTTTTTTTTTGGTCAAGTTAGGAAATACCTGTCATTAGTTGTTATAAGCATGCTCATTCAGCTCTAACTCTGGATTCAGAGGGAGGGTCATATCCCTTCTAAAGGAAGTAGGAGTGACAGAAAAACTTTCAGTGTTAACGGGCGTTTTCATATGAAGAATGTTCCTTTGTTTTTTACTTTTACTTTTCTTGGTTGAAGGAGGGTCATGACCCCCGCAACCCTCCAGATCCGCTTTCTGAATGAAGAAAATGTATTAGATTACTAAGAAATTTTCATGAAAAAAAAAATCTTGTAAATTTTGCTGTTAAACTACTAAATATATATTTTTTTTTCAAGACAAGTAAATTATGCTGATTCAGGTTCGATAATTAAAATCAGAGTTTTAAATAAATTTTAAAATATGTATTATTATTAAAAGATTTTTAAAAAAAATGAGGCAGGGGAAAAATAATATAGAGATAAGATTATTATTATATTATTATTATTATTATTACTATTATTTTATGTTTAAAGAGTTGAATGATTAATTACAAAAATTTCGCCTGAACGATGCTTTGGCACTATAGCACATTGTTTACTTTCTGACACCAGTATTTTTTAAAAGTAATCCTTTTTAATAATTTTCGACAATTGCTTAATATGAATACTTTTATTCTAAAACATCACATGGGGAAGGATTAAAAAGCATAACGACTAAAAAATAATAATAATAATAACAACAAATAATAAGAAGAAAAATTATTAATTGATTAAATTGCGTTACAAATTAATGGGAGGGGGAAAGGCAACAACATTTAATGAGTAAAAGGCAAAGAACCATCACCGTCGCCCTTAATGCTGTCTCAATTTTTATTTAGTCTTATTTTGTCTTACCATCCTTTAATCGAATTTTTAGTGTTCCATATCGATGTTTTGTTTAGTTAGTGATCAGAAATGTAGCGATTGCAGCAGCACCTACTTAATTTGCAAGATTTTACTTATTTTATTTTATTTCTGGAAATGAGACATCCATTTTCTATTGTTCCTTTGCCGTTCTACTGAACTCGAAACCTTATTGAGGGACCTTCCCGGTTATTCGTGATGCATGTTCACAGGTTGTGGGGAAAAGTAGGACACTTGATCGCGCGCGCTCGATTGCTATCCAAATTATTCAGTTTTATGTCATATACTCCTCCTTTTTTCCCCTTTTCACTCCAGGAAAGTTTTCAATAAATCAGATGAATTTTCCCTTATTTTAAAATCGGTTCTTTTGAAAGGTAGTAGTAAGTCGTTACATCATATATATTCCTTTCTCTTCTTTTTCACCCTAGGAAATATTTCGAGGGAGTGAATAATGATAGTTGAACATTGACACGGTTCCAGGGATGGGGGGGGGGATTAATAAATGCTCAAGTTATAGAGAAGTTTCATATATATTTTTACTCACCGAACATACACTATGTAAGGAAAGTGTTATAATCATGAAAAAAATTCGATTTAGAGATTTTTGTGTTTTTTTTATAATGAAGGTACGACTGTATTTGCAGTTTCATTCATTTTTTTTTTTTTTTTTTTTTTTTTTTAACACATTCGCGACCGCTGTCGTGAATTCACGACATTTGAAAATCTATAACACCGCCAGTGGGCGTTTCTTTAGGTTACATTATTTCTTAACATTATACCCAATATTCACATTTGTGCAATCAATGCATTATGGATACAAATACTTTGATTAGAAAGAGTATAATCGTAATGTATATTAATTTATATTTGCTATATGAATACCGAAAACATTGATTTAAAATAATGTAATATAAAAGAATAACGCCCATAGGTGGAGCTTACTGTCAAAAAAAAAAAAACATGCGGTCGTGAAAGTGTTAATATCTGATTAGTGTTTTTGAAGTCTTAATTGCAAATTGAAAGTTGAATTTTGTTTCATTAACTGTCATAAAATGTGTAGCGGGAAAAAAGAGAGAGAGAAAAAAGAAATAGAGTGAAAAAGTATTTCTAGGTTACAAGAAAAAGTTTTTAATTAGAATATGTACTTCGCTATTTGGAGGTTATTTTACAAGAAAATCATTAAAATATTTTACTTCGAAAGAAAAGTTCGTAAAATGGAGAAATTCGCAAAATAGAGGTTCGTTAAATAAAGGTACAACTATATTTGTAGTTTCAACAAGTATTTAAAAAATATTTAAATGTTTGACTAGTGTTTTCGAGGTCTTAATTTCACAATAGTTCTTGGGAAGTCCACTGTTATTTCATTAAAATGTATAGAAAAGAGGAATATTTTGAGGAAAGAAAGGGACAGACAGTTCGTTAAAGAAAATGTACTCTATTTCTAATTTATTTTACAAGGGGAAAAAGTTCGTAAAAGGGAGAAATTTGCAAAATAGATGTTCGGTAAGTAGAGGTACGACTGTATTTGTACAAGTATTTAAAATTTTCTTAAATACTTGATTAGTGTGTTTTCGAGGTCTCAATTAAGTCCATTTTTATCTCACCAAAATGGGTAGAAACGCGAAATATGTTGATATATTATAATTATAGGGAAATTATAAGTTACAAGAAAAAGAGAATGTACTATTTGAAGGTTATTTTATAAGAAAATCATTAAATTTTAATTCGTAAAATGAAGAAATCGGCAAAATAGATGTTCGTTAAGTAGAGGTAGGACTATTATTTGTAGTTTCAACAAGTATTTCAAGCAATCGAATTAGAAAAAAATCTTCGTACTAAGATTTATAAGAAGATTTTCGGGATATCATTAAAGCCGCCTTTTTAAAGCTTTCAGATTCATTAGCAAATTTTAAAATGACCCTGACGTGAAGTATTTGAACCGCGTCCTTAATTTGAATTGCCAGCACGCTTATAGTTCATTGTTACATTTACTATCAATATCACCATTGTCAGCGGGGATTGAGGAAATGGTTTTCCTTTTTTGGACATTGAGAGCAATAATTATTTTCCCAAAATAATTTTTCATTAATGATTTATGTAAAACCAAAGTGTAGTATAAGATGCATCTGTATAGGAATTTGTATTATCTATATCAGTAGGAAATATTAAAGAATTTTGTATGCAGTGGGTCCATAAATATACTATAAACATCAGCAACAGAAAGAAAAATGAAATTTGTACATAGATTATGAAATTAATTTATAATTTTATAAACTTAATATGTTTAAATGATTTTTTTTTTTTTTTTTTTATTATTATTATTAATCCAATAATTTGCGTACTAATATTTTGTTAAAAAGATATGTCTTTATCATTATTTAAAAATTTAAAGAAAATATCTTGCTCGAATTATTGAATTATACATTTTAATATTTAAAATGAGCTTTTTATCAAAATTCAATTTTATAACATGGGCCCCTTCGCAAGATTAAAATTATGAAATGAGCTCCTTCAAAAAAAATCAAATTTATACAGTCGTATACTTGCAAACCTAACCCGGAAGATTGTTAATCCCGCCCTCCGCCTATTTTTTCACACGAGTCTTTTTAGAGTGCTTTTCTTCTTATTTAATCGTAAATATATTTGAAGAGAATTACTCTAAAAATTAAGTGGTGTACAAAAAGGGGCGGGGACTAACAATCTTCCGGGTTAGGTTGGTAAGCATGCAGTCGGCAGCAAAATTATTGAAGCACACATCCACATTTTTCATTTTTTTTTTTAGTTTGATCGCTAATTTTTATCATCTTAGGTTTTTATAAACAGCATAAGTGCCTCGACAAATATTTACATAACAAAACAGTATTAGGTGCACATCTTTTAACCTTTTGCGGCGCAAGACAATTCAGATCATTTAAATTATACTGCCACCGGAATTCATGAACTAAATTAAACTAAAAGACATTTTAAATTTTAAGGTTAGAAAACCGGCTTTTTCTGATATGTTAAAAACGTAAGTTTTTTTCTAAGAAATTTCTGGGATGAATTTTTGCAGTTGGGAAGTAAAATTAGGTGGTATAACATATATACCACCGCCCCTGAAAGGGTTAAATAGGAATTATTGCTAGCGCTTCAATAATTTTGCTGCCGACTGTAAAATGGACTTCTTCACAAAATTCAAAGTTATAAGATAGTTCAATAAAACCGTAATAATTTGATATCGAAAAACTGCTAAAATGAAAGATTGTACACAATAAATGAATAAATAAATACTTTATAGAAATATTTTGTTCTTCACAAAAATTAACCCTATAAATAAAAACTTGGATCGACCCTTGATAGTATTCAATCGATAAAACTACAGCTTAGAATGAGTTTACATCGCGAAATTAATTTCTATAATAAATATCAAATGTACGATATGATGAATCATTAAAAGCTGGATGATATATATCTATATTTCTATCGTGACAACGTATTTAAATTTCATTATAATCGGAATAAGAATATTTTGTTAAATATTCATATTATGGAAATGTATATTAAAACATTTAGTGTTGTTTAGTCTAATTGGAACTTTTTACAACTTTTTCTTCCTTCTCTCTCTCTCTCTCTTTTTTTTTTTTTTTTTTGTAAGATGAAACTAACTTAACGATCAAAACATAATGGGCTATAGTAGTAACTGTTTTTAAAATATATTATTTTTCAGTATACGTTATACATTTTTTTTGCTTTTAATTTTACACAGTAGAATTCATACATAAAGGAATTTAATTAGTCACTATTACTTAAAGGGGTACTTCACTTAATCTAACCGTCAGTCTAATCCCATGTTATTGTATGGAGATTTTTTTTTTTTTTTTTTTAATAAATTACTCATTACTTAATGTATTTTTACTTTCTTCTATAGAAGAAAGTATTGGATTCGTAAAAATTTTCGATTTCGGGTTTTTGATGGATTTACACGTTTTGAGAGCTGTAGAACACGATTTGACCATTTTTAGAAAATGTCTGTCTGTCTGTGTGTGTGTGTGACAAAATTTTGTGGCAACTGTACCTCAGGAACTACTGGACAGAATTTCATACAAATTGGTATGTAGTTGCACCTTGACATAAATTAGTGCCTATCAACTTTTGGTAAAAATCGTAGTACAGGTTGCGTTGCCATCCCGCTTTTTCTAAATTTTTAACATGGTGATATAGATATAGGGCAAAAATTTTCAAGATGGGTATCTTTCGAAAAGTCTCGTCAGTACCTTTAAAACGAATGGTTGAACTATAAAATCTGTGATAATTTAAAACAAAGTTATCGATTTTTTTTTACTTTTTACGAAAATAAAACTTAAAAAAAAAATCTTATTTTATTTTATTTTATTTTATTTTTTTTAAACAAAATTATCACTCTAACATGAGCTCCTGAGCTCCTGACATAAACTGGTGCTGATTAGATTTGGGGATCAATCGCACAACAGGAGGCGCTGTGATCGTATTTCTTCTAAATTTTTAACTTGGTAGTATAGGACAAAATTTCGTATAAATGTACATAATGAGAGTTATTCTTAACCTGTGATTGTAAAATTAATATGAATTATTGCTAATAGTAGTAGTTAATTAGGAAAAAAAAATTGTGCATGTGGGGGCATCGCTTCCCACCCTGGGGGGAAGTACCCTCGGGGGTGGGGTAAATTTTCAAGATGGGTATCTTTCGGAAGTTATCGATTTTTTTTTTTTTACTTTTAACGAAAAAAAAAAAAAAAAAAACCTTGGATTTTTTTTTTTTTTTTTTTTTAATATTGTTACTGAGTGAATTTGTATAGGAAAATATAGAAGAAAGTCTCGTGGTGGCCACAACATACTATTTTTAAATTCTATTTTCGAATTTTAAAAAATTCGCAACTTAAAATGTTTCTTGCTTTTTCAAAAATTTATTTTTTCAATTTTGAATATTTCGTTTTAAAGCAGTAAAGCGCGAAAAATTAATTAAGAGCATATTTTGTACCTTCAAAATGAAATATTAAATACTTGGTAAACATTTTAAAAGTTATGAATTTTCTACATGTGAAAACAGATTTTTAATATATATATATGTAAAAGGCAATGCATAATTTTTAAAACATATTTCTCCATACAATAACATGGGGTTAGACTGATGGTCAGACTAGCTGAAGTATCCCTTGAAGGGTGTCTAATACTTTTTAAATTTTATAACACGTACGAAAAGTGAGTGTTTCAATTGATCAGAGGTTTTTTAAAATCTCCGTAAAATTTTACAAAAATTTGTATGACAGTCAATACTTGTTGCAGGTTTTAGTAAAATCGCAAATTTTATACTTTTAATTGATTACAATAACAAATGTAGCAAAATATTGGTTGGTTGGTTGTGTGGCTTAAAGCCGATTGACTACACTAGGGTCCTAGGCCTATAGGAGGAATGCCCTCCGTGGGGGTCTTTCTAAGTGATCCTAGCTCGTATTTACGCGAGTTTCGGAGAAAACTACGGAAAACTCCGAACAGTTAGGTCGGTGAACGTGACCTGGGATCGAATCTGGCGCTTCCCATCTTCCAGCTTTGAGTGCGGAACCGCTCGGCCGTTGGTGGGCTAGCAAAATATTGATGCAACATATTTTTTTTTTTTTTTTTTTTTTTTCAGTGTTATTTAACGATCCGTGAGATAACTTAATTTAAAATTAACATATTAATGTATTAAAATGTTCCATAAACAGTCTTCTATAAAAATGAATTATTTTAATATAATTAAATGTTTTCATCAATTTTAATGATTATTTAAAAATTTCATACATTTTTGCATTTTTCAAATTTGCATGAAATTTTTAAATACTTTATCTCAAAGGATTTCTATATAATTAATTTCAGTGGTAAAACCCTTTTTTTATTGTAACTGATTAAGTTATAAATTGTGTACCTTCCCAAAAACTGCAAAATGTCCTGAACAACATGCAAATATTTGTGTAATTTTATTAAGAATTTTTAAAAATGGTAATCAATTTAAACAGACTCATTTTTTAGTTATACTAAACGTTTAAAAATATATGAGATCTCTTAAAGTTATTATTTTCTGTTGCCAAAATTCTGAATCAAATAAAGTCGTTGCCGGTTTGCGATCTGACGAATTGCTCGCTGCAAACGGTGGATCTTACCTCTGCCGTATTGGGAGAAACTGACTCCCCGTGTTTGACCGAATGGTTTGCGTGCATAATCTCGTATAAGATATGTCACAGTGTTCTAATTCTCTGGGTAGTTTGTGTTTCCAATTCGAGGCCGTATGCTCTGTTTTTCTGGCTGTTTCTTTGTCTTTTTTTTTTCTCTCTTTTCTGTTCTGTGTGGTTATTGTAATATTGCTCAAGAAAGGAGAGGGAGAGAAGAATACATTTTGTTGTTATTGACCTCTTGTTTCAGGTGACTGCAATCGAACATGTGAAACGATACCTCTAATACCTAACGTTATTAAAATAGTCTGATTTCGAGGTTGTACAAAGTAGAAACTGTGATATACACAATTATCTTTATTATATTTTATTTTTTTGATTTCATTCAATAAAGCCCAAATAAATAACATCAAAAAATACTTTTCCGTTTTGTATTCATTTTTTTTTTTTAAATTTAATTTAATTATTTTTTTTTTTTTAGACACTATAAATACTACATTTATTTACTTTAGTCATTACCTATTAATGCATATTTATCAGGCACCTCTATGCTTTTAAGCAAAACACCTTTACCTGTGCCTTTAGTTAATCTGTTGCATTAATTTTGGCGCTCGCTTGGCTATTTAACTTTGCGCAAATCTATTAACTCGCCAGTTTGCTTAACAGGATTAAAATCACAGGAAGATATGTTCGACGACAAAAGCAGACAAGAAGGGAAGTGGCGTTATTTAATCATTGTGTGAAACAATGCATGTTGTTGAAAGATTGTGAAGGATGTGCTACTTCTGATAATTCTTGAATACTAAGCATTTAATGATTAACTTTTAATTTACTTGCTTCCATATTCTTATTAAATTATTACTAGTTGATTAGATTTCTGCTCTAAAAGTCTTGTGCATCTGAATCTGAAACAGCTAAAGTTTTCTTAAGTTTATTAAGAAATGAATAAGCTAGGGCGTAGTGAGAAATAGTTTTCGGGTGTAATAGGAAGGAGGCGTCTATGTTCACCTTATATATTTTGATCTAAAAATAAAAAGCCTTAACAAATCAGAAATATTTAAACTTATTTTTGATAACTATTTTAAACAAAATTTGCTTTGTGTTTGTATATCAATAAGTTTTTTATAGATAAATAAGTTTTTTTTTTTTTTTTTTTATAATAATAAAATTACGCATTTAGAATTTTTTTTTTCTTATATGAAGGTGACCAGTAACAGCGAAAACTTGGAATCGGAGAATTTATGTAAAATCTGTGACATTCAGTAAATTTTTTACTAAATCCCGAAAAAAAGGGAGGGGGATAGAGGGAGTGATTCTAGACTGAAAATTACGATTTATAAAATTGCATAGCCGAAATAGATGAAAATGCTCTGGCAAAGTCAAGGAAATTTACTTGGAAATGTTATAAAAATTAAAAAGTTCAAATCGTGTGTATTATTTCTGGTCTTGTATATAAGTATTTAAAAAAAAAATTCAGCATCATGAAAATGAAAAAAAAAAAAAAAAAAGTTATAGTACCTATTATTTTATTTTAATTATCATATATTTATTTTTTATATTTTTTATTTTAAAATAGTGTAGCTATTAATCACTTTTTCATTCCATTATGTACCAAAAATAAAATACCCCCCCTTCCTTTCACCAGTACATATATATTTTTTATTCTTCTATGAAAAGGGGGGAGGGGGTTACGTTATCTATAATTCTAGAGAAACACATATAAGCATTAAAATTTTATTCATTATTTTATGCAATGAAGATTTTTTTTTTTTTTTTTTTTTTTTCTCAGTTTATGGTTATTTTTCTTCACATTCATAATTCCATTTTACAGCAATAAATTCTAGGGCTATTATTGCAAACATTTTCTAAATTTTTAAATAAATTTCAAACTGCAATCTATAACAGATATATATATATATATATGTGTGTGTGTGTGTGTGTGTGTGTGTGTGTGTGTGTGTTTATTAATTCGAGAATGATATTTTTTAGCAAACATAGTAAAATCGATCCAAAAATAAGTTATTGAAAGGAATTAACTTTTGAAAGGACAAAATGATTTTACAAAATGTTACCGTGCGCGATCCGTTTAATCAGGTATTTTTTGGACGAATTCCAAACTCGTGGAAAAGCCCTACGATGATTGCCAGATACCTGGGTTGTAGTAATTCTTTACTGCAATTTTTTCCCCTTTGAATGTCATTTTTGACTTCATCATGTCTCTCTTCCTTTTTTCCCCATCGCCCTATTAAGGTGTTAGCGTAAATTAAGTTCGATGACTTTTTACCAGCATCAGTTCGCTGTCATCGATCAGGTGTGAAGTCAACATTCTTGCGTTTGAAGTTACCCCTTCTGTTTTGCTTCCGCTTTTTTCTGACATACTGATACTGGTTGGCTTCAAATGAATAATCACAGTTATTGCCTGCCTTTGAATTTTCTTGCTGTGATTTAAAGGAACTCATTACGCAAGGGAAGAAAATTGTGGAATTTCGTATTGTCCTATAGGAGATAATTGTACTATTTCTAAACTTACTTAAAATTTCTAAATTAAAAACTTAAAATAATAATAATAATAAAAAAAAAAAAAAATCAGCTTCTAGACTTTTAATATTTTAAAAATTTTAATTCGAAAAATTTCAAATAATATAAAAATTGTTCTTTGTTTTCTTGTAATTTCTCATTTAAATAAATAATAATAATAAAAAAAAAAAAAAATTTGAAGAAATTTGGAATAAGCTAGAAGTTAGTTGTATTCCACCCATAATTTAAACCACAATCTTTTTTTTTCCCAATGAGATATAAGTTCCTTAAGTTGATTTGTACAGCATTTTTATAGCATGTACGTGTGCAACCAAGACGGTTTTATAAAAAGGGTTAGGTAGATAAACATTGCACTAGAGCTGCTTAGAGGGCTATTGACGACAGTCTGGAATTCGGGCCTAGAGCAGTGTTGCCAGATTTGGGACTTATTCAACTCTCTAAAAAAAGAGTCTCCAATTTGGCATCACTGGCCTAAAGGTTACCCGGAAACGTGCCACCAACATTTATATGGCATGAACGTGTGCAACCAAGAGAGTTTTATTAAAATGGCTAAGTAGATAAACGTTTCAGAGCTGTTTAGAGGGGCTATTGACGACAGTCTGGGATTCGGGCCTAGACGTTCCCCAAAAACGCGTCACGACAATTTTGTTCCTCCGCGAAAGAGGGTGGCTCTCCGGATTATTTTACCTGTACCAGCTACCGTTAATGTACTTTTCACACCGGTCCCTAGCCAACTGGGAAATCGAACCCGCAATCCTTCAACTACTAACAGGATGCTTTGCCAATTGGGTTTTATAGAGGGAGTAATAGGAATAAATACCCCCTCCTAGATTTTGTGCAGAATAATACATAAACCATACGAAATTATTACAGTCAGTTAAAAGTTTAATTGTTTTTTTTTCCCTATTAGACTTATAATCTAGATCTAGATTACCAGCCTTCTTTGGCTATTGAAGTTGGGTAACATTAGGTTTCACCCGTAAAACAGACGCATCCTAATTTTGAATCCAGTTTATTCCTAAATTGTCAAATCATATTATTTTATTCTTCGTACTCATTTCCTCCCCCCAAAATAGTCAATCACTTTTAAAGATAATTTTGTTTTGTTTTTTTAAGAAAGGGAAAAAAAAAATAATAATAATAATTCTAAGTTGAAAAGTAATGTATTTTGAAGTAAGAAGTTATATCTAAATATGTACCCTTTATAAATCTGTTTTAAATAAAAATGTCAGATTTTTCTAACTTCTGTAGTTACTACAACTGAGTGATAAAATAAGTCACTTTAAATAATCACTTACCTTCGGCGTTTCTTTCTTTCTTTTAAGACGATTCCATAATCACTAAGACCTGATGAAACCAAATCCTTTTTTTTCTCCAGAAACGGCAGAAATATAACCTTGATGGCTAGATAATTTTATTCTGAGCTAAAGCACGATTGTGAAACTGGGGGAAAAGAACAAATGTTGTCAACAATGACTCTTCCAAATTTCTGAATGTTTTTTATGCCCATTTTATTTGCATTTATGAAACTGTGTTGTTTTTTGTTTTTTTTAATTGGAAGCAGCGTTATAAACTCGTTTGTCAAGGATATGTATTAACAATTAATGTCGTAATAATTTTTAAGAAGAAAGTAATAACAAATTATGATCGATGATATTGTACGTAGGACCTTTTAGATTTCATAATAATAATAATAGTAATACAAAATATTATATTATTGTAGGAACTTAACTACAAATAACTAATTTTCGACGGACCATCTTCGTTGTTTTAATATTTTTAATTTGTACGATCACATACATCAAGTATTTACACTATTTACAACGAAGAATAAGATTTATAATAGGTAGAACATAAAATAATAATTGTGGGCGTCAATAAATTTAAAGTTCTTTGCCCACGTCCATTGTACTTGGCTTCTCATAGCCTTCTGCCGGTGATCCGCGACGGGGTGGCGCGCATGCGTCAACATCCCGCCCGGCCTTGCTATGTTGTCATGCAAGAACTTACAATATTTTTTTTTTGCAAAACTTCAAATTTACAATTTCACATAACATGAATAGATAAAATAATAACAAATAAATGAATGTAACATAATATCAATATTTCGCACAACACATAGAATTAGAAAAAAGATTAACTGATTATAATAAACAGAAATTTTCATAATTAACTAACAAATTTAGAGTAATATATATAATACAGTAAATTAATATAATAAATGTTCATATTCATTTTTACTCCTCGATAGGCAGCACACACAATCTGGAGATGGATCTTTTGTAAATCCCCTTGGTAGTTTTTATATCTACCAATCTAACTTTATTATCCTGACCAGGATATAGCTTTATTACACGCCCTAAAACCCACTTGCATGGTGGAAGATTTTCTTCCCTGACTAAAACCATGTCTCCGATTTTTAAATTTTCTTTATCAATTATCCATTTTCTGCGCTGTTGTAAGTTATTTAAGTAAGAAAGACTCCATCTTTTCCAGATTGCCTGAACTGACTTCGTAATATTTTGCCAAGCACTTAGGCGATTTTTCTCAATATTGATTAAAGAGGGTTCAACAACAGCCGTTATTGGCCTTCCAATAAGAAAATGGGCTGGAGTTAAAACCTCTAAATCTTCAATACTTGAAGTTAGCGGAGTCAGTGGTCTCGAGTTCAAGATCGCTTCCACTTGAGTAACAAGTGTAAGCATTTCTTCAAATGTAAATTTTGAATTACCCGCTATCCGTTTAAAATGGTATTTAAACGCTTTGATATTTGCTTCCCATAGACCACCCCAATTTGGACTCCTTGGAGGAATAAAAACCCATTCTATTTTTTCCTCTGCAAAAAAATTGAATAAGGATTCTTCCTTATCTCTTACCAGTTTATACAAGGCATTTAGTTCCCTGTTGGCGCCTACCATATTGGTCCCATTATCCGAAAATATTTTATGACACTTGCCCCTTCTCGAAATAAATCTTTTTAACGCAGCTATCAGAGCTTGTGAAGTTAAATCACTAATAAGTTCAAGATGTATAGCCTTTGTTACTAGACAAATGAAAATACAAACATAAATTTTGATTTCTGGACCTTTCCTTCCATATTTATTTTTGATTAAAAAGGGTCCAGACAAATCTACCCCAGTTGAATTAAATGTTTTATCTGGCGTTATTCTTTGTTTTGGCAAGTTTCCCATTTTTTGTACACATACTTTCGGATTTGCTTTAAAACAGACTAAACATCTGTGCACAATTTTTTTACAAAGATTTCTCCCATGAATGGGCCAATATTTTTGCCTAACCTGAAACAGAAGATGTTGGGGACCAATATGAAAATATTTTTCATGATAATATTTTACAATTAATTCCGTTAATTTATTTTTTGAAGGAAGTACATAAGGATGCTTAATCGAATAAGATAACTGCGAATTTTGCAGTCTCCCCCCTACCCTTATTAAACCATTTTCATCCAAAAATGGTGATAAATTAAAAATTTTACTTTTATGCGATACATTACCGCCACTTTTCAAGGCAGATATTTCAGTATGAAATTCCTCCTCCTGCAGCTGTTTCAGTAGGAAGTCTTCTGCCTTTGTCAGCTCTTCAGGCATCAGCGGTCCTTTCTTCTTTTCTAAAGGATTTCTTAGATTGTGAAGAAACCTGAAAAGAAAACTACATATACGTAATATTTTTAAAAATCTATTACTACGATTTATCAGATAGTTCAAAATAATAAAGTCCTTTTTCAAATTTAGAGTCACTGCATTTTCAGATTTTAATTCAGGAGTGTAGTCTTCCTCATTTAGTTCTGAAAGGTCAATGAAAGATTGTTTGTTTTTCGGAAATTCAGGATCTTTCAGAAATTCAGCACCTGTCCACCATGTGGCGCTGGTTGTTAGGCTTTCAGCAGTCATCCCTCGGGACAACAGGTCAGCAGGATTTTCTTTACTTGCACAATGGAACCAAGAGTTAGGGTTTGTCAGGCTGGCAATTTCTTGAACACGGTTGGCGACAAACTGCTTCCATCGGGTTTTAGTACCCTTTATCCAGAAAAGCACTATCTGCGAATCAGTCCAGTGATATTCAACAGAAGGTCTTTTAAGGTTTACAGTATTTTTCACTTTGGTGATCAGACGAGCTGCGACCAGGGCACCCAATAATTCAAGGCGAGGTAGTGTAACACCGCTGAGGGGAGCTACACGGCTCTTGGAAGTCAAAAGTTTTACTGAAATACCATTTTCTGATTTTGTTCGTACATAAATGGCAGCGCCATATGCTTTTTTGCTAGCATCGCAAAAACTATGTAATTCAACTACATCTTCTGTGGAAGTGGCATCAAGGACGAATCTAGGGACTTCAAGCTCTTTTAACAAGGGTAATTCCGAACACCATTTCATCCACTCTTTTTCGATATTTGGTGATAATGATTCATCCCATTTGGTTTTAGTTGTCCAGATATCTTGAATGATAATTTTTGCCCTGACAGTGAATGGAGAAATTAACCCTAAGGGGTCGAAAATTCTCCCTACGGCTTGAAGAATGGTACGTTTTGTAATTTTATTTATGGATATAAAGTTCAACAAACTCTTGATATCTACAATCAAATTATCTTTATTAGTATCCCAAGATAGTCCCAAGATCTTTGTCTGATTTATACCTAAGCTGATGGTAGATTCTACAGGGTATGTATCAAATTTTTCGCTTTTCCACTGCTCTGTTAATTCGGTATCGTTACTTATCCATTTTCTAAGGGACATTCCTGCGGCTTCCATAATATATTTTGCACTTCGTGATAATTCAAGTGCTTCGTTAAAATCATTACCTCCAGAAATTAAGTCGTCTACGTAAAAACATTTATCTAAAAGTCGAACAGTAGCGGGAAATTCTTCTCTATACTTCTCAATGTGATGTCTAATAGTAGCAGCGAGTAAGAATGGACTTGAACACACCCCAAAATTAACTCGATTGAAACGATAAATCTGTAATTTGGGTTTTTTGTGTGCATGCGGTTCTTCATCACTCCAGAAAAAACGAACAGCGTCTTTATGTTCATCAGCGAGACAGATTTGTAGAAAGGCTTGTTTAATATCAGAACAAAATGCTATTTTGTTTAATCTAAAATTAATTAAAACATCCAAAAGATTCGGATTTAAATTTATCCCCTGCCATAGGCAATCATTCAGTGACAGCTGATTATTTTGATGACTCCCTGCATCAAATACGATTCTTGTTTTGGATGTTAAGCGAACTTCCTTTCTTACTGCCTGATGAGGCAAATAATAAATAGGTTTGTTTAAATTATTTTCTGCTGTACTGGGTTCAACTATTTCTATTATTTTTTGATTTACGTAATCACGAATAATCTCTCTATACTGTTCATATAATTCTCTATCATATTTAAAACGTCTCCATAAACTTAAAAATCGTTGTTTCGCTAACGTGTAATTATCGGAAAGTTCATTATAGGGTCTTCTAAAGGGCAAGTGTACAACGTAGCGTTTGTTTTTAAACTGAATCGTTTCATTAAAAATTTCTATAGCTTTATCACTTTCTTTTTGAATTGGATCGTCTCTTATTCCAATGCTTTCTAGATCGAAAAAGAGTTTAAGAGTGCTACTAAGGGAATCGTCTGACAAAACGAAACACTGTTTCGAATTATTCAGTTCTGTTTCTTCAACCTTTCCACACGCTAGCCATCCAAATTCGGTTTCCTTAAAAAACAAATCGTCATTTATTTTATAAGTATTATCCTTTAAAATTTTGAATAATATATCTGCACTGATTAACGCTTCTATTTCATTCGGTTCAAAAAATGTCTCGTCACTCAATTTCAAAAATTCTGGAATTTTTATGTCTGAAATGTTTAATTTATTGCATGGTGTAAGCCCAGTTATTTTATCTACAATCAAAAATTCTACTGGTTCACTAAAAGAACAATCTTCATTTGAAATAAAGGTATCTAATTTCCACTTAATATTTTGGGTCAATCCATTCAAACCTGAAACTGGAGTTTTTATTTTTTCTCTTTTAATTCCTAAACATTCACTCATCTTTTCAGTTAAAACGCACACATTTGAAGCGGAATCCAAAACGCATCTTATTTTTATTCTTTTTTTGTTTTCGCATTGAACATAAATATAAGCTGTCGAAAACAGAATACTTTTTCTATTTTCTTTTAAATATCTGCTATTATTACTCAAAACGGAAGCATTTAATTGCGCAACCCGTTTGTCTATATCTGGTAAGTTGGATGAATTTATTCCATCTGCGTCTGGAACCGGGGTTTTGGCGCCAGAAGAAAAACATATTAATCTGTTGTGCTTCATTCCGCAGGTGCATTTGAATTTCGATAAGCAATCATTTTTCTTATGGTTTTGCCTAAAACAAACCTCACAAAGCTTGTGAAGGCGTATTATACTTAATCTTTCGTTAATGTTTAATTTCAAAAATGCATCACATTTATAAATAGGGTGATAAGTATTTTTACAAACAACACAATTTTTGTTTTTATTTTCATGCATTAAAAGAGTTTTAGATTTGTTAATAGCCGGAAAGTTTTTGTTAGTATTTTTATTTCCGCTAGTCATATTCGTTCTATTAATAGATAATAAAACTGATTCTCGTTGTTCCAAAAATTTGATAAATTCTTCAAAGGTGGGAACATTTTTTGATTTATGGGATAACTCAAAATTCTTTCTAGATTCTCTGTCTAACTTTGCTACGAGAATATTTACAATGAAAACATCTGATAATTTATTTTGCTCATATTTCAGAACTTTCAAGGCACGCAGATTTTTCTGTATACAATCAATCATATTTCTTATCTCTTTGGGATTTTCTGTTTGAATTTTCTCAAAATTCAGAATATTTTGTACATGAATATCAACAATTAATCGCTCGTTATCATAGCGATTTTCTAATGCATTATATAATGATTCAAATGTATCAAAATTACTAACTAGATTTTTAGCGTCATATTTGAGACAAGATCTAAGATAATATAATTTCTGCGACTGATTAATATGAACATTATTGGTTATTAAATCATCAAATTGTTCTTTAAAAGAACTGAATTCCTCATATTTTCCTGAAAATTCAGGTAATACTAAAGGAGGAATTTGAGTTTTAATTTCAAAGGAATCTTGAGATGCATTTTCAGTCGCATTTATTTTTTTATGAGAATCAAATTTCTTATAAGAATTAATAAGAGTATTAATTCTTACCTCTAATTTTTCCAGACGTTCTTCACATGAGTCAAGGTCGTCATCTATGGTTGCTTGTTCAGCATCTTTCAAGTCTTGAATTTCGTAGTATTTTTGTCGTAATTCATCGATTTTTGTTTGTAGCAGTTCTATGTTCTTTAATTTCACTTTTAGTTCCACTACATCTATATCGTAATTTTCGGCATTCGTGCCTTCTACATAGTTTTCAATTCTAGTTATCTTCCCTTTCAAGGAAGATTTCAATTTATTATTTTTATCCATAAGTCGCTTATTACAAGCTCCTTTCTCGACGGAGCCACTTTTTGTAGGAACTTAACTACAAATAACTAATTTTCGACGGACCATCTTCGTTGTTTTAATATTTTTAATTTGTACGATCACATACATCAAGTATTTACACTATTTACAACGAAGAATAAGATTTATAATAGGTAGAACATAAAATAATAATTGTGGGCGTCAATAAATTTAAAGTTCTTTGCCCACGTCCATTGTACTTGGCTTCTCATAGCCTTCTGCCGGTGATCCGCGACGGGGTGGCGCGCATGCGTCAACAATATTATTATATACATATACATATATATATATATATTAATGATTTTTATCGCAAGAGCGCAAAAAACTAACAAATCTAATAATTTAAAGTTATATTTTAAAAAGTTAAAAATTTTGTAAATAAAATAAAATAAAAATTAATTAGTGGTTTACAATTTTTAATGATTTCCAAGGAATGACGATAAAATGAATACATAAAGTAACAAAAGAAGTAGAATTTTTGTGTGTGTGAAATAAAGTAGTAGTAAGATTAATAATAAAATATAAAAAACACGGTAAAAAATAAAGTAAATGTCAATTTATTTCTTTTAATTAAAATAAAAAATAAAATAAATTTAAAAAATATATATTTTATTGTTTGCCTTGAGTAATTTCTAAACTTACGTTTTATATCCTTTAGCATTCATTGGTTTCGCGCTAAATTGAAACTATAGCATTTTTCAGCCATAATTTTTAAATATTTTCTCTTGTTCTAATTGATTTTTAAACTTTTGTTCCTTCTTTCTTCGTTAGATGGCAGCACTACTCCAAAATTAAATAATGATAATTATTATAATGTTTCAGGGAAGACCATATACAAAAACACTTAAGTTTCCTAAATTTCATTATTTTTTAAAATGGAAATATATTATTTATTTTGAATAACTGTATAAAGCACTTACATTCCTTCTGAATAAAAGATTATAGTTTTCAATATTTTATTAAAAAATAAAAGAGAATAAACAAAAGAGAATTAGAAAAGAAGTATAGAAAAATTAGTTAAAATAATTCCGGTAACGGTGGAATTCTGCCAGACAAAACAGGGGAAATTTTCATGTAATTGGAGGGAATTTCATTTATAGTATTTATATTTTTCATTTATAGTATTTCATTCATAAAAAGCAATTATGTATTTTTGTTTTTCTTTCTTTCATTTTCTTTTATTTTATTTGCGTGTGCGTGTGTAATTTTTATAAATTTATTAAGTTGTTTATTATATTTATTATTAACTGTTTATCAAATTATTTATTAAATTATTATTAACTATTTATTAAATTATTATAAATCTATTAAATTGTTTAATATGAATACATAGAGTGCATATAATAAACAAATATTATATACGTGCACATGCATGTATATATCTTAATATATTCTCTCTTATAAATATATAAATAAATAATTTATATTTACTGAATATTTTGTATTTACTTGATTTTTTATTATATAATATGATGGATGTATTGTATATATATAAAAAATATATACTTTTACGAGTTAAAATATACTCAATTTTATATTAGAAATAATCTAAGATATCAATTTTTATCCTAGGAAATTTTTTAGGTCATTACCGTTCATTGGTTTCACCTTCTGAAACTAAAAATCTCTCAAAAATAAAAATGCTATTTTTCTCTTCTTCTTTTTTTACATATTTAGAATCAGCTATGTGCCTAACAGGGTTGCCAAATTTGGCCCTTTTTTTTTTATTCAATAGTCACCAATAATTTTGAGAAGTGACATTTGATATACATAATACACTATTAATCTTCGAAGTGATTAGTCAAACGTTACAAATAAAAAATATTGGTGACTATTGAATAAAAAAAATGCCAAATTTGGCAACCCTGGTGCCTAACAGTTATTTTTAAAATTATTTAAGCAACTGTCAAAAGAAAACATGTAGTAAACATTAAAGGGTTAAAAGCTTTTTTTCTTTTCTTTTAAGAGCGAAAGAAAAACTAGACATCCACGCGAGGGAAAACCCTTTTAAATCATAAGTTAGCTTCGCGTTTACGTAAGTAAAGTTTGGGGATCACTAACGCGTGATCTGTAAATATCGCCGAAACGCATTAGGTGGTCGCTTTGTTACACAATCAAAGACTATAGCAATTAGTAAACTTTCCCTCCTGAAAATCTGTTTCGTTTTGTTCGACGTTCGACGAGTCTGCTTTTGCCGCGCGTTGCGACAGTCTAGACTGGCTGGCTAAGTTGCTAAGCATGTGTTGCAATTTTGGCCTTGTTTACGTCTTTACTAGAATGAGAGCTTCTCAGTGTTTTTCTTTCTCTTTTCTTTCACCCCTCTTCCCGTGACCAAATAGAAGCCCGAATGTCGGTCGTTTAGATACTTTGCATTTATTTCTTTGGCAAGTTTTATTTCCTCGTTTCGATATTAAACTTGTTTCTGGCAAATTATATATTTATATTAAATGATTTTAAAATGTCAAAAATATTAATATTAAACATATTATTTTAAATTATTTTTCTTTATCTACAATTAATTTGATGAAAAATGTATAGCAACAACGTCATTTAGTATTTATTTGATAGCTTTGAGACCTATAGTTGCAATGACTTTTGTCTCGATTGATCCACATTACAATAAATCACAGAAATTCATACAGTCGGTAACAAAAGTGTCCGAGTACTAGCAAAAATTCCTATGTTAAAAAAGTAGAGTTAATACTGTTTTGTTAAATAAATCCTTGTCAAATCATGTACTTAGTCAGTCTAAAAAAACGATTCGATAAGGATTTAGTTAACAAAACCGTATGAAGTGTACTTTTTTTACATGCATTTTTGCTAGTGTTCGGACACTTTTGTTACCGACTGTACACAATATCTTGTTGACATGAAATTGGAACTTCGATGAACTCACCGGGATTCGAACCCGGAACCTAGGGATTTAGAAGGCAGCGCCCTACCGACCGAACTACCAGGTTGGCCACAAAACCTTATTATCATAATATATATAATAGAAACCATCTTGAAATAGTTGAACGGCTTTCACAGTTTAAAAAATTTTGCTGTCGTCAGCATGTCAGTGTTTTCCTACATTAAAATGCAGAATATTTAACTAATATTAGAAAAAACACACCAATCCAGATTTTTGAGTCATTCTTATTGAGATTCATTCATTTATTTAATTTAAGACACTGTAATTCGTTATTTATTTATAAATTGTAGGTATAAACAATTTCATGCATTATTGGTGGGTGGGTCTGGGTGATGCTTTTACTGTTATACTTTTTATATTGCACACTATGATGTTGAATAAATAATTTACCCGTTTTATTTTGTGAAATGTTGCATTTAAACCTTTCGTAATTTATAAATTCATCACAACCTTTCATAATTTTAAGAATTGCAATAATCTGAAAAACTAAATATCTCAAATCTTACTTCAAAGAGATTTTTCTAATAATTAAATCTGTAAAGAGACAGTTTTTTTTTTTTTTTTTTTTTTTTGTGCCAATGAATTTCTAGTTCTGGTAGGTTTTGTTAAAGATTTCTTAAGTGATTATTACTTTTTTTTTTTTTTTAATTGAAAATTTTTAAAGAAAAATGGTAATTATAAAACTCAGAATTATAACAGTACAGTTGACAATATGTATGTATAGGTTAAGTTCGATTGAATTCTAGGTCTGTGGGATGCCCTACATGGGGGGGGGGGTCTTCCTAATGACCTAGCCCGTATTTATGAGACCCACGAGCATTAACTAGGTTCGAACTAGACACTTCCTGGATCTTCTAGAGTAGAACTTATCAGCCACTGGAAATTAGGGAGAGTCAGGAAATTTTATAGCACTGGGGAAGTAGAAAAATAAAAATCTGTAAAAGTAAGGTAATTTTTACTTAAATATTAGGGGTGGGGGTATGATAGAAGCCTACCCCTCCCCCTTTTCCAGTTAATGATTTTATCCTCTGTCCACATTTCCATAAGTATATTAAAGTTTCCTTAAAGATATAAAATTTGGGTACCATTGGTTTACAGATTACTGTTTTACAAGAACTGGTATTTGAATGTAGGATAAAAATTTGGGGGGGGGGGGGGGGGCAAGAAAGAAACTGAAACCTTAAGTTAGGAATGTTCATTCAAAAAATTTCACACACAAAAGTAGAAAAAAATTATTTGAAAAAGTGAGGAAAATTGAAAAGTTCAAATATTAGCCTTCCCAGTATTACATAATATGTTAGAAAACCAGGACCTAAATTGCCACAGGGCCAATTGTCCAGGCCCCTATATATAAGAAGGTTCTGAAACCACCTATTTTTTTTTTTTTTAATTAAAAGCATATGTAAATATGCCCAAAATTTATTTTGCACTGTATGATAGAAGTCTCCTCTACCCCCCCCCCCCTTTCCAGTTAATGATTTTATCCTCGGTCCACATTTCCATAAGTATATTAAAGTTTCCTTAAAGATATAAAATTTTGATACCATTGGTTTACAGATTACTGTTTTACAAGAACTAGTATTTGAATGTAGGATACAAATTTATAAAGAGAAATAATGTTTATATTGTGATAGTTTTAACTTGCTTCTTTTCATTCATTTATTTTTATTTTTCTGTAAGAATTCATTTGCACTAAACAAGTTTTATTTAGTTGTGAACATTAAAGCATTATTTTGTTACTAATTTTCATCTGTTCTATTTCCAGTTATGGACCTACTCCGTCTCCAATGTCAGGGGGCATGCCAGGTCCTATGCCTAGTGCAGGTCATGGTTCAGGAGGGGATTTTCAGCAACACAATGCACTAAGTGCTGCTGCACTTGTAGCTGCTGCAGCAACAGCCACAGCCACTGCCACAGCTAGTGTAGTAGCATTACAAGAAAGGCAGCAGCCTAGTACTAACCAGTATGGGCAGGTTCGTATTAATTTTTTATCTAGGATTTCCAATCTCTCTTTTTGTTTACTTGCAGGATTATATTACAGGGTTCATACTCTCAGGGAAAACAGGGAATACTCAGGGAAATTTCGAAATGTTAAAAAAAGTCAGGGAAAATAAAAATTTTCATTAAAAGTCAGGGGAAATCAGTTATAAAACCTGGGGGAAAAAAAAAAGTTTTTTTTTTTTTTTTTTCCCTAAGTTATGTTTTTTTTGTTTAGCTGCGTATCAAAATTTAAATGATTAAGTATTGTGAAAATACACATGTAAATAATGATTTCTACCTGAATTTCTATCATGATTGGCAGTAATATGACATCATACAGTGGAAGTAGCTGTATTTTGTCCTGTCTAGAAGAGCGTTTCTTGTAATATGTCGCTAATATTTTCTTGGAAGTTATCTGGGAACTCAGGGAGGGAATTTTTTTCCCATATTTGAGTATGAACCCTGTATTAAAATGTGACAGTATTGTGATAATTCTGGTATGCTTATCTGTAGAAATATTTCTTGCTGTTAGGAACTTTTAGCTTATGTATTTCTTTTTATCAGAAATAGTTTGTTTATCTTTAAATATAACTATTAACAAAAAACTTTTCTATTATAAAAATTAAGAGTTTTTATAATGTTTTTAATGTTTACATGAAATTTTCGTGTGTTTTATTGGATTATATCAAATTTATCTGATAAATGTTAGTCTTAGTATAGTTTTCTCTCTCTCTCTCACTATATATATGCATTCAAATTTTCATTTCTTTCTTTAGATGTGATTTTCTTATTAAAATTCTTTCTATTTGATATTTTGACTCAGTGCATTGTTCATTATTTTAATTGTTATAACATCTTGTCAGTTTAACAATACTAATATCCTTATAATGTTTCATAATTAAAGGTGCCTCCGTACCAAGGTGGTTATGGACCAACTCCTCAGCGTATGCCGAATCCCCAAATGAACAATGGTATGAGTGCAAATATGGGTAATCCCATGGCTAATTCTATGAACAGTATGGGAAATCATATGAACAGTAATATGATGCCCAATTCCTCAATGTCTCCTATGTCAATGAATGGACCTATGGGCATGAACTCAAATGTGATGAACAAAACAATACCTGGTGTCGGTGGGGCAGTGCAGCCACCTCATGCACCCATGTATGGTAGTAGTTCACCTGGCATGACTCACAGAAATAGAGTTGCCCCTTATCCCACTCCACAACAACACATGGCCCAAAAGAGGCCTTCACAATACAATCCTATGGTGCAACAGTATGGTCCTGGTATGCAACACTATGGAGGAGCTACACAGCATGGATTCAATGCTGCACAGGTAAATTAAAAATTTCACTTTAATATTTAGAGATTTAGAAAAGCTTTATTGATTTATAGCTGTGTTACTTTTAGAGTCTTCTGCACATTATATCTTGTTTAAAGCATTTATTTATTTATTTATTTTATTTAAATGTTGATTATGCTTGAAAGAGAACATTTGACCAGTGTTTAGAATTTGGTTGAATTTGTCCCTTGATCTGATTGCTGTCAGCATGTCAAAAGAGCAACTTAACATGCATTAACATTTTGTGTATAAGTAGGAGTGACGAGAATTACCATTATTATGTTGAAAAAAAAAGCTTACAAGAAAATTTAAATTAAACTTTTGTGAACTGCTGCATTTATGCAGATACTGGCCATTAATAGTAATTTGAAAAAAATTAGAAAGTCAAGTTTGTTTATTTGACATTTTTAGCATCATAAAATTTTTTGAGTAAAATTTTGATAAGCTTAAACTACTTCTATGTCCTATAAGAGTGAAAAGTGTGTCAGTAAGTTCAGGGTTCCCACGGGTCAGGGAAAACCTGGAAAAGTCTGGGAGTTTGAAACTTCTGAAAAAAAAATTCAGGGAAAATTGTAAATATTGTTCAAAAACCTGGAAAATGCTTTTTGAACATTCAATTTATATCGTTAGTCATGTTACTATGTTATCTTTTATGTTGCAAGCTATGTTCTGTTTTATATCATGAGCTATTTTTTATGTCACAAACCAAATTTTGTGACTGGAATTTTCTAAAAATGGACTCGAAAACCTGGAAAAGTCAGGGAATTTTATTTTTGAAATTGAGTGGGAACCCTGTAAGTGACAACATTATAAATTTTATATATGTATATACTGTATAAAAGTTAGTATTTTCTTATGTGTATTTCTGTTATATCATCTGATCAAATAGATCAAATAAGTTTTTACTTGTTCATGTTAGTGAAAATATCAATTTTTTTTTTTTAAATATAGATTAAAGATAAAATAAATTATATTTGTATTATAATAGTTTTGCCTTTTTTAGTCAATCAATTTATTTATTTAACATTTATTTTTCAAATATTATCTTTCATATTGTTAATATCTTATATAAAAAATTTTATGAATCTAAAGTTAAAAGTTGTTGATTTATTACACAAAATTTGTTTATTTTTGACATAGATACTTTTTATAAGTTCATTAAGAATAACAAAATAGTTATATTATTTCTTCTTCTTACTACATTTGGGAAAATATATTGTTGAACTTTTTGGTGGAAAAGAAAATTTTTAATAGCAATAATAAATTTCAGCTATTTTATTTGTGTAATTATTATTAAAAGAAGAAAAAATAAATTAGATAATAAAATTTTAATATTTTTGAAAATTATATGTGCATAAATATGTAGGACTAAGAAATATAACAAAGTATTAAAGTATTATTTAATTGCTATATTAGCTGTGTATTTTAAACTAAATATGCCTTTTAATCTTTAAATATGTCATCCATCTGACACTCCCACGCTATTGCTCTGTTAGCTGCAATTTTCTTGTAGCCCATATCAGTAGTAGGGATGTACTTTGTTTTATTGCCAGATCATATTTCTCTCTCCTTGTTCATTTATATGTCATGTATAACATCTTTTTGTTTTGTCTTAATAGTTTTTTTAATACTTTGTTTAGTATCCTGGTGGACCTGCAAATCAGTTCCCCAAGCAAACGTACAACACTGGTGTCCAACAGCCACCTATGACTAATTCAAACTACCTCACACAGCAAGCCATGCGACCAACTATGCGTCCACAAACTAATCCTTATGTAAACCAGGCAGGACAATTTTATCCTCAAAGCCAGATGAATGGTTCTTCTCCACATCAAGCACCTGCCTATGAGCAACAGTATGGTCCTCAGTATCCTCCTCAAAATACAATGCAAGTATGTAATTTTGAATATATTTGATAATATCCATTTAACTGGGTTTAGTTTGTTTTTAAAAATAAATATTGAAGAATGTAACATTATTTATAGTTAACTTAGAGCTTAATTCGCATAGGAACTGAGAACTCAGTTCAAATTAAGCCCTCAGTTAATTATTCTTACCCTGGATTAACTTCTTTTATTTCAGTGAATTTTTACATATTAGATAAAACATGTGGGAACTTATTAATATTATGTAAAAAAAAAGTCTCTGATATTCTTCAATCACATTTATTCTTTTCTTATGAAAAACATCTACATCTTTAATGTAACTTGGCACAGAACATTTTTCTTCTATATACCTTTTCTAGTTACAGAAAACAGACCAGCAGCTTTTCTGTTTTACATTTTACATAGTGGCCAGTAACTGATAGAATTTAAGATACACATGAGTCAGATTTCTCTTTCTATGTTATACTAAGGGATTTTTGTTGCTTCACTTTATAAGGATATTTCATTCAAAAATGAAGTTTTTCGAATTATGCTTTTTTACTCTCTAAACATAATGCCTTTTAAGTTAGTGAGTTTTTTTTTTCTTCTCCTTCTTCTTAATATTAAATTTAAATATTTCTTTAAGAGAAACATTTTAAAATGAGATATCTTAACATAGCAACAAAAATCTCATAAGATAACATGGGAAGGAAAAAAAGAGGAATCTGACTGACAAGGTTGTCACGAAACCTAGAATAGTCAGGGAATTTGAATATTTTAGCCAGAATCTGGAAAAGTCAGAGAATTTCATACGACGGTCGCTAAAGAAAAAACTATTTTTCCGCCAATGTAGGGTCATTTTTCTGTTTTTTTTTCCCCTTAGCTTCCATGATTTTTTTTAAACATCACCAGCCTTCCTTTCCGCTCGTGAAAGAAATTTCTTATTCTGCTTATAAGCGACAGATGTAACTTTTGCACTGTATGTAACTTTTGTCATATGTATTTTTTGTGTTTTCAAGTGGCACAGTAATTATTTTGTTCTCAACACAACTAGTGCTCAATATATGGTTAGACTGAAATTTTCTTAGAACGCACCTGGAAAACCTGGAAAAGTCAGGGAATTTCATTCTCTTGTTTGAGTGGCAACCCTGGACTGATGTACAGCCTTAACCATAAATGAGAAATAGCAGGGGTCGATCCAGGTTTTAATTTTTGGGTCCCTTTTTTGTGAAAAACAGAATATTTTTGTGAAATTTTTATTTATTTTTGTGAAATATAAAATATTTTGGTGAAAAAGTAAAATATTGTGTAAAATCTACCGTTTTTATAATCACTTTATGTAATGTTTAATATCAAGTTAAGAGAGTTTCGTTGAGCCAAATTAAGGCATTAACTAAAAATAATACTGAAAACATGAAAATATTTAATAAAAGGATCATTTTTATAAAACAAAATCTTGTGAAGGGACTCATTTTATAAATTTGAATTTTGTGAAGGGTCCCTTTTTATGGATTTGACTTTTGTGAAGGGTCCCTTTTTATGAATTTGAATTTTGTGAAGGGTCCCTTTTTACTATGCGGAATTTTGTGAAGGGGCCGCAAAAGGGACCCAAATTTTGCCTGGATCGACCCCTGAATAGTTTGTGGTTTTATCTTTCACTGACCATCAAATTGTGACCACAATTTCAGGTTTTATATAAATTTTAAATACAGTGTCAAAACAGAAAAGTTTACTGCAGTAGTTTGTTTCCAAAGAAGAAAACAATAGTTTTAATTGGAAATTTTAAATGAAAAGTGAGACTGTACATTATATGTTTAATACCTATTTATTATATTTCATTGCAAATTGCTGCCTCTATGTCTAATAAAACATTTTAATTTATAAGAAGCTCATGTTCAAAATCAAGCTGAAACATGATACACTTTTTATTTATTCATGTATCGATAGATAGATACATATAAAATGTGTAAGAAAAAATATATATATATATGTAGGTATAGAATATATAGCATTTCAGAAAATTTTGTTTTTCTCAGAATAATCACTATGGAATAGAATTTTGTAAAGTTTATAAAGAAAATTTTGTAGTTGGTCTGTTTCATTAAGAGCGGACAATACCTAATCTCGTCGGCAACCTTCACTCATGTTATTCTATGGGAAAATTTGTTTACATAATTACTCATTACCTAATGAATATTTTTCAATTCTGTTTTCACATTTAGAAAATTCATAAGCGTTAAATTAGTACTTGTTTTCCAAAAATTGATTTTTTTTTAAATTTTAGTATTTCATTTTGCGATTAGAAAATGAGAAAAATGCATTTTGTGAAAAATCGCATTTTTGAACTCAAAATTAAAATGTAAAAATTAAAAAAAATGAATTTTTCAAAAATGAGTACTCATTTAACGGTTATGAATTTTCTGACTGCGAAAACAGAATTTAAAAGTATTCATTAGGTAATGTACAATTGTAGCAACAAATTTTCCCATAGAATAACATGGGCGAAAGCTGCCGGCGAGATTAGGTATTGTCCCCTCTTAACTAGAATTTTATGAAATAGTTTAAAAAATAGCTGTAGCTTTTGTCTGGAATGATCCCTGTTCTTGTAATATGAATTTTTTCTTTAAAACTGTATTTATTTGAAATTTGAAATTTTCAAATAAAAATTGTAAATCATTTAGAAAGGTCTTGATAATTTAAATCATGAGCGACAACATTAAAAAAAAAAAAAAAAAAAAAATTGTTTTATTTTAGTAATTGTGCAATTGTAATAAATATTCTGAAAGACCATTTAACTTAGCATTCTTTAATTTAATTATGAAAAATATTTGGCTAAGAAATAGCTGATTATAATTATTATAAATGAACGAGGACTTATTTCCACAGGGAACCATAGTCCTAAACAACAAGTGGTCCAGAGATTGGAATTTCAAATTGAGGTCATTGCCTTTTCCTTGAATAAAACACAATGCATAATTATATTTTAAAATGCCTTTGTGTTACTCAGAATATGCTTTTGAATTATCTTTCTGAACTTGTGACTGGATCATTCGCTATGAATCATTACTTTAATACAATAATACATGCAATAAGATGTTCAATGTTCATTGATATAGGGTTCTTTTCATAGATGCATTCAAAATAAAAATTTGAAATATTATTTGCATAGAAATATTTTCTGATAGTTGATTTAATGATAAAAGGAATCCTCAATGTAGAGTCTCTCTAGTAAAAAAATGATCCCTAGTAAAGGAAATGATCTTATTTGTTAAAGTAGTCATACAGACAGGGTTTTGGACCCGCCCTCATACCCCAAAAAAACCCTGGCTGTTTATTTTGGGTTTACCCACTTAAAAGAATAAAACCAACTCTCAAGTGGGTTTTACTGGGTTTTTTAAATCTAATAAAAATTTTCACTTTTTAAATATAATATATATATTTACGTAACATAGTATATCATATTAGTGATATATATGCCAGTTTGAAATTATGTAATTATTTTTCAACTTTGTTAGAAAAATTACTTTCATTTCAACCAAATATCTACAATATCTCTTTTGAACGGAACAGTTTTGAAAAAAAAAGAAAAATGAGAATAAATGAACAAAATTGCAAGCCATTTTTGTATTTTCAAGCCATGATTGTTAATAATAATAAAAAAATAATAATAATAAGTCATGCTTTGCCTAAAATATTAAGGATTTAACAACAAATCTTAAACATAGCTAACAAACATAATATATTAACCTTGTAAGGTTCGATACAGGCATAAAAGCTCACAGACTTCAAATTCATTAAAACAGCCCTTTTAAAAGATTTAGTTTTATAAAAATGATCTTTTTATAAAAATTTTCTTGTGTTTCCAGAATTATTTTAATGATTACCTACAACTTGGTTCAATGCTAACTTGATAACAATGATATTAACTTGATAATAAACATCTCTTATATTATTAAAATTTATATGTAACAACTGATAAAATGGAAAGTGTTACATGATGGGTTTTTTTCCCCCCACAAAAATGAGTCCCAAAAATTAAAACCTGGATTGACTCCTGAAATTTAAGTGTAAAATACAGGTAGTGATAACTTTGTTTTGTATTCCTTTATTAAAAAGTTTTCAAATATGAATAAAATATGTCAGCACCAATATTAACAAAAATTAAAAAATTTTTAATATACTTTTTTTATTTTAACCATACATATAAAAATGCATAATTATTTGTAATATGAAAATCGTACATGAAAGGGTTAAAATATTTTTATTTTGTTACTAGATTTAATTTTACACAAAATAACTTAGTAATAAAAAAATAATTAAATTCAAAATTGTGATAAAATACTGAATAGAATGAAATAAGAACTCATTTTACAGTTTAGACTTAGACCAAACCAAACGTTAAGAATATGAAGGTCATTTAATTTTTAATTAATTACTGTTATTATCTAATAAGTTTTCTTTTAGTCTAAATCTGTTCTCTTTTGAAATAAACTCAAAATTGAAACCCAATAGTGTTATTCTACGTTTAATATAAAAAACCCAATTAAACCCCAAAAAACCACCTGGGTTGGGCTTTTTTAAGAAAAACTGCGTTTTTTTAAAACCCTGCCTTCAGATGGTGAAAATTATATATTTGAAATGTGATAGGAAAGATACAAAGTGTGAAACATAAGAATTTTTTCAAGCAAACACACAACAATGTTTCACATCAAAATATCTTAACACAACCCTTCTTCATCTGTTGCTGATTTCATGCATCACTGATACCTGTTTTCTTCTACTTGATATTTAAATTTATTTATTTATTTATTATTATTTTTTAAGTTGTAATTTTGCTTTTTCTTGTTTATTTTAGCGAAACCTTAGTTATCAGCCTTCACCAATTCCAGGGAATCCCACACCTCCTTTAACTCCAGCATCAGGTGTTACACCATATATGTCACCAAACCCTGATCTAAAGCCCACATTTCCTGATATGAAGCCATCCTTACCTGCCCAAAGTAAGTATTATTCCTAGAATCAGTATATTGGCTTTTTTCTATATATTATTTTTATTTTACTCTCTGAGAATTTTTAAAAAAGGCGAAATTAATTATTTATTTATTTTTCACTGTACAGTTTTTACAATATAAGATTTTTTTTTCTTTGAAGCATATATTCATAACATAATATTTTATTTTATTTTTACATAATGATTTTTTAGGAAATAACCGATTTTATGAAATACAGGTTTTAATAAAAGTGATAGCTTATATTTTTAGGGATGAGATTTTTCAGTTTTTTTGTAAATTAAGCTTTTCAGCATTTTTTTTTTTTTTTTTTTTTTTTTTTTTGTGTGTGTTTCTGATGTGCATTTGTTACATCAACTAACCAAATAAAATTTTATTGAATACTAACAGATAATCAATTTTTTTTTTTTTTTTTTTTTTTTTTTTTACAGACTTAAACAAATAACATATTTATTACTTTAATATATCAGAATTTGTCATCAAAATTCTAGCATTTTATTTCAATGTCTTGCCTTTGCGTATAGTTTCAGCGTTTTTTTGTCTTTTTACGAATCTCATGTCTGTATTTTTATTTGTTTTCTTACTGTTAACAATCATGGGAGATTTAATTTATTGGTTAAATAGTTTATTTTTCTGTAACCACAATATTTAAAAAAAAAAAAATTCTTTTTATGTTTGGGGATGAGATTTTCACCTTTTTGTAGATTTCGCTTTTCAGCTTTATTTTTCTTTCTGATATGTATTTGTTACATCAGTTAGTTAATAACATAAAAGTTTTACCTATTAATATCAATGGTTTATTAATGAAACTTTTTTTTTAATGAATAGATTGAAGATTAAAAAAAATTATTTAATATTTTAATATAATGATTTTGTCATCAAAATTCTAGTGTTTCATTTCAATATCTTGCCTATGCATATAATTTCAGCTTTTTAATAAGTGTTTAATAATGTCCATGAATTTTAATTCTGCCTACACTAGATTCCCTAGAACCAGAGAATCTAGTCGGGCAGATTCAAATTCATAGATATTAATATTTATTTTAACATTTCTTTTGGGAGGATTCCGACTAGAAATGCAAATTTTAGGGGTAGTGAACACGGGTGTCTTTACTTTAATTTACTAAATCAGGGGTCGATCCAGGTTTTAATTTTTGGGTCCCTTTTTTGTGAAAAACAAAATATTTTTGTGAAATTTTTATTTATTTTTGTGAAATATAAAATATTTTTGTAAAAAAGTAAAATATTGTGTAAAATTTTTCGTTTTTGCAATCACTTTATGTAATGTTTAATATCAAGTTAATAGTTTCGTTGAGCCAAATTAAGGCATTAATTAAAAATAATACTGAAAACAGTTAATAAAAGGATCATTTTTATAAAAAAAAATCTTGTGAAGGGACTCATTTTATGAATTTGAATTTTGTGAAGGGTCCCTTTTTATGAATTTGAATTTTGTGAAGGGTCCCTTTTTATGAATTTAAACTTTGTGAAGGGTCCCTTTTTATGAATTTGAATTTTGTGAAGGGTCCCTTTTTACTATGGGTAATTTTGTGAAGGGGCCGCAAAAGGGACCCAAATTTTGCCTGGATCGACCCCTGTAAATTTATATACCTTTAAACGTTGTTAAGCTAATTTCCCTATTTTCAGAAGATGATGAACTTCGTCTGACTTTCCCCGTCCGTGATGGTGTCATTTTAGCTCCTTTTCGCCTCGAACATAACCTAGCCGTGAGCAACCACGTCTTTCATCTGAAACCCTCGGTGCACGAAACTCTCATGTGGAGGACTGACTTGGAACTACAGCTCAAATGCTTTCACCACGAAGACAGGCAAATGAACACAAACTGGCCTGCCTCTGTTCAGGTGTCTGTAAATGCCACTCCACTCTGTATAGATAGGGGTGAAAACAAAACTTCACACAAACCTTTGTACTTAAAAAATGTTTGCCAGCCTGGAAGGAATACTATCCAGATTACTGTTACTGCTTGTTGTTGTGTAAGTAGGATTGATTTGAAATAGCTTCTTTCTCTGTATATTTTTGCTGTCATTATGGAAACTATTTACTAATAATACCAACTTACTTTTATAATCATAATTTTTGTTAATATTTAAGGAAAGCTATGTATTGATTAAAAAGCCTGAATTTGAACACATCTGTTTAATATTTCGTCCAACATTAAACATAATTAATTTTTTTTCCCATATGCATTGCCTGCCACACAAGTTTTTAAGAAATTCTCCGTCAGGCCAGGCGCGCTACTATATTGCACACACTGAAGATTGAAAGATTTAGCTGTGTAAACATATTAGGTTTATTGCTTATTTCTAATCGTAGCAGTAGATAAACAGTTAGAACAAAACTTTTTGAGACTGAAAACGAATTATGAATAATTTCTCCTTTTTCAATTGTTTTTGCAATAGTAGCAAATGTTTTTTTTTTTTTTTTTTTGTGTGTGTATGTGTGTAAATTTTTGTTTAAATTTTTGTGATGTTAAAAAGAAAAACGGAAGAGTTTTTTCTTAGAAAATCATGTAACAGTGAAGAAGAAACCTGTTATGAGGCTTGCATAAATTCGGGTAGTAGCGATGAACTGCCGAGATTTTTCAGAAAGAAAAATATAAGCAGAATTACATCAGATTTTTCTTTTTTACATGATGTTAATCGGGCCTTGATTCAATAATCTCGTATTCTGTGAAATATTTTTCAAAATACATCTACTAATTTACCTCGTAATTGCTCAAATAAGTGTCACCAAAATATAGGTGACACAGTCTAATCAGAATTACATGGCAGTCAACATCAACATATTAAATAAACTTTCATTTTATGTTTGCAAGTTTTAAGCAAATTTAATTAAAAACGTACTTATTTTTATGCTAATTAACCTCACAATAATGTTGTATATTTCTTGACAGTTGTCGATAATGAAAAACTTATTGAAAAATAAAATTATAATAATTCAAACCCATTAAAATATTCTTTGAAAATTTAAGTATTGCTCTTCTTGTTATTAATTATGTAATTAAACTGTATTATTTGTACTTTAATTTTTTTTTTTTTTTTTTTTTTTCCTTTACCACCACAGTGCTACATGAACAATGAAATCCTTAAAATCCTAAATTTAATTTTGTGAAGTTGTTATTAGAATTCTTTATAAATTTATGATAATGTTGTATTTAAATGCAATTACATTTTTTCAGTCTCATTTGTTCTTATTACAACTGGTCCATCGACCGACTGTGAGGTCTGTTCTGCAAGGCTTATTGAGGAAGCGCCTTCTTCATGCTACACATTGTATTGAAAAAATTAAAAGGAACTTTACGAGTGTTGCTGCTTCCGCAAATACCACATTAAATGGTGGTGAAGATGGAGTTGAGCAGACAGCTATTAAAGTCTCGTTAAAATGTCCAATCACTTTTAAAAGAATGTCTCTACCTGCCAGAGGCCAGGAATGTAAACACATACAGGTAAATATATACTATTTGAAACTTGAATTGGGTGGTTCAGAAGCGAATCAGTGTAAGCCAAAAAAAAAATTGAAGTTGAGAAAATAAGAGTTTTATCATAGAATTACAATACAAAAAGTCAGTAGTTCAGCTGGCATCGATTGTGCTGCCATTTGGCAGATAATAATAAAATTCACTTACTTGTTTGTGCCTGTAAAAGAATTTGTAAATCTCTATCAATCACAGCACATAAGTAATTTTTCATTTTATTATTATTATTATTATTATTATTATATATATATATATATATGTGTGTGTGTGTGTGTGTGTATTTATCGGTCAGCTTCTGAACCATTCGATTAATACTATTCTTAGTTTTACACTTAATTTGCTTTTTGTTGTAATTATAAAAGATTTTTTTGTTTACATATGAGTATTTTTAAAATGGGATATCCTATGTACTCTAAAATTCTGAGTATCAAAACAGTAATTATAATATCTTTTGGAAATAATTGTAATGTTTGTATTTATTTAAAAAAAGAATGAATTTAATTGCTAATTTCATTCATTTAGTTATAGATGTTTGTATCAAGCGAGTTTATGGCTTCATTATTTGAAAAGCTGTTTTCTCAGGAGGATCCTCCGCGTCATCAGTGCTGTGCAGAGTGGAAAGAGTCGCTTGCCTTTGTTGTCTTCCCCGCTCTTCGTCTCCTCTCGTGATTCGGTAGCGCCACTGTAGGTCTATACCAGCCTTTGATTTGTGGTCCTTTACTGAGTTACGGTTATGAACAATTTTTGTGGTTTCCCGATAGAAGGCATAGGTAGGATTATTATAGTTCGTAATTTTAGTAATCTTGTTAAACTGAATATCAATGTTATTATTTTGATACGTTTTGTCCAGGGTGGTAGTACTCTCTGTTTTAGGAAAGAATACTACCGCCCTGTCCAAAATATATCAAAATAATAACATCGATATTCAGTTTAACAACATTACTAAAATTGCAAACTATAATAACCCTACCTATGCCTTTCTATCAGGAAACCGTAGAAATTATTCATAACTGTAACTCAGTAAACGACCATGAATCAAAGGCTGGCACAGACCTACAGTGGGCACTACCTTATCACGAGAGGAGACGACGAGCGAGGAAGACAACAAAGGCAAGCGACACTTTCCACTCAGCACAGCTTTGATGATGCAGAGGACCCTCCCGTGAAAGCAGCTTTGCAAATAATGAAGCCATAAAGTAAGGTTTCATGTTTATATTTAATTTTTATTAAGAATGCTTCATTTTTATAAGTTTAAATTGGTTCAATGGATACTTGAGATTTATGCATATTTATTTATACAATATATTTAAAAAGCATATTTTTCTTGCCTCGAATGACAAAGAGAACTAATTTTAAATCACTGTCATCATAATTATTATTTATTATTGTAGTTAAATTACCTTTGTTATTAATTATATTTGATTTCTTATAGTGTTTTGACCTGGAGTCCTACTTACAGTTGAACAGTGAAAGAGGTGCCTGGAGGTGTCCTGTGTGCAAGTAAGTTACATTATGTTTGTTTATTTCATGAAACATTATTTATAAATCAAATTTATATCTTCAACAAATAATTAACAAAATTCAAAGTTTTTTGTGTCATGATTAAGGGGAGCCATTACTTATTGTTACCAATAGCTAAACACCATGTTCAATTGGGGAAAATTCTTTATCAGAAAAAGAACTAAGAATATTTCTCCTGCTTTATAGCTTCAAAGTGAAAAATAAAAAAAAATTAAAGCATTCATTTTTGGAAAACAAAGATTCATTTAACAATTATGAAATTTTTGAGTGTGATAGCATAATTAAATAATAATAATAATAATACATTGAGTAATGAGTATTTTTTATTACAAATTTCCTTCTAGGATTGCCACACTACTTGGAAAAGCCAGGGAATTTGAAAATTGACCATAAAAGTTAGGGGAAAATCAGGAAGTTTGTTTTAGCCAGAATCTGGAAAAATCAGGGAATTTCATACGATGATTGCGCAGAAAAAAAAAAAAAAAAACCATCAACATAGGGTCATTTTTCCTTTTTCTTTTATTTATTATTATTTTTTTTTTAACATTCTGCCATTTTTACTTTCCGAACACTATAGTGAGGAAAGTATTGTAATCATGTCAAAAATCCGAATTCGAGATTTTGATGTTTCTATACGTTTCGAGGTCCAACGAGTCCGTTTTCACTATTTTTACGATGATGTATGTATGTGTGTGTGTATGTATGTATGTATGTATGTGTGTATGTATGTGTGTATGTATGTGTGTATGTCTGTGAGTGAACACGCTAGCGTCTAAACGCTTTGTTCGAATAAGCTGAAAGTTGGTACCTATATTGTAAGTCACCATAGTACGAACCCTATAGATTTTGGTGAATCTAGCACTTATAGTTTTTTTACAGGGACACAAAGAAAAATTCTTTATCATTATGGCCAAGGGACCAAAATCTTAAAAGTGCGATAGCATCTAAACGCCTTATTCAATTGAGCAAAAACTTTATACACATATTATAGGTGTCAGATACTCAATCTCTATTGATTTTGGAGAATCTAGCACTTATAGTTTTTTTTACAGGGACACAAAGAAAACTTCTTTGCCAAATTTTTAAAAGTGTGATAGCGTCTAAACGCCTTATTAATCTCAGCAAAGAATTTGTACACATGTTATAGGTCACATTTGAACCAACTGTATAGATTTTGGTGAATCTAGCACTTACAGTTTTTTTACAGGGACACAAAGAAAAATTCTTTATCTTTATGGCCTATGAGACCAGCGATAGCATCTAAACGCCTTATTCAATTGAGCTGAAAATTTGTATGAATATTATAAATCACTGTTGCACTAACTATAAGCATTTTGGTGAATCTAGCATTTATAGATTTTTACAGGGACACAACGAAAAATTCTTTATCCTTATGATCTAAGGGCTCAAAGTTCAGTAGCGTTAAATAAAACCTCGTGTGATATATGGAGAAAAATACTCAAACACTCTGTTATGGTTTTCTCTTTTTTGTTTGTTTAGCAACACCTCTTTCTTTATTTTATCTATAAAACTGTTAGTTACTCAATGTTCGGAAAGTCGAGTGGAGTCACTCCAGATTTTTTTAAACAGGATTTCTTAGAAAGACCCATATGGAGTATCTCTCCTGATGTAAAAGTAATTTGTAACTTTTTGTTTTCAAGTGATATCATACCTATTTTGCCCTCAACACAGCCAATGCTCAATATACGGTTAGACTAGAATTTTCTTAGAATATACCTGGAAAAATCAGAGAATTTCATTCTCCTATTTGAGTGGCAACCCTGATAACATGACTTCTGACTGTCTGTTAGTAACAATAGGAAATGTGTAGAAAATAGTTTATTATTTAAAATAATAATAATAATAACTTATAATGTTTATTTTATTCTTCCCATTTAATTTTTTGCATGCTTTAATAAATTCTTTTTGTTCTGTAGTAAACCTGCACTCCTTGAAGGTCTAGAAGTGGACCAATATGTTTGGGGTATTGTAACCAACCTTAGCAATTCAGACGTAGAGGAGGTTACAATAGATTCCACAGCAAGTTGGAAACCTGTACACATAAAAACAATCAAAGAAGAACACGATGGCGGTAAGCTGTTTACATGTTTCAGAATACATGTTTAGTTTTCTGAGGGAATTAAATCTTTTTTAATTTTGCATAAACTCTTGATTTAACCCCTTAAACTGCAATTTATTTTCAGTCAGCACTGCTCATGCAGACAATTTAATTTTATTAGTTTTAAGAGGAGGAATTGATATAGAAACTTACGGTTTTGTTGCTTAAATAATTTGTTATTATTAAAAATAATATTTGTTTCACGCATTTATGTGAATGTTTATTGTTATATATACATATAAGAACATAATTAGTGTTGGGAAATTCATGACGAGCTGGACTCGTCATTTCAGTTCAAGGGGTTAATCTCGATGGCTGAGAAATTGGTTTGTCCCAGATACCAAAAATCGTAAATAATCAAATTTATGCAAACTGTGATGAATTTTTCAGAAATGCTTGTGTTCAGGGGCTACCTTTGATTTCAGGGATTTTAATATCCATCAGTATTTTTTTAATGCTTAAAAAGTCATCTTTTGTTTTCATTGGTTATTCATTCGCATCCAAGTGGTCTGTGAATCAATTGTATATTTATATTGATTGACTGATACAAGATACAAAAAGATTGAGGTCTTCTAGTCTAAATTATTTGAGTGTCATATCATTGTATATTATTGAATTTTCTTTATTTGAGACTCTTAATTTTCATGGTTTTTAACTTTGAGCCACAGTAACCCGTGATATTTCTATAAATGTAAACCAAATGTGCAATGAAACATTTATAATTTAATCAATGTAAAAGGAAGACAATGTATATAAATTTTAATTACATTTAGATCAGCACAAAAAAAAAAAAAAAAACACATACACACACAAAATAGTTACAAAATTTTGTCTTGCTGTTTTGTGAAAAAGGATATTATAAAAGTTTAAGCACAGCAATAGTAAACAACATCTTGAACACCAAAGGAAATAATGAACTAACCAGTTTATTATTTCCTTTGGGGTTCAAGATGTTGTTTATTATTATTGTGTTTGCTTATCTAGCGCCAAGTCTGTTGTCAATATTATAAAAGTTCGTTTTAATTTTTTACTTACTCTTTGCTTTTTATTTATGCAAAGCATATTTCTCATTATAATATTTTATAGCAAATGTGCTGTCAATTTCTAGTCTGAAGTAATTAAATAACATCTCAGCATATTATTTAATTAAATCATTGTGATTAATTTAGAGAATCTATTACATTTTATACTTTCTTTTGTAATTATCTATCATATCATACCAGTTTGCTCTGTATTTTCTATTCCCTGAGAAAAATTATAGAGAAATGTAAAATTCTACAGTCTATAATTTTAGAATACTGCCTAGTAAATTCCTTATTTGGTTGATAATATAATTTATTAATAGAATGATTTTCTGTATAATAGAATAAAATAAAGTAGTTTAATAAAATGAAGAATAAAGTAATTTAATAAAATAAAGAAAAAAAAAAATAATATGATTTAAAAATAGCATCTTTTGGTTTAAATGATTTCTGCTGTTTTATTTTAACATATTAATTCATATATTTTTTTTCTTAAATTTCAGATAGTATGTGTTCAGCTCCCAAAAGGTTTAAAGCAATGTCTCCAAATAGTATGACTATGCCAACAACAAGTTCTTGGGAAATGGGCCAAGGATTATCTCCATATTCTGCATTACCTCCCCCTGATATGCAGAGTAAGTTCAAATGTTAATTAAGGATTATGTGGAAAACTGCCTTACTTGATTCACATTAAGCTTGTTCGAGTGGGCGCCAGGCCATTTTTAGAAAGCTCTTGTCATGTTGTGTTTGGCCAGTTTTCTCTCGCTCTTTTAACAAATAGTATTTATTAAAATTAGCTAGTTTGACAACATAAGAAAGCTAGCTAATTTTAACAATTGCTGATATGCTACTACTTTATGCAAAAACATAGAAATTTCGGCCAACGAGTGTGCATACAATGACCAACAAGCCAATCAACTAATAGATGGCGCTATGTGTTAAAAGAACAAAAGAGAACTGGCAGAACACAACATGGCAAGAGCTTCCTGAGGATGGTCAGACATCCGGCTGAATAAGCTTCAGGAGAAACAAGTAAAACAGTTATGCTTATTTTTAAGTTCAAACGTTTTCCAAATTTTGAAAAAAATCTAAGAATTTGATTAGTATTATTTTATTATATCCAGACACTTTTCTCTGCATTATTATTATATTATTTACACTATCCAATCTTTGCTCTTATAGCCAGACTGCTAACCTAATAAACAAAATCATATTATAAATAAACATCATGAAAAAAATATATTAATGATTTGTCTTAATAGATTTGTGAAATGGTATTAGTTACAATAAATTATTAAAGGGACAGATTATTGAAACAAATACCAAAGTGATCCTTTTCCATTACTGCATAAGTGACTGCCACGATATTTGGTACTGTTAGCAACTCATACATAAAGCGTTCCTTTCAGTTTATGTTTTGCTTGTTATTATTTGTAGATATTTGTAAATTTGTTCAATTTGAATTTATGGTATGTTCTGCTTGACAATTGTTACTTTGTAATTTAGTGGGTTATTTTCACAGTCCCCACAATAAACTGCTAAATTATGTTCAGTCATTTATGTAAATAAGAGGCAGTTGTAAAAAAAAAAAAAAAAATTATGTAGCAGTTAAAGCCATTTTTAAAATTAATTTCTAAATTTAAAAGACATGTACAGGTTTTTCATTCAAACAACATGAAATACAGTTTAAATAAATAAAATAAATAGTATTGTAATCGTTGCTAAGGGACACAGATGACTGAAATGAAAGACCACACAATTTGAATAAAGTTTAAGAAAATGAAACAGAAAATTCAACAAAAGAAATAATAATAATAATAATAATAAAATTTAAGAGTTAAAAAAAAATTTCTGTGAGGTGCACCCCTGCAGGGTCCAAGCTATCCCTATAGTAAGTTTGCCTGAGTTTGCCTAAAATCTGCATGAGCTAATTCTTTTTCCGTTATTTTAGGTTTATCAAACGGACCCATGACAAATGGTCCAATGATGGCAAATGGTGTTAATTATGGTAGCTCATCAGGTAGTTTTGATTTCCATTCTCAGGCATCTGATTTTAGTAGTCCTCTTTCTCATCTCAACGAAAGTGTTGCATCATTAGATCCACTTGCTGCCATGGAAAAGTCCTTAATCCACCATGAGCAGGTAAGACATTACCATCTTCGATTACTGTAATTTTTATTATCTGTATACACAAAGCAATTTCTAATAATGAAATACTAATACGTTATGTAAATGAAGTTTTGTTAATACTTGTGCATGCACAGTAAAAAAATATTTAGTGTAAATGTTCATATTTCATCAGGTATTTTAATATTTTTATAATTTTATTAAGGGGTCGGTCCAGGCAAAAATTAGGTTGTTTTTGATACCTCTTCACAAAATTCCATATCATAAAAAGGGACCCTTCACAAAATACCAGATCATGAAACTAGACCCTTCAGAAAATTCAAATCCATAAAAAGGACCTTTCAGAAAATTCAAATCCATAAAAAAGGACCTTTTACAAAATTCAAATCCATAGAAAGGGACCCTTCATAAAATTCAAATTTATAAAATGAGTCCTTCACAAGATTTTGTTTTATAAAAATGATCTTTTTATAAAATATTTCTGTTTTCAGCCTTATTTTTAATTGATTGGTTCAGCGAAACTCTATTAACGACGTGATATTTAAAATTATTTTGAATAACTTAAAATTGAAGGTTTTGCACAATATTTAATTTTTTTTTTTTTTCAAAAATATTTTCTTTTTCACAAAAAAAAAAAAAGGACCCAAAAATTAAAACCTGGATCAACCCCTGCTATTGCACTATGTTGTGTTTGATATAGTATGTCACATTCTTTAAAGATAAAATTACATGGTTTATAAACCTATAAACAAAAAACATGAAAATTTTTCGATTTTGTTAAAGAAACTTTTATATCACCTCAAATATACATTCTATTCTCATATAAGTGAATTCGGATAATTTAAAGAAGCTTTGTAATCATGTGTTTCATTCAAGTGTTATTTTTTACAGGGTAATCACAAATATATATTTATTTATTTATTTATTTAATTTGTTACCAGTGCTTTTTTTTTTTTTTTTTTTTTTGGCCTCAGCCCAAAACTCTGATTTAAACGAGTAAGGTGTAAAATGATCTTAAGATTCTAGAAATTTCAGGAAAATGCATCATTTAATTTTGAAAAAAATCAACAAAACATGGAAAATGAAAAAAAAAATTTTTTTTTTTTTCATTATTTTGTCCACTATTTGTAGTTTTATGAATTTAAAGTTTATTTATCTTTGTATTTAGTGTTGGTCACTTGTGAATTACAAATGTTTGTCAAATTGGCCGATTGCACAAACATAACTTGTGTAGGTTAAAAAATTAAATGAACACAAAAACCTTTTCATACTTCATGCTTTGTCTGTAATTGTTTTCACTGGGGTCCCGCCAGCTTCCTCACTGTCACCTATGGTGTTGGAAACCTTGCGTTTGTGATGTTCCACTTGGTTGCCATCTCTTTTGAGCATGTGGTGCCACTGATTGTCCATCCCTAGTTCCAGTTTTATTTAAACTTGCAGTTTATTTACTTGCCTAGGATGCCAACAACAATTTATCTTGTAGTTTTTTTATTTGCCATATTAGTGCAGCTGCGAGGAATCTCATAGTATTTCAGTGTAAATATGAATGAATGGCTTCAGGGAAAGAACAAAAAAATATAGTTGGCTTACATAAAGAGAAAATTTATTAGTTATATTGAAAAGATATTATAATAATACAAATTTTATTTAAAATCAGTAAGCAAAAGAAATTTGTCACATAAGCCAATTTACTAGGTAATTTGCAAAATAAATATATATTACTATATGCTAAAGTACCGATTACTATATGTTTAATATGATTAAATTATTGGTTTTTAAAACTGAAATCCTGAAAAGCTCTGTGGCAATCAATGTGTTACATAAAGTACTATTGATGAGATTTAATATTTTAATATGAAATTTATAATTAAGTGTGGTAAGTTTTTAGACTTGTTCATGTATTAATTTTTTTTTTTCTTTTCATTTTACCAGCAAATGGGACCTCCTAATCTCCATGATCAAACAAATTCATCCCTTCGTCATCCCCCAACCTCCGCCCCAAGGACGAGTACTCCACATCAAGCTCAGCCTCCTACTCCATCCTCACAAAGTCAAAATATGCAGCATGGACCTAACACACCTCATACTCCTCATACACCCCATACACCGGGTGGTGGACCCCCTAGTGTTCCTCCATCATCACAAAGTGCAAATGAGAACAACACAACCAGCCAAAATACATCCCACTCATCATCGAATGGTGATCACTCCACTTCACTCACTCATGCTCCTGATCTCAGTGATCTCAACTTTGATCCTGCAGCGGTCATTAATGGAGAAGGACAAGGGCAAGAAGGACTCAATGTAAGATTTCTTTAGAAATCTCCGAGATTGTAATTAGAAAAAATAAATAAATAAATGAAATCTTAAAGCCATAAAGATGGTTTATTAAATTTATAATTCTTCATTTGTATACATCACTTTGTAAAAATATGCTACGATAATGGTGGAATTAAATAAAAATAATAATACTGTTTTTCCTCTATATGCAGGGTATGCCATCAAACTTCTCATAGCCAAATTACTTTTAATTTATAAAAAATGACTAAAGAACTGTAACCTCTATGACTGAATAGTTTAAAAAAAACTACAAAAGAAAAGCACGATGTCAAAAAACTATTTGAAACATAAACACTAGTATTTGAATTTGTTTAGATAGGTAGATGTTCAATATGTATCTACCACATATATTGTGACATGCATGCGTATACGATGGAAATGCTAGCTGCTCACATTGCAACAACATGGTGTCCATCAATGTACACACAGAATAAAGATGAGCAACTAATTTTGTAGCAATTAGGTCTCAATAGGCTAATTTCTTCAAATGGCTCCATAGATAGAAATTCAAAACTGTCACATCTGGTAAACATGACAGCCTGAAAACCAGATTCTCATGTCCAATATAATGACCTAAGTATTCCATATCCAACCATTTCTTTTAAAAACTATGGGTCATATAGATACAGTTCTTTAGCAGTTTTTCTGTATACCAAGCAAGAAATCTGACTGTAGAATTTAGAGGGTAGTAAATCTAACATAGTAATTGTTTTGTGAGATTGTTATTATTATTTTTTTTTTCATTTAAAAAAAAAAAAAAAAAAAAAAAAAAATTAAACTTTGCTTTTTGCAATTAGAAAGAAAGAAAAGAAAAGCAATAATTTTTATTTGAAATATATATATATATAATGTGTGTATGTATATTTTCCACTGTTTTCCAAATCGCGTGCTAATATAATCTTAAACATCCCCTTATTTATAATATATTTTGGTACTTTTCCAATTAAACACTGCCATGATTTTTATCACATTTCGTATCTCATACATAGCAAGATCAACGGTAGTGTTATCTGAGGATCAAACATTTTAAATTTTCTTCTGTCTTATAATTCATAAATAAGGTAATAATAATAAATAATAAATTAAGTATTAAAATATATATTTGTAAATTTATTATTATAAGCATTTTAACTATTTTTAAGGGTTGCTTCTAATTTAGCTAATTTTTTAAAACTTAATTTGGCAGTTTATCACAGAGACTATGTAGAAATCCACTAAAATGCTAATTTGCAATCTTAAAACGGAAAAGTACTAATTTTTCAACTGAAGTATTATATGTGTACATGTGTATTATAAAGTTTGTAATTAATTCTACTTTGTTTCTTCTAGTTATTACCTGAAAGTGTGGATCCCATGGAACTCTTGTCATATCTCGACCCACCAGATCTAGATCCTACAACAGGGAGCAGTAATTGTGGTTCTACATCTGTTAGTTCTACATTAACAACTGCCACCAGCAATGTCACTACCTCGTCTTCAAACAATAATAACGATGATTTATTGGCTCTCTTTGAGACCTAACTCAAGAAGCAAAAAACAATATAAAGCATTTATTGAACTTAAACTGTGAGAGGACAATTGAAAATTGTTGAAACTGTACAGGGCTTGTTGAACTTCACTTGTTTTACATAAAGGCCAGTTGCACTCACGAGAGAGTGGGAACTCTTGTTTTAAAGCCATTCACCTATCATATGTCTGTATTATACGAAGTGTTACAAAACAAAACAAAAGAAAATATTCTACATGAAGTGTAAATTCATTCAGGAAAAGACTGCTTTATCAGTATTTTGTTTTCCTTCTTTTACTTTTATTAGTATTATTACAAGCACATGTTGTTCTCATGACGACACACTGCTGTCATTCTTGCCAAAAAAAAAGAAAAAGAAAAACAAGAGAAGAATCAATCCTTGGGATTGTAAATAAATCAATCTCATTTCATCGAACTTTGTTTTCTTCCCGAAACTGGCCAGCATAGAGTGTTTCATCTCTTTCATTTTTAAAACTCCGAAATGTATAGAGCATTGCAAACATATATTTCATTGTAAAAACCTTACTTTTTTTCGAGGTGATATGGAGATATTAGTCTACTTATTTTGTTTGGCTTGTAGAATATCTTGCTGGTTCGTAGGCAGGTATTGACTTCATATAATGTAAATACTCTGAGTTTAGGTTATAAAAGAGAAAAAAAAAAGCTTAGGTGTATTTTAAAGTGTTCTTTACACATATTACTATATGTGTTTACTGCCATGTAATATTCTTTATCTTTACCTCTTGTTGTCTATTTATTGTGTAAAACCCGTAAATACAACAGAATCAAAAGTATGTTGGGATTTGAATACCCATAGAAGAAAGGAAAAGAAAACCCTATGTTTTTTGCCATTTTTATGGTCTCTGCACTTTCTTAGTAGCAATGAGCACTTATAAATATTTTATTTGTGCAGTTGTTTAATATGCTGCTTTTCAGCAACTGTTGAGGGAATACTTAAAACTGAGTGATATGTGAAATATATTTATAGCTATGCAAACAGACAAAATATTTTAAATTGACCAATATAAGGTAAAATTTAAGGAATATTAATTTAAGTAATTTGTACAGAGAAAATATTACTGAAACTTGCATAATAATAAATTCTTTGTAATGAATATGTATTAATTTTTATCATGCTTTTGTTTTAAAATTCATCACTAAAGTTGCATATTCAAAAAATTCTTTTTTTTTTTAAACCTTTTATATCTATAATAAGTATATTGAAATTCTGCGTGTATGCTTCCTAATTATAGTAAAATTACATTATACTTTAAAAAAATTTATATATATATATATAACATTTATAAATTGTTTTCTGTTTCAAAAAGTGTATTGGAATTAAAAGTCTCATACAAACATTTTTTAAAAAAGAAAAATTTAAAATTTTTCCAATTAAGGAACAAAACACTGCAATTAAACAAACACAACAGAAAAATCAATAATCAAAAAAAATTTATTTGAATTTCTGGGATCTGAAATATATAAATAATAAGGAGCCTAAAATTGTTTCTCTATTATATAAAACAGAAGTTCTTATGTATATACACAGGTTGTATCAGTGACCTGATTTTTAATAGTAATATTTTTTTTTTTTTCTTTTTTTAATGGTAACAAACAAAAGTAATTGAATAAAGTGCAAAAAGCTCAAAAAATACTACAGTTTTATCAATCATATTGTAAATCTTTTGTGTTTACCTCCTGCAGCAAATATAACACTAAGACAATAGCTAAATCCATCTTATCTCCAAGGTAATGGATATTGACAGACGCCACTGTTTCTAACATCCTGTGCTTTAGGTCTTCAGTGTTTGTAGGTAACAGCAACCCTTTGTTACCATAATACAACTGATAGAGTATTAATATTTTGTGAGGATTTTTATTATTATTCCATTGCTATTGTATGTCTCCATTAAAAAATATCACAGTTCAAAATCAGGTCATTATTTTTTATACACCGTATATATTCAAAAGTTAAAACCTATGACCAGTGTTGCCAATTTAGCGGAATTTCTGCTAAATTTAGTGGATTTTTGACACAATCTACGGGGAAAAATAAAGGTTTAGCAGATTGGATTTTATATTGCACTGGTGCTACACTATGGGCAATTGAATTTTTAGCGGATTTTCATGTGTACTTTTAGTGGGGAAAAAAGTTTGTGTTGGCAACACCGCCTATGACCTTGTTTTCATTCTGAAGCAATTCTAACAATAATCGTAATTCTTTTTTGAAACATGACTTGCAGTATCATACTTGCATTTTAATTTTATGAATTCTTTTTAAAAATATGCTAACATCGTTGCTCTCATGACCAACAGACATAACTCAAATTTACTAAATTTCAAATACAAACCACAAATCCCTTTTAACCAGGCAACCAATAGGAATTAAGTTATGTCACTTTAATACATGTCATAAATACCACCTTCGATCTTCCAAAAAGAAGGGGAAAAAAAGGCTCAACTAACTCAAAATTGTGATTTTATGAATTATGCCTTTTTGTCATGAGAGTGACTATTTGTTATAAATTTTCATCTCATAATTACTTCTAGTGTATTTACTTTCCCTTTCATTTTACCACCAGTATGCAAGTACAGTAATATTTTTTTTTCTTCTATGTTAAAATTAATTTTAAGTGCTGGATTATATATTGAATTTTATTATTAAATTTCTGTGGGCAATAAAATGTAAAAAAAAAAAAAAAAAAAAAAGACATATTGTATAAAATTTAAATTAAAAAAAAAAAAAGAAAAACTTGCAAATGAATGCAGATAAGCAAAGCTGTATATAGGGTGATTTTTATACAAAACATTTTCGTTCTCATCAACTGGAGTGTATACAATCAGATGTAATCCTTTTAACAATACCAGTGACTTATTTACTGCTCATTTTTCATTGCTTTGCTTGCTGCATTGATTTTTTTACAGTGATATGCGTGTGAACAAATTGAAAACATATACTTAATTTTCGACAATCCAAGTGTTGTACTTAAATACAAAGTGTTACTATTTCTATACATGACAATGTGAATGCAATGTTTGTTACGTTATATGCATATGGAAGAGGTTTTTTTGCCACTTATCTGAATATGATGTATTGTTTAGTTTATTTTATTTTTAATGGCTTCTGATGTGTGTTTCTTTTAAGTAAAAGTAACTTCAAACATAAATTTATTGTTTTTTATTAATTCATTAAACTTGATTTGAAAAATTTAAACTTATTTTTGTAAATGAATGTTGGCATGACATTTGCAATAGTTATCTTTTCATTAATATTTCAAAGTATCAAATATCCATTTATTATTATTTTTTAAATTTTGTTTACATTAATTATCAGTTATCTTAATTATATATATCTATAGTGTTTTTCTAAACTCAGTAAAAAAAAAAAGAAAAGAAAATGATGAGAGTTAAAATTCAACAATGTTAAATCAGTATTTACTGTTATATAAGTATTCTCTTTTTTAAGTACAGTAGAAGATCTTTATAACGCAATTCTATATAATGCAATTCTCTATATAACGCAAAATTTCTTGGATATAAACAATAAATTTTGCAGTTAAGAAATACTTTCTAAAAAAACTGTTACTTTGTTGAGAAGTAAGTGTGATACATTTGTTTTTCTTTATCTGCTTAATTCAGGGATTTTTAATGAAAAAATTGCTATCATTATTTTTTTTTTAAGTGAGCAATATAATGAATGATTTTGTACAGGCATATATAGACTATCTTTATAAAGTAAATTTTAGAATGAAAGTTATTATCCAATTTTTTGTTCCAAGAAATGTAACTTTAAAATGTCCTACTCTGTTTTGATATGTTTCAGACATATTTGGCCATGTTTACAAGGTAAGTTTGACAATGTGTGAAATGTGATCTATATAATGCAAAATTCTATATAATGCAAAACCTTGTGTTTTTAGCTTTGCGTTATAAAGATCTTCTACTGTATTATCTTATTTTTTGGATGATATTCAGTATTTTAAAACCAAAATTATATATTTTTTATGTTATATAAAAAATAAAAATAAATATTTTTAAAAATAATCAGTATGGTGTGTTTAAGTTAAAATATTTCATAGAATCATTTCTTATGATCTTTCTGATCCTAAAATATCTTTTTATTATAATTATTATTATTATTGGGAAAAAAATATTTTCTATTACATTTTATTTTCCCACTTGATTTATTCTGTTTCAGAGATATCAAAATTGAGACAAATATAAATATTATTTCCTTTGGGAATCACTTTTAGATATATTCTAGAAAACACCACAAAATGGAGTAAAGAATGTATATTTAAAAAAACAAAAAAACAATTGCTTTGAGTTGAAATAATTAAACCAAGCAAAAAATAAAATAAATAATAATAATAAATAAATAAAAATAATATGGATGCAGTGTGTAAGCAATACTGTGATACAATTGTGTTGTTTTACATTACACTGCATTGCATCTGTATTAATTTCTTTGCCTGGTGAAGGATTATTCATGATTATTTCAAACCAAAACAACTGCATTGCTTAAATTTATGGTATCTCCAAATTTCGATTCATCATGTTTATAATTATTAGATTAGTTAATAATAGATTTTAAATTTAAAATATATATGTATTATTTTTTAAATTATATTAAAAGCTAATGTTTTTTAAGTTTATTTTAAATGGATATTTGACAGCTGGTTTAGTTGCAGTGGGAAAAAAAGAATCATGAAAAATAAGCACAAGAAAATAATCACGCACACTCAGTCGCACAAGAAGATGGTGCTATGCTTTTATTTTCTATTATAAATCTCCTCTTTATCATATCAAATGTATATTGTTGCTATCTATGTGTTTTAATACTAGAGAGTTGAAAGCATCTGGTACTGTAGTAGGTGTGTGTATTTGTGCATGGGTAAGCTATGGTAGTGTGGTGGAATATATATGTATTTGAAGGGCTCTTAATTGACAAATCAAAACTTGTGGTGCATGTTTTTTTTTTTTTTCTCGATTTATGGGTATAACTGTTTTAACTGTCACATGATTAATTTACAGCGGTAAATTAAATATGTATATAAAATTCACTTCTCTCTCTCTCTCTCTCTCTCTCTCTTTTTTCTCTCCCTTCTTTTACTGTCCTTTTTTTGGTTATTTTATTACATCATTCACTGTATATTGTTTTTTGTCTTGAATTTCAACATTTTATAGTTTTTATTTTATTTTATTTTTTTATTGAGCGGCTTCTGGAAAAAGAGAAAAAAAAAATAGAGATGGCTAGAATTGAAGATGGGGGGGGGGGGGGGGGGGGAAGGGAGAGATTTTATTATTATTATTTTCTTTTTTTTTGGGTCATGTCTATAAACAATTTTGCTTTACTGGAAGAAAGGGAATTATTATGCTTTCATCAAACATAAAGTTTCTTATTTAATCTTTCCTTTTTAAAGAAATGTTGTATTTTATTATTATTATTCAAAATTTATGAAAAATAAAGACAATTTAGGTTAAGCTATTACTTATTTTTAAAAATTCAATTTTTAATTGCCTCAAAATTTTGGTCTTTTTCTTTTTAATTCTCTGACTGTTAATGTTTTTGTAACATAAATTTTATTTAGGCATAAATAACTATCAGGTAAATCTATTTAATAGCATATTTAATTAATCATTTTTTTTTCTTTTAATTGGTAAATATATAAGCAGTTTTATAATCAAAGAAACCCTTATAACAGTTCTTGGACCTAGAAAATACTAAGATTTTATTGAAGCTATTTTCATTTGAGTCCAATTGTTTTTATATTTTTCTGTTTTGTCGAGATATAATTAATATAACATTAATAATAAATGGCGAATATTCTCAGAATTTTCCGTGTATTTATACTGATGCACAAATTTGTCTGATATTGGCCGCTGTGCTATTTTGCTAGTTTATATGTATATTTTTGTGGTGCTGATTGTGTTTGTTGAATACAAATATCATTTAAATTTACTGACATTTAAAGATTATATTTTTTATTAAAAAAAGAATTTTCTTGTTACATATTTCTCAAATTGATGAGAGTAAATTGTGTAGATTGATTTTTCTTTAAACTGTTATTTAAACGATATGTGTGGTAGTATTATTTTTTTCGTTGTTTTGAATAATTTACAGCAACTGCTGTTTTATTATTATTATTATTATTTTTTTTTTTTTTTTTGATGAATTAGGAATATATATGCATTTTTATTAAGGTAGTTTTTTTTATCTTTCTTAATTGTGCAAAACAGTTAAGATAAGAAAAATAATAATAACAATAAGGGTTGGGGACAAAATCTCGCCTACATAAATGAATAAAAAAGAAAAATAATGTGATTTTTGTTCATACAAATTAAAAAAAACACGTTTTAAAACATTTTATTCGAATGAGTTGGTAACTATAAGTAATGTTATATAAAATTTCACGACAGCACATGCATATTTACCACAAAAATTGTTATGAATTTTGCATAAAAAAGTTTAAAGAATACGTTTATAAACATTTTTTCAAAATTTGTCAAAATTAATTCAATTGTACTTTTATTTATATATATATATATATATATATATATATATAACTTTTAATTTAGATATGTTAACAGTATTCAGGTTGGTCAGCAGTGCTGTACAATAACTTAAAATTAAATTTAATAAAATAATGAAATTCCACTCAATTATATATATATTTATAAGGCCCTATGGACCATACCAGAAATCGTGAAATAGATCGCATTATATTCGGTTAGTCGGCACGATATTTTGTCCGGCGATATTTTGTCCCGCAATATTATGTCCAGATCCCTAACAATAATAGGTAATTGAGTAGATTACATTTTCAAAACTGAATAAATTTTGAAAATGGAATCAAAAATAACCTAAACATTTTATTTTACCTTTCTGTTGTAAGATGATCTTTGCTACATAGTAATAATAAGATTGCACACTATATTATAAAAACTTAAATAAAAAATACACTCATTGTTACTGGGGAAAGAATAAAGGTTCCAATTAATATTTAATAAGGAATTTTGAACTTGCATACCAGTTTAAAAATCAAAATCTTTTTTTAACTAAATAATGAACAAGAGCTTTTGCATTTTTTTTTTTTTTCCCTATTTGTAATATGTATGTTATCCTGTTCAATTATTATAATTACTGTGTGTAGGTGGGGATGTCATTTTCATCCATGTTTTACTTGTAAATTTTCGGAATCTAGCTCGCCCAGTTTAATCTCAGGGTTTTTCGTATCGAATGAGATAGATTAGAAAAATTGATTGTGCTTGATCTCTCTTTTATTAATCAGCGCTTTCTTTTTATTTAGTTTTTCTTTTCACATATCACCTGCTTTCATTTTCAATTTTCTTTTCTGTTCGGATAAGTGGCAAAACAGTTATTGGACCAAATAATTTTATATAACAAAATAACTATTGATAAATGAGGAAAAAAAAAATATTGTGTTTGGTCTGAGGTATGTCTACTTAAAAATAGGGGAGGATCACTAATTTGTTTTTATGTGTACTTCCCTATCTGTCTTCATTTGCTGTACATAGTGTAGGTATTTTGTATAGTAATATAGTACGCTTTAAGTGTAACAAACAAAAAATAATTATATGATGAATGTCATATGCCCAATCTTCTTGACAAAATGAAAAAAAAAAATGTTTGCTTTTTCTCCAGCTAGATGCTACTGCTATTTCATGATTTTAGTAATAAAAATTTAATAAATAATTTTGTTTTTGATAATAAAAAAAAAATGTTGTGCTTTATTTTATTGGATAAATACACAGACAAACAAACAGTACAATATAAAATAATGTCCATTTTTTTCTGCATGTTGTCATCTTTTAGGTTCACAACAGTTATGTTGATTTAATAATCCAATAGGACCATCGATATCAGTGTTTGTTAACCTGGTCCCTACTCCCTACTACCCACTGATGAGCAATACTAGCCTTCCTGGTGGGCAGTAGGGATTCTGTCTGACACTGAAACACTTTTTTTTTTCAGGGTTCATACGCCTTACGGAGAACCTGAAAATCAGGGAAAACTCAGTGAAAAAAAAATCTGTCATAAAATCTCAGGGAAACTTTCAAAACAAGCACCAAAACCTGGAAAAACAGGGATCTACTCTAGAAAAAGCTGGTTCTCGTGCGTTTCCGTGACGTCATTATGGAAATCTAAACATGCCTACTAACATCATGCTGATCCAATGAAAAACTGGGCACGTTTTTTGCATTATGAACAATGCAATCATGAAATTAGACACACCTTTACTCAACAAAACTAAATTCAAAAACTGGCGTACAATCAATAGAAAGATATTAAAACTTCTTCACACACCATAAATTTAAGACAGCACAACCGGTTTCGAAAGGACGTAGCCTTTCTTCATCAGGTGCAAAAAAACATGTGCTACTGCCTTGGAGGCAAAAGCAAGACTGCAAGACTTTTTTGCACCTGATGAAGAAAGGCTATGTCCTTTCGAAACCGGTTGTGCTGGCTTAAAATTTATGGTGTGTGAAGAAGTTTTAATATCTTTCTACACTTTTACTCTCTCTAAGAGATTCATTAGCTTGATTTTTCTCCATGGTTAATTTGTTTTCATTTGATAATTGGCAACTGGTAGCAGTTTTAAATATTTAGTTTGTTATTTAGTCTTACCGATGCAATGTGCACGTGCTTAGCTTAGTTATTTTATTAGCTTAGGCATCTTATTTAATTTTTTTGTGAGATGGATTGAATTTTAATTAAAAAGTAATTATTATCATGAGTTGGAAAACATCATTTAATCTGGACTGGACAGATAAAAACTTAAATCCACAGTTTGCATTTTGGGTCGAAAGTGTAGATAGTGACCCTTACAAAGCACAATGTCATTTAATAATCATTGGCTAATCAAATTTTTTGAAGCATTTAGTTTAAGGGCAAATTTTTATATAAGGTAATTAAGTTTCCAAGAGTTTGTTATATATATACACATTTCCAATTCTGATTAATATTTTATTTTGTCTGAAAAGGATTTTAAAATTAATTTAAAATAAGTTATTCAGATCCAAAACATTCTAGGCAATTAGTTTGCTAATATTTATTTTTCTTTTTAGAAAGGGGGGGGGGGAGGAGTGGATTAAAATAAACATCACTAGTTGTCCATATGGAAAAATTATTGATTCTGAGAACTAATTCAGGGAAAACTCAGGGAATTTTTTTTTCTGAAAATGAGTATGAAATGAACCCTGTTTTTTGACTTTTTAAAAAGATGTAAATGAAAAATTTTTAAACATCAAACTTAATGCTTCTATGTACGCAAAGTATAAATAAAAAGATAAATTTATTTATAATAGGTTGTTTTATAAATATTTTTTCTGCAAAATAATTCTGCTTTATAAGTTTTATAAAGTTAAGTTACATCCCTACTTTATAAACCACCATTACTGTGAAACCAGTGGGCAGTAGGAAAACTTTACTAATAACAGGGGTACAAAATTGAGTGGTAGATATAAAAAAGTTGACTATCCCTGAATAGATTATAATTTAGTGGTCAAAAATAAAAATGGAAGACCAAAATATACATCATGATTATAAATATAATTACGATTTCAAAAAGTTCTAACTTTAAAACTACCAGTCAGAATAACTTGGTATTTTAGCAAAACAATCGTGAGGCAATGGAATTTTGTTTGGCAAAGGAAAAAAGTAGTTCAAAAATGTGCCAATAGATGGTGCTGTCAAGGTAACGTCATGGAAAAGGCCTAAATGGATTTGTTAAACACAGGAATGTTGTTAGCCAAAATTAAACAATAGACTCCAACGGCTTATGACAAATTTATTAGTGGAAAGACAAGACTATGTGTTTACAGCAAAAACAGTGATAATGATGAGAAAAAAAAGTGGAGATCAGTGAAACAAACATCTTACAAATGATTAACAACACATTTTGGAACTATTTCTTTTCCTTCACCAAACAAAATTCCATTAATCACAACTTTAATTATAATCATCCTGTAGAAGTGTCTAATTTTTATACATATTTTTACTGCATTTATCAAAACAGCCCGAGCACTTTAAAGATAATCTAAAACAAACTGTCTTTGTATTTCTGTTTTATTAATATTAGCAAATAATTTTTGTAATTAACTTAAACAAACAGAAATTATCAAGATAGGTTCATAACAACTTGTAATGAAGTAGACAGAAAAACTAGCATTGGAAGATGAACAAACATAATAAATTTAATTTGACATTTGACATTTATTTGACATATATTGAGACCTATAGTTACATTGACTTTCGTCTTGATTGATCCATATTACAGAAATTGACAGAAACAAGTGCACAATATTTTGAAGACATAAGACAACACAAACATGCATGCCTGCACCAGGATTCGAACCTGGGACCAGAAGATTCGGAAGGCAGTACCCTACCGACCGAACCACCTGGCCGGCAATAAATTTAATAAACACAATAAATTTGTAGCGTAAACAAACACAATTAATTTGAAAAACACACAATTGTTTTGTTCAAAATAATTTAAGATGACTCTTCATCAGATGAGAACAAGGGGGAAAAAAAATAATCATGGAGTTCGTTCACATTGATATAAACATTTTCCAAGCGTACTTATTTATTACGGTGTTTAATCTTCAAATGCAATCCGTGTATGTCCTAGGCCTCAAGGCTAAGTTAGTTCCTTCTCTGTATATAAGCCTTAATATTCATTTTATTTTTTCTTATAGAGGAAGAAAACTATTAAAAATTGTCTTTATTGCTTTAGTTTCAAACAAAACCATTCAATAGATTGATTTTTGTATAGTTAGTCCTGTGTATTGTTCAAAAATAGCAAGGTTACAAAAACATATTTCATTTTTAACTAGGGAGAATATGAATTGTAAATAAAAGTACTTTTATAGCTTCTTCTTTTTATTTTTTATTTTTTTTAGGCACTTTAAAAAAGATTACTTTTGTGTAGTCCTACATATTGTCTAAAATTTGAATACCTATCATGTAGTGTAATTAAAAAATCTGTGTACCATTAAAAATGTACATTGGGCAAATATAGTATAACATGTGTGAAATTACAATATAACAAAAATACTTCTCATAGATCATAATGCATCTGAAATTTATTGTGCGTCTCTGTACATAAACTATCTGCATTATTTCTAATATTTTAAGTGGAGTAGCAAGCATAACTCCACCCCCTTCTGAAATATATAAAATGTAATATAGTAATATATAGTATAGAATCCATATTATAGTAATATAATATATAAAATAAAAATGGGGACTATTTTATGCCCTTCTGAAGTGGCACTTGGGGCATGATAGACCCCTCTTGCTATGTTTCTGAGAAAGTAGCATAGTGAATTTGAATAACATACATTAGTATCAGTCGTTATCAAGTTTAAACTTTGTTGGAATGTGTTAAAATGCATTTCCAGCAATTTTCGATTATATTCCCTAATGTGTCTGAGTTCTTTTGTGTGGCTCTGCAAACCAAATATTTAGGCTAATCATACCAGATACAGAAAACAATTTTGTCCATACAAATAATATACCTTAATTTATTATGCTTTATTCTTTATGCAGTATTAAAGTATTTAAATATGATTTGTGGAAATATTTATCATAGAACGTAATCCAGAAATTCTCTTGGGTGTTCTTGTACACAGAATGGACATGCTATTTATATCATTTTCAATAAGATATATGCCATGGTGAACTTGAATTACATGTATTACTTGAATTACATTCTGAGAATATTTATGGAAATTAGAGTGTAGATAAACAGACAGATTCCTGTGTGGGTCAGAATTAAATTAAAATTCTATTATATAACATGCAGTATAGTATTCTGGTAGTTAAATTCATAAAATAAGACTAACTTATCAAATTCCTGTTATTGCTAAACCCAATTAATGTTTTTCATAATGAGAGGACTGGTCTTCCCTGTAATAGATTATATGTTCGCTACCCATACAAAAAACCTTTTCTTGCTAAAATTTCAGGTATTTTTTCACAAATTCACAATCGCTCCTAAATAGTTAACCAAGTGTTACCAGATTTTAATTTGTAAACTTTAATCAATCTACAGCATATACAAAACAAAGTTGTGTCCTTTACAATTTTGAGATGGTTGTTTTAATTTTTTGTCATACCAATCAAAAAGATTGGTTTTAGCTATACCACATTATTGCAATAAAATGAACTGAAAAATTGGTCCTGAATAATAAAATAATAAGAACTTCATAAGCAAATACCATAAATTGTGAAAACATGCAACAATTGTTTTGAAAAACATAATTAAGTCATCGAATGGTAAAAAAGTATTCATAAATGTTGCAGGTATGCAATAATTGTTGCATGATTTGCAATGCATGGTGGATTTTTTGCTTATTCTTCTACATTATATCATATTATGTTATAGGATGAGTAATTGTAGTAGAATGTACACATAAAACTAAGGTAAATAAATAAAACAAAAAATAATAATTAGTTCTCAAAATTGAGAGTTTTCAACTTATCTATATTATAACTTATATTTTGTAATTGCACAATTTAAAAATATCAAAGAAACTTGAAATTATTCATCAAAGAAACTTGAATGACTAAACTCAGTGAATGATTTTCTTTTTTACATAGAAAATCTCTTTTTACAGATACATTTTAAAGGATTTATGAGATTAAATACATACCGTAAAATTCTGATAGTAACGCCCCCTTATTTTTCAAGGGGAAATTTGTCAAAACTGGGGGAGGGGTTATATTCGGAAGTTTCCGGAAAAGTACGACGATTTCGGAAGGGGGGAGGTTATAATCGGAAGTTTCACAATCTTTTTCAAGAAGTATTATTAATTTTATTAATATTATAATATATATTAATGGTTACTAAATTGTATTAACAGTATAATAATACTGATTATTATTTATTAAATTTTATTTTTTTTATTAATCAGTTTAAATTTTTATTTTAGCAAAAAAAAAAAAAGTATTCAGAATAACAGAAACAGACACAAACATGTGATAAACAAATTGCGATCGCGAAGCGAAGCATTCGCTAGCAGTTAAAAAAACAGTTAATTGCACTGTTATTAACTGATATGAAAGAACAAAACAGGGTGAACGATAACAAGTACTGTTACGGAGTTATTACGCTATTTAATGATTTAAAATTAAAATTTAAAATTTAGAAAAGAGTTGTGATCGCAAAAACAGAGTCGCATAAGCAAGATTGTGAAAGCCACGTCCGCTTGCAGATAGCAGTTAACATTTTGGAGTTTAAATTATGTAAACAATGCCACTTTTTTTTTTTTTTTTTTTTTTTTGAGTTATTTTGCTTTAAAAAGATGAGTAAAAATAACACTTGGATACGTTTATATGCAAATTAAAGTTTCTAAACAAACATATAAGACTTCAGAATTTAAAAAAAGTATGTTTGCAACGCTCATGGTAAAAACGAAAGAGTGGCGAACTTAGCCGCCAAAGGTAAGGGAGGGGGGGGGGGGTTATAAACAAAATTTTCCGAAAAAGTAAAGTATGAAAATTTCAGGGGGGGGGGGTTACTATCGGAATTTTTCGATATATATATATCTTTAACTTTTTTTTTGTGTAGGTATTCAGATATAGGGTAAGTGCACCAGTGTTTGACACTTTTAGAGCAATCTCTGATGTCTTTAATGTTCTAATCATCAGAAAATATTTTTAGAAATCTTAAGTTAGTACATATGGTATAAAAGACATTCAGAACCACACATATGTTAAAATATATACATTTGATAACAATTTTTTTTTTTTAATGAATTTTTGACACCCACTCAATGTTCCAGTAATTGACACTGCCAGTTTTTCATTATATCAGTAATTGGTCCCCTACGTTCCAGTGTTTGACACTGCTAGTTATTCATTTTACCAGTTATTAGCAACCTATGCTCCAGTGTTTGACATAAAATGTTAAAATTATTATATGTAAAATATATGATTTTATTATTTTTCTTATTTATTGATTATTTTGGGATAGATGTCAATTACTGGAGCATGCCAATCACTGGAGCACCTACCCTATTTAATATTAAATTAGCCCCTTTTTTTTTTTTTAATAAAATATGAATATGATGTAATAATACAAAAATATCCACACATAATAAAACATAAATACTGAGTTAAGTATCCATAACATCATGTCCATTTTGTGGACAGAGTTAGCACCATGTCCTTTATGTGCATTTTTTTTTTTTTTTTTTTTTTTTTTTTAATAGAGAGGCATTAAGCACTAATGTCCAGTTACTATAAAAGTGATAAGACAGTGGAATGTAAAATCATGTTCGTTTGCTTTATTCATGACAAATGTATTTCATTATAGGACATCAAAGATATGGTAATAGCTCTTTTCACAAAATGGACACAGTGTCCTTTACCTCCGGAGTACAGATATATATTAGATAACTTCATGACTTAACGTGATTTATATAAGATATTATATTCTGAAATTAATAGGATTTCAGAGAAGCTTTTTTTTAACATACAATATTATGTATTTTTTTTATAAGAAATAGAAAGCTACACATTGTACACCATTTTAAATAAGAATTTCAATTTTAAGCATTCTCTGCTCAGTTCTGAAATAATTAAAATGAGGAAATAATAATGATGAAATTAAATTTCATCAAAAATGATAATTTCACAAATTTCACCATAATCTCTTGACATTAAATGTATATCATGCAAACTTTTTTTTTTTTTTTTTTTTGAATAAATAAATGAATAAAAAGATAAAAAGAAAGCTTTATGTTTCTTGAATTATACATTGATTCATATGAGATTCATAGAGATTCATATGAGAGATTCACACTATAAGAGATAAGTGTCTTATATAAGTATATCTTATATATTCATATAAGAGATTCACACTAAAGCTAATAATTAATGTCACATTATACTTAAATTACTTGCAAAACCCAATGGGCTATTAATATTGTACAAAATGATAATCAAAGAAAGAAAAAGCTAAAGTCAAGATCAAACATTCAAGTTCATGCTTGTCCAGCTTGCTTTAAGTTTGATAATTCAAACCTGAATCAATGAATATCAAGCATGTTGCTGCATACATAAGTCAAATATTTGTAAAATTGTTTTTTTAATAAAAATCCATTTTTAAACCCTTTGATTCACAAAGTTATTTATTCTATGTTTACAGAGTTGACTTTTCCACTTTTTCAGAAAGAATAAATTGATAACTGCACTTGCAACTTCCAGACTTTTCATTTTCAAGCTTGTAATATGTTTGATTTGTTAATTATGATTCCCCGAGTTTGAGTCAAGAAAGTGTGAGGTTAGGGAAGTTCTCATGAAAATTTGCATTGTAAGCAGATCAGCAAATAATGCTGTTGTGAAAGGAAACTTTATTTTAAAAATTGCAAAGAATCAAAAAGTTTTTCTTTGTTAATGTTTTTTCTGTCTTTGCATCGTTCAAATATAGGTTTTTTATTTGATTTATTTTATATGGCAATTACTTTCAGATTATACTGGAACTGGAGTTATAAGCAAGAAAGGAAAATGAGGTAGAAATTTGTTCTTCAGTTTTTCCAGCTGCCTATGTATTTTTTCGCTCTCTTTTTTTATGTATCTTCATTGGTTTTCATTCCAATTAACCAAAATGTATTCATTTGACCTTTACCCTATAAAAGAACATTAATTTAGTTAACAATTAGAAATCACAGTTCTATTAGAAAAAATACAATGAATTTTCAAAAACGAAGGAAATTTTATGTAAAACCTTTGAACTACAATTTTGGTAGTATTTTATACTTTATTTGATAATTCACCATACTCATAATATTGGTTGTATACGGTGACACTAGTCTAATTTATTCAATGAAATACTAGTTATTTGAATAATAAATAATTTTGACATTATTTGAAAGTAAATTGCGGAAAGGAGTGATTATGTTTAAAATTCCATTCAAATTTGTAAAATAACAAAACGCAAATGTTTTTGTTTAATGACCATTTTAAAAATCTAACTGCTTTATTCTTATAAAATGCTGATACATTTTAATTTTCTTATAAACAACTGAGTTCGAGAGACAATGACTGGACTGCGTTGATGTTTGTGAAATTCATAATGTTTTTCAAAAATGTAGTTTGAAAAATCGCTGATAATGAAGAGTTATCCAGTGCTGCCATCTGTTGTCTTAAATAGCTTTTTAAACTCCAACATTTTCTTTCATCGATTTTTTTTTTTTAAGTTTCTTTTTGCTTCTCTTTTCTTGAACAGATTTTAAAAATTAAATTTCAGACCGAATAATTTCTGTGATGGACGAATTAATTCCAAAATCTATAATGAAAATATATACCTTTAATAAAAATTTTCAAAAATAGTGCTGCCATCTACTGGCTATTCAAGAAATGTCAAGCTTTTAAAACATTTATTTTAGTGCTGCCATCTGTATTATTTTTTATCCATTACTAGTGATAATATTTTAAAATAAGAATAACTTATCTTTGAAATTTTATGAACTAGAATAAGTAGTAAATTTGAAATTCTATTAGAAAAAGAAGAAAAAAAAAATAATAATAATAATAATTGACAAAAAATAATAATATTCTTACTTTTATTTTCATTGGTCCTCTTGGTTCGGTAACAAAACTTTCTTTCAAATGAGAATGAGATGTTTCACTGATGTGAATCTTTCCAGCCTTTTCACAAGAAAATTAACATAGTTAAAATTATGCAAAATATTTAATCTTCATTACAAATCTAAAATGTAATTGTACAATAACAGGTTTATTTATTACTATTTTCAAATGTTACAGTTTTAAAATGTTCTATATAAAAATTGCTTTAAAAGAACTTGGAACATATGTAATAATTTGCGCCAATAATTAACGGTTTCTGAGATCTGGAGGATGCGTAGTGCTGAATTCGGATCCAACCTACGCTCATTGGCCACCCAGCTTCGGTGGATTTTTCCGAGAATCGCTTGAATGCAAGCTAAGTCACCTTAGAAAGACCCCTACGCAAGACACTCCACACGTATTTTTAAGTATTCTATTGTTTTTTAATTTATATCTTTCTTTCTTTATTCAATTAATTAATTCTTCATATTTTTGTCTTGGTTAATATAGTTCTTTTTGTCATTGTGATTATGGTTTGAGCATTTGTTAAGAGTAATTTTAGCATTATACACTCTTTTTTAACATAGCAAACCATAATTAGTATGCTCAATTCCTTCAAAGTAGTTGGCGAAATGGGGAATTCAACATGCTTTCATTTTTTTTTTTTTTTTTTTTTCCATTTCCCTCTTATTTTGATCTCTATCAATATTCTCACTTATTACATTGTCTTTGATTCTTTTCTATTGATTTGTTTTGGTAAGAATGTGGTGGTTCACGTTAATTATTAAACTTAGTTAGAACTTTCATATGAGCTGTGTTTATGTACATATTCAGTTTCGTGTACATCGGTTTATAAATACGTTTTTTATGTGAGTTTGAAATTTTCAAGTAGCCGTAATATTGAAGTAAGATGCCGGTTCAAATTGATTAATAAACTAAAGGGGCTACTATTTTGAAACAAGATTATGGATCGAGTTCGTTAATGAAGAGTTTATTGAGATCTTGACATAAGCTATGTATGTACTGAGTTTCAAACAAATCAGTTCATAAAAACATTTTTTGTATAAGTTTGGAATTTTCAAGTGGCAGCTACTTTGAAACAAGATGGCGGATCAAATTGGTTAAGGAACTCATCCAAGATATTTTCAAGGTAATATTTTCTACTGTCCAATTTTGGTTCGAATTGATTCAATATTACTGAAGTTATCGTAAAGTCAAAATTTCCATTATATATATATATATATATATATATATATATATATATATATATATATATATAAAAATCTAAACTGAAAATAGAAAAGATTAACGTTAAAATTAAATAACCCTGTTAAATATCATCTTTTTAATAGTGTTATTAGCTTTTAAATTTTAAAGATTAATAACTATCACTTAATGCATTCATTTATTTCATTTCAGAAGCAACTAGATCAATTAATCGTTTCTTTACTTTTAATATTTTCTTTTCACTAATGTTCGTTTTGGCAACATGTTTATTTCTACTATCTGTGTTTGGAATCGGTTACATGTGGACTTATTAAAAATACTTATTCCAATTTTCAATTTTGGTTGTGTTACTGTTTAATCTAATTTCCTTTTTTACTTTGTTTTGTTTCAAGATAGAGACTTGCGTTGTATATTGCTTGAATTAGCTATACAGCGATCCGAAATCTTGCATAATGCTGACAGAGATGCAAGTTTCCTGATGAGTGATCATTTCTGGTTTTCAGCATTTAAAATTCTATTTTTCATTTCATGAGTTCTCTTTTCTTTTGACAGATCCTTTTGGTTAATTTATCTCTTTCCATTTATATTATTTGATGAATGTTTTTATTGGATTAATGGATTATGCAAATTATCTCATCGTTAGGCTTATGTGTTATGTGTGTCATTTCTCTTCTGCGTAAGTACTTTAACATGTTACTACTCAGTGTACTTAAATTAAATTATTATCGTGACAATAATTTTATTCGAAATACATCTCATTTAAAATTTCATATGTTGGTATTTTCATCTATCTTTCATTTGCTGAGTGTTGTAAAGGAATTAAATTATTCAAATTATATATATATACCGGGTGATTCAAAATAGATGTTACAGCGATTATCTCGTAAACTAAGAAAGATAGAAACAAACTTCCAATTACAAAATTAGAGCAAATTAAGAGTAGATTTCAGATATGGCATTCTTTTGTACAAGGGGCTGTATACATATTAAATACGAAATTTAATTTTTATACGGCCCCTCCTATCATATGACTTATATTTAGAAAAATATTCTCCTCGCTCTAACAATCAAAATAAAAAAAAAATTATCTCTCTAAGTCAAAATCTCGCTGAGTTATTGCAATTTGAAAATTCTAGCATTTTTCGCCAAGTCTTAAGGGGTTGTATCAAAAGTGAGAAATTGTAATTACTATTGCTTTTGTAATAAGGCACACGTTGATTAAGCGTTTGGGGGGGGGGGGGAAGAAAAAGAAATCATTCAGAGGAAGACGGCTATTTTAACCTGTTATGTCTCATTTTCCCTAGTGAATACACAAGAGAATGCTCATTGATAATTTAACAAATAAAATTTATGAATAATTTATGTACTGAAAGAGAATTTTCAAATTCATTTTTCTTTCTTTATACATTCTCTTACTCATATACACGGTGTAGAGAAAGAATTGTTTTTGAGTCAAATTTCCGAAAATTACCTTTTGTTATATTTGCACTTCAAAAATCATGTTTTAGTGGTTGGTCTCTCTCTCTCTGTGTGTGTGTGTGTGTGTATGTGTGTGTGTCTGTGTATTATTAGAATATCTCAAGAACAAATAGTAGCAGAAAATTCAATTCGACATTCTAAATCCGTATCATATTGCGGTGCATTCGTTACGATCAGACAATTGTTTGTTTACAGGGTCATCTAAAAGAATTCAAATACATTACGTCTGTGAGCGAAATTTCTCATATGTACAGTGTGACATGTACAGACTGCCTTAAACAAAATGAAAAGAACAAATTTTTTATACGCATAAAAGCATGTTTTATGTAGATTCTGGTATAGCAACCATTCATCATTCATTTACAGGGTTACCCAGAGTATTTCGATATATTGGAGCTATACTCGGGAATTGCTGGAAGTGTATTTCATTTTGTGTTACTTGTTTTACATTTAACACTAAATTTACGTACACAAAATCATGTGTATATAGTTTATAGACAATATACAGGGCTACCCAAAATTAAGGTAAATATTTATTATTATTATTATTACTAAATGTAATTGGTCTAAGTGTTTGCTGCATTTTTTTTTTTTTTTTCGAAGAACACTGCTGACACAGAACGCAAAATTAATTTCTCATACCCATACTGTAAACAAAGTAGCTTTTGGAGAGATATCCCATTTTGAGGTCTGAATACGAAAGGTAAATTTTTATTCGTTGATCTGTATATATATAAATTATCAGCATAATTTAACAACAAATAATCTGGTGTGCCACTCACACGACTTTCTATTACCCTGAAATTTAATACCATAAATACAGGTTGGAAATTAAGAGGTAACATAAAGAGTACTGTTATGTAAACCTACGTTAAAATAATTCAAATTAGGCTTCGGAAGAGTTTTAATGATAATTAGTTCTGTGTGTGGGCGGATCTCCGGAAATTATTCGTTTCCTGAAATTTTTCGACGCAGGCAATAATCAAACATTAAAAAATATGGCTTTGGTAATAAGGAAGCCTTAAGGCGTGTAAATACACAAAACACAAGCGATGCATATTTAGCTTAAAAACATACATATTTATCATATGTCTATGAGGAATTCATTTTCATTCCTGAGCAGCTTTCCTGGACATGGTAAAATATTATAGTAAAGCGCTTTCACTAACAATAAAAAAGAATATTATAGCTTAAGGTCCCTCTTCACTCACCGCCGCCGGAAGCTGAAGCTAATGTTATTCTATGGGAAATCTTTCTTTACAAATAACTTATTAACTAATACATATTTTTAAATTCGTTTTCACATTTTGAAAATTCCCAGCTGTTAAATTGACGGACCTTTTTTAAAAAATTGTTTTTTTAATTTTTTATATTTTATTTTGAAGCTGTAAAATACGAATTTTCAATATGTAAAATTTTTAATTTTGCAATTTCAAAATAAAATATTAAAAATTAAAAAAATACATTTTTAAAAAAGGTCCGACAATTTAACAGTTGGGAATTTTCTGAATGTGAAAACAGAATTTAAAAATATGTATTAGTTAATAAGTTATTTGTAAAGAAAATTTCCCCATAGAATTACATTGGCTCGGGCTTCGGGCGACGGTAAGTGAAGAGGGCCGTAAAATATTTGCAACCCTGTATATCTTTTGAAAAATATGTACAAACCACAAAGTGCACCTAAATATGAACCTATAGTAATAATATACGGCACAACCTAAAATGCACTTCCATCAATTTTCAGCTATTGTCGCATTGTAATCTAGTTATTTTGTGTAGCCCTGTAAATGAACAGTGAATGATTTCTCTGCCATATTCTGCATGAGGCATGTTTTTATGCATATAAAAAATATATATTCATTTCATTTGGTTTAGTGCAGCCTATAGGTGTTAAACTCTACTTACCTGCAATTTCCCCCATAGACGTAATGTATTTGAATATTCTTGAGTGTCTCTGTACACGAACCATTTGCTTCATCTCAATGAAAAGCTTAGTGTAGCATTCCTATATGATACATATTTAAAATACCAAGTTTGGAATGTCTGCTGCAATTTGTTCTTGAGATAAACTGATAACAGACAGACACACATACAGACCAACCGCTAAAAACACGAATTTCATATTCAGGGAACCTCAAAACGTCTAAATATAACAAAAACTCACTTTCGAAAATTTGGCGCAAAAACAATTCTTTCTCTACCTTATGGGTATGAGAAACTAATAAGTACAGGAAAGGCGAATTTGGTACTTTGGATGCCATATCTAGTTGCCACTTGAAAAGTTGATGAAGGTTTGCAAGTTTCAAGGAAATTGGTAACACACTTGATTTTTGTTTTGATAAGTATAGGCACTATAATTAAACGGGGGTTGAGAAGGGCGGTAACCCCCTGGCATAGAATTATACATCTATACCATATCATACTCTATACAAAACATTATTTTAGAATATTAACAATAAATATGAATTTCCTTATGAGTTTTACAGTATAAAGTTATTTAAATGTAATTCATAAGAATATCTGTCCCAAAACGCAATACATTGGCATTTTTTGTGCGTTCCTGTATACATAAACCAATTGTAAAGAATTAATTAATGTCATTTTAAATAGGGAATATCATATAGTAAACCTGAATAACATATATCATTTCTGAAAATATTTACAGACACTGGGGGCGGGCAGACGGAGAAATAGACAGTCAGACCAAAAAAAAAAAAAAAAAAAAATGCAAATTGAAATCCTATTCGCAGTTAAAAATTGTTAGAAAATGTTTAATGTAAACGAAAATACAATTCCAGAAAATGTCCAATAATAACCCTTAACGTAACTGAATATTTTTGCGTGCCCTGTAAATCTAATGTTAATCGTACTGTACAGTATAGAAAGCATTCTTTTGTGCATATGAATAACATACTTCAATTTCATTAATATTTATGCAAAGTAATTAAATTTTGGTTTGTAGAAATATCTTCACATAGAACGCAATGCTTTGGAATACTTTCGGGTGTCCCTTTATACAAACCAGTGATGGTGTTTACTCCATTTTCTATAGAAAATATCCGATAGAAAACTATAATAACGTATTTCAATTTTATTAATATATGCGTAAGTTAAAGGTATTAAAATATGGTTTATAAAAATACCTCTCATAGAACACAATGCTTTGGAATACTTTCGGGTGTCCCTGTGCACAAGCTAGCAGATGTATTCACTCCATTTTCAATAAGGAACATCCGATAGTGAACTCAAATAACCTATATCAGTTTCAGGAAATTCTATGAATATTCACGGGAGTTAGAGCGCAGACACACAGAAGGACGGATGGACAGACAGACAAATCGAAGTCATTAACACCATTAACACTTTTCAATCTTGCTGGAATTGTTAAAGAACCGAAGTCATTAAATTTATCAACCATGATGGAAAGTGGTAAAAATAAAGCGCAAAAATTTCACACGGTTTTGCTAGTCTTTTACTTTTTTCTCTCTCTGAACGTGTTTTAATTTGCAGCTGACCCCTAAGAAATTTAACTATTAAATTTTTTAACATTACGAAATAATGTAAATTTGCATTAAATTCTTAAAATTGTTGATTTCACGTGTTTGAACGATTTTAGTTGCTATTTTAAAATAAAGGATCTTTTTTTAATTTTTCTCAACTCATAGATAACCCCCTAAAGTCAGCCCGTTGGCGTCGAAAAATAGATGCCAAAATTGAAAAAAAAGTGGTGTAAGTCATCATTTTCAAATTGCAATAACTCAGCGAGATTTTGACTTAGAGAGATGATTTTTTTTTTATTTTGCTTGTTAGAGCGAGGGGAATATTTTTCTAAATATAAGTCATACGATAGGAGGGGCCGTATAAAAATTAAATTTCGTATTTAATATGTATACAGCCCCTTTGACAAAAAAATGCCATATCTGAAATCTACTCTTAATTTGCTCTAATTTTGTAATTGGAAGTTTGTTTCTATCTTTCTTAGTTTACGAGATAATTGCTGTAACATCTATTTTGAATCACCCGGTATATAGGTATGTAGTTAATAGATTAACTACATACCTACTACTTAGCTAACTACATATAAATTAACTACATACTCTAGTTAATAGGTTAACTAGATGATTGCAATAGGTCGATTTCTAATGAAGATTTCTAAAGAAGAAGCTTATACATATATCTGTACTGATAAGTATAAAGGATTTAAGTCCAAAAATGTCTATTTTGAGTTAAGTACATAGTCAGACTCAGAAAAAAATTCTCTATCGATTGGTATAAAGGATTTAATTCTATGTCATTTAGTCTTTGAGAAAATCCATTGGTAAAAAAAGGACCAATTTAGAAATTTACCATTCATGTATGGTATAAAATATTTAATTCAATTTTTCCCGTTATTAAATGAAGGTTGACCACCACTGAATGGTATAAAGGGTAAAAATCAACGAAATACCTTTTCCCTAATCCATTCTTCTGATTTGTTTTTAGCTAGTTAAACTTTATTTTTCGTCTCCTGAAAAATCAAGAATATGGACTTAAATCCTTTATGCCTATCACTACAGATATATTCAATAAGAATACAGCTAAAAATTTTAAAATTTGAATTTTTTATATGAGGTGTCGTAAATAATTTATGTGCAGTAACCATACTGGAAAATACCCAATTAATGGTTGCGGACACATACTTAAGAAAAAAAATTAAAAGAAACATCTTTAGTTTGATCGACTTACTTCGCCATGTGTTTGCATTCTGGCCGCCGTATTCACTGTGTCTCCAAATAAGCAGTATCTTGGCATCTTCAGTCCGACAACCCCAGCAGCAACTGATCCGGAATGTATACCTGAAATATATATATATATATATAATTTGAATAATTTATTACCATTGTAACACTCAGCAGACAAAATATAGATGAAGATACCAACATAAATTTAGATTTATTTCGAATTAAAATTGTCACGGTAATAATTTAATTTGAGTACCAATGATTAGTAAAAACGTGTGAAAGTACTTACGCAGAAGAGAAATGACACTAACATATATATATATAGGGTAAGTGCACCAGTGATTGAAACTTTTAGAGCGATCTCTGATGTTTTTAATGTTCTAACCATCAGAAAATATTTTTAGAAATCTTAAGTTAGTACATATGGTGTGAAAGACATTCAGAACCACATATATGTTAAAATATACACATTTGATAACATTTTTTTTTCTTTAATGAATTTTTACTTGACACCCACTGAATGTTCCAGTAATTGACACTGCCAGTTTTTCATTTTATCAGTAATTGGCCCCCTATGTTCCAGTGTTTGACACTGCTAGTTATTCATTTTACCAGTTATTAGCACTCTGTGCTCCAGTGTTTGAGATAAAATGTTAAAATTCTTATATGTAAAATATATGATTTTATTATTTTTCTTATTTATTAATTATTTCGGGATAGATGCCAATCACTGGAGCATGCCAATCACTGGAGCACCTACCCTATATGTATTATTTATTTATATATTTATTTTTCGACCATACAGCAACTGATATCCATTAGATATCTAAATTACATCCGATTATCCATAAAAGGTGCAAAATATCTAAATAATGTCCATTAAAAGTCATGGATATCCTGTACTAATTATAGATATCTATTAGATGTTTAAACATAGACGAAATTTAGACTTGCCTTTTTCGATGTCTAATACATACTTTAGTTAATGTGTAGATGTAGCATGTTAGATGAAAACAAAAATTAGATATTTTCGATATCTATTAGATCCAACAAGTCCAATTATTGGATATTTGGAGATTTATTGGATATGTAACAGACATCTAATAGATGTAAAAAAGAGTGACTGTTGTGCTAATAGGTATCTGCAGGATATTCATAGAAATGTAATGGATCAGTTTTTAATTTTTATACATGTTTTTAGATGTCTTATGTATGTAAGTGACTGTGTTTGTTGTCACATTTCTCGTACAGCTATATATTATTTTTTATTTTATTCTATAAACATAAGAAGATTCATGAAAAATTTCAACCTCCGGTTGAAGACGAATATAAATGTACATAATGAGAATTGTTTTTAACTTTACAATGAGAAATATATATTTACACGTATATAATAATTGTCAACCAGGGCTTTTTTTTTCTTTTTTTTTTTTTTTTTGTGTGTGTGTACATGTAGGGGTGTTGCTTCATACCACTATCCTGGAGGGGGGGGGGACCCCTCTTCCAGTACCGTAATTGGTGGGGAAAACTACGAGAAACCTGAAAAGTGTACGTAACAACTCCACCTATCAGCTGATTTATCGACAGAACGAATTAGTAAAGTTTTCATAAAACCCATCTCACATATAAAATTTAATGCATTTATACACAATCGAAACTGAAATGTAGCCTTCCTGTAAGTGAAAAAAAAAAGTGAAGCACAGTAGCGTCACCTTTCAGCTGACAAACTCCTAAATTGTATCAGCATATTTATTATTATTATTATTATTATTTCTTTATTTTATTTTATTTTATTTATTTTGTAATAGCCATCTTACGCACCAAGTTAGATGCATTTATATACTATACAAGCCAATGTATAGTCTACATATGGAAAAATTTGCAGTGTAGTAGTGCTACTCTACTGCAGATATGCCTCCAAATTGAGCCAACTTAGTTTTACATTATCTTCTTGTTTACATATCAAGCATTTATAGATTACAAGGGATGTGTTACATTCCCTTGTATCCCATTATGTAGTCCCATTTATGGATGCCTTCCCATAAATGGGAAAAATCGCAGCATAGCAGCGTCACCTATCAACCGATATGCATACAAATTTAATCAGCATAGTTTTTTATGCTAACCATCTCACGTTTTAATGTCAAGTTTGGTGATTTATAAGGCTGAAATACAGCCTTCTCGTTTAGGAAGGAAATTGCAGCACAGTAGCGTCAGAGGGTGCGATATTTTATATCAAGAATAGGTAGACGCTAATTTATATTAAGATATAACTAAATAAAAGATTCGTCATATTTAATGTATTAGTTCTTGGTCTGGTGCTTTCACAAATTTTGTCACAGATAAACACACATCATTTCAAAATAATCAAAATACGTTAAATCCTCTTAAGAACATACAAAAACTCTCAGAAAAGGCTAAAAATTATTATGAATTTAATACTTTCTTTATATATATATATATATATATATATATATATATAAAATAAAGTAATTATCAAAGAATTGGTAATTCGAGAAATTATAGTGATATTTTTGTTGTTGCTGAAAACATTTGATATTTGTTGTGATTTTGTTGTTGACACTGAAAATAATGTTTTGTTGGGAAAACCAAATCTTTCCGTTGACTGATTTTATTTTATCATTTTAACAATAATTTTATTCAGTTAACCAAACCAACTTACTTCGATTAACCAAAACGATGTGGTTGAAAGAAGAGTATACACTTATTGAATAATTCGGTAAGCTACGTCATAGATCTGACTGAACGAAATTGTTTGTTTAAACCGACAACATAATTTTGTCGATTTAAATATTGGTTAAACAAACGAAACTATTTAGTTAAAACAAGAAAATAATTTTTGTTCCAGTAACAAAAAAAAAAAAAAGAAAAGGAAAAAGAAAAAAAAAAAATTGTGGCTATATAAACAAAAGAATTTGGCTGATTTAACAAAACTATTGTTGTTTTACATTTTTTTTTTTTTTTTTGCGTGTGTAAGTGAATTAAAATTTTTTCGTTGTTAAAGCGTGTAGTTCAGAAAGCACTACTACGTACCGATTCTCACCATGACCTTTTCGCCTCCGTAAGTCGGGGTTAGTCTTTCTACTGCATCCACCATGTCGAGAGCTGCACGTGCGACGTTCTGTGCATGATCCGGTCTCCGCTCTGGAGCCCCACTGACGAGCATATATACTTGTCCCACAGTTTCTACCTGATTATATAAATATGACTTTACTTTATATTACACAGAATTATTTGAAAGAAAATGAATTGTAAAATGAAATAAATATTTCTATATAAAGCAATAACCACTTGCAGGAATGACATAAGAGGAGTTGCCATGCGAACGTCGTATCAGCATGCAGAGTAAATGCACTTAAGGGGGTGCATCACGGATCGTCAAGGTCATCCAAAGCCCATGTTATTCTATGGCGAAATTTGTTTATAGAATTATACATTACCTAATTGTTATTTTCAAATTCTGTCTTCATATTCCAAAAATACGCAACCATTAAATGAGTACCCGTTTTCCAAAAATTTATTTATTTTTTAATTTTTTATTTAAATTTTGAGTTTAAAAATGCGAATTTTCACTGATTGCATTTTTCTCCTTTTTGAGCTGTAAAATGAAATATTAAAATTAAAAAAATTCAATTTTTAGAAAACGGGTACTCATTTAACGGTTGTGAATTTTCTGAAAACGAAATTTAAAAATACGAATTAGGTAATGAGCAATTCTATAAACAAATTTCGCCGTAGACTTACATGGGATTTGGTGACTAGAGACGGGGAAATCGTAAGAGGGGTCTGTTCAAGATAGGCTGGTGCAACAGCAGCGCTACTGCAGGAGCCATATTGAGTCTACCAAAACATTAGTTAGCGATGTGCTTGTTAATCATGGCTTCTGCGGTCCCGATTTTGGCTTCATGTTTTTTCGGGCATCTCATCTCCTCTTTTATCATTTCTCCAAAAATAACTAGTTGCCTTATTTCTGTAAAGAGTTATTAAATATTTGGCTTGAAAATAATTTGTCTATGTTCCGTTTCAACTACAAAGCTGGATGTCAATTATCCAGTTTTAAGAAATTTGGAATCAGAATAAAGAACCTAAATCTCTTTTTATCTTCAACATCTCCCCCTCCCCCTTACTTTTTAAAAGTTATGAATATGCGTATTCATTATGCTGTATGAACAAAGGTATTTAGTCACTTTCGAATTCTGAAATAACGGTGTCTGTCTAGCTCAGTCGTTAGTCACATAGGGTCAAATGACTGTGGAGGTGGGACATTTATAACTTTTCTTTTCACACTGAACATTGACACTGACAAACTGAATTTTGGTAGGGATTTTCCTCACGTATATTGGGTTTACAATTCAATCAGTTTACTAAAGAATTCAATAGCAGCATTATGGATAGCTTTTTCTGTATGCAGAGAAAAAAAAGGAGAGGGGGCGGGCAGGCAATATAATAAACAGATGAAAATTGTTTCAAATTCGTTCTTTTTATTTTATTTATTTTTTATTTGGTAGTACTAAAATACTGTAGATGCTGAAGGACATGACTTAAAGGGGGTGGGGGGTGGGGGGAAGGAGCAAAATTTTCAAATTTGTCAAAAATTTTGGAATTTTACTTCATTTTTAACCTCAACATTATGTACAAAAGCTTAAACCCTCTCCGATTTTTTTTTTTTTTTTTTTTTTTTTTTCTAGCTACGGCCTTGTAAAATGCTGGATGTTTTATAAAAAAAAAAGAAAAATTTAAGAATTTTATATTAAGAAAAAAAAAAAAATCACAACCAGATGGTAAACCCTTCCCTTGTGCACGGCTCTGTTTACAATCCTGAAATTCCAAGAGAATCCATCAAGTATTTCTTTGGCTATACATTCGAAAGCGTCCATACGTTTTTATGATTACAAAAATACAAAAAAAACCTATAAAAATGCCGATACCTTTAAAACATTGCATGCGTCTATATTTGCAAGGGGGATACACAAAATAAATGTATTAAATAATGTTGATACCTTAAATACGTTGTATGCATCTATGACCGTATCAAATAGAGAGAACACATCGTTGATACAGGTAACGGCTTCCATGGCCGTTAGGCGAGCGCATAACTCTGAAAATTCAACCACTTCGCCGAAAAGAACAGTCACTTCATCGAAAGACTGCAAGGGAAAGAAAACACATTAGGCATTAACACATGCTTCACGAACTTGAATTAACACTTTGTAAGGTCTTTTACAAAGCCTAATTGAAAAAAGAAACAGCGAACTTAGCTATGTGGCACTCATATCTATGATTTTAACATGCACTGTAAATCTTCTGGTTATAAGTAACAAGATGTACAGTTACAGTTAGAGCAGAATTAAATTAAAATCAAAAAGTCATATTATACAATATATTCGGAAGCCTTGCCTTCGGATTTAATTCCTTAAATATTGATCTTAAATTGCAAAGTTACTAAAAATAAAGAGTACAGAATTTTATAAAATAAATTAAAAATTTCACGAGATTCAATTTCAAGAATTACAAAATTTAAATTTTTATATGCCTCCCATACAAGAAAATAATTGTCGATTGAGTAAATGTTTCCCATACACTAATTAAAGTGAGGTTCAAAATTTCTGTGTTGTATAATAATAATTTAAAAAAAAAAGTCTCATTGGTATGACAAGATATGCAGCTTACTTAAATCACTTTTCAATGTATCGACATAAGTTCTCTGATATAAAAAAGATCTCGTTTCAAGGATCCTATACAAATTACGAGTGAAAACAATGATAACATAAACAAATAAATACATTTGTATTTTAATTTGTTACTGATCCAGCAACAAGTTTGTTTAAATATAGCTCTAGAACAAGTTTATGACATAATGTTGAAATTTTATACATCTCCTAGTTAGGTTATAGGATACATATTAGTCACTGAAATTTTTTAAGTTGTATAAAAATTTAAATTTTGTAATTTTTTTAGTTGAATCTTCTGAAAATTTTGATCGATTTTATAATGTTATGGGCCGGCCGTCTTTTTTCAATTCCTGCTATTAGTTCACACTCCCCCTATATATATATCTTGTACAAATCTTGCAATCGATTTTTAACTAATTTCCCGACTAGCTAGAAATTTGAAACTTTAAGGATTGCTCAGAACTCGGTGACAACACAATACTTCGAAGTCCGATTTTCGAATTTTTTTATTAGTTTTCTTATAATTAATTAAAATATGAAAATAATAACATCCTAATAGCGTTAAAATAGCCATTAAAATATTAGCTATAATTTAATTGGGGCAAAAAAAAAAAAAAAAAAAAAAAAAAAATTACGAGTTCGTTTTCTTTCGACATAAAAATAAATACGTTTAATTAAACGTGAACATTAAAAAATTATAAAAAGTTAAATTATGCGATTCATCAGAAAATTTTAAACATGGTATATAAAAAGGTTTTTTTTTGTTTTTTTTTTTTTTATCTTATAATTATTTTTATTTAATTTTGCACGCGCGCTTTTTATTTCCTAAATCAAAATTATCAAAAAAAAAAAAAAAAAAAAAAAACTTTTTCGATAGTGTTTGTAAGTAGGAATTGACTTTAAAAATTTTTCTTTTATATTACTTGTTTTTAAGCATCTTTGTAATTTAGAAAATACCTAATCTCGCCGGCATCCTTCGCCCATGTTATTCTATGGGAAAATTTGTTTACCTAATTACTCATTACCTAATGAATATTTTTCAATTCTGTTTTCACATTTAAAAAATTCATTAAAGTTAAATTAGTACTTGTTTTCCAAAAATTGATTTTTTAAAATTTTAGTATTTCATTTTGCGATTAGGAAATGAGAAAAATGCATTTTGTGAAAAATCGCATTTTTGAACTCAAAATTAAAATGTAAAAATTAAAAAAAATGAATTTTTCAAAAATGAGTATTCATTTAACGCTTATGAATTTTCTGACTGCGAAAACAGAATTTAAAAATATTCATTAGGTAATGTGTAATTGTAGCAACAAATTTTCCCATAGAATAACATGGGCGAAGGCTGCCGGCGAGATTAGGTATTGTACTAGGTATAATATTAACTAAGCTGTCTAAAGTAAAAGGAACTGATGTGTATTTGAAACTGGAGGATGTATTTTATAAAAAATCCTACCTCGCATGTTCCAATGGGGTCTTCTCCATTACGCAGCCTGAGCGCAACTGCTTTTGGTATCATGGAATAGAGGAGGTCGTCTCCCTTTTGCTTCCACTCATCCAACATCTTCAGATTTTGTTCAAGTTTTCGGCTCCTTTGCTCTTGCTTGAAAAAAGAAAGGGGGGGGGGGTAAGAATTACAGTTAATTAGGATTATTTGAGCCATTTTCTTACTAAGACAGAGATACAAAAATAATTCTTCTTTAAAAAAAAAAAAAAAAAAGTGAGAATTACAATTTATTAAGATTATTATAACTTCTGTTTAATTGTTTCAAAGTTTCAAGAATAATCTTGCTTTAAAAAGAAATAAGTAAGAAATGCAATTACATCCCGCGACAAAAAGATAGGAACAAAGGGTTTTTTCTTTGATTTTTCATAAAATAACGTTATCTAAATTGTGCTTATCATTTATTATTATTATAAAATAACACTGGACTAATTTTTGTTTTAAGACTAATTTAGAAAAGTTTTAAGACTAAAAATTTTCTAATTTAAGACTACACTCCTCGACAAAAAAGATAGGAACAAAGTTTTTTTTTTAATTTTTCATAAAATAAAATTATCTAAATTGTGCTGATCATTTATTATCATAACAAAATATTATCATATCAGAAACATATTAAATATTTGAATCATATTCAATATAATCATATTTAAAAATTAAAAATTAAAAAAAAAAAAAAAAAAAAAAAAACTTTGTTCCTATCTTTTTGTCGCACTGTGTAGTCTTAAATTAGAAAAATTTTAGTCTTAAATTTTTTCTAAATTAGTCTTAAAACAAAAATTAGTCCAGGAATAGTGTTATTTTATAATAATAATAAATGATAAGCACAATTTAGATAACGTTATTTTATGAAAAATCAAAGAAAAAACCCTTTGTTCCTATCTTTTTGTCGCGGGGTGTAATTAAAATTATTTGAGCCATTCTTTTACTAAAAAAGAGTTACAAGAATCATTTTGTTAAAAAAAAAAAAAAAAAAGAAGAAGAAGTAAGAATTAAAATTTATTAGGATTATTTGATAATCTGTATAATTCATTCAAAATTTCAAGAATACTTTTGCTTTAAAAAGAAATTAGTAAGAGTTACAATTGGTCAGAATTATTTGAGCCTTTGTTCAATTCATTCAAATTTTCAAAAATACTCTTGATTAAAAAAAAAAAAAAAAAAAATGAAAGAAAGAAAAAGTAAGCTGTACAATTAATTAGGGTTATTTGGACCATTCTTTTACTATGACAGAGTTACAGGAATCCTTTTGCTTGAAAAAAAGAAGAAGAAGAAGAAGAGTTATAATTTATTAGGATTATTTGAGCCTCCATTTAATTCATTCAAAGTTTCAAGAATACTCTTGCTTTAAAGAGAAATTAGTAAGGAATTACAATCGGTTAGGATTATTTGAACCACTGTGCAAATCATTCAAAGTTCCAAGAACACTTTTGCTTAAAAATAAATAAATAAAATAAAGTAAGAATTACAATTAATTAGGAGCTACTTTTTAGTTCAGAAATTGTTTCAAGAGTGCTCTTGCTTTAAAAGAAAGAAGGAAGAATTCTATCTGATTAGGATTATTTAAGTCATAATTTAATTAGAAAAAGGTTTCAATAATTTCCTTGCTTTGAAAAGAAATGAAAAACAACGTTAAAAGAGCACAAATTAAAGAAAAATTTAAAAACTAGCAAACTATCGTTTTGGCACCTCTAAAGTTCCTTCATTGAAAGTAAATATCAAAACAAAATAAAAGGAACTATGAGAGCCAAAAATCCTGAATTATCTCAAATATAAAGTTATGTATCTGCTGAAAAGCAAACGAATGAAAACGTAGCACAAAAACCATTGCAAAGTAGGGGTGAAAATATAAAAATATATAGGGGTTGTATTTCTAAATAAATTGTAACTAAATTTTAGGGAAACTCGGCATGTCTGAGGAGTCATTTACTAGTGAATTAGTTTCTTTTTTTTTTTTTTTTTTTTGAGGATACGGAATGCTTCCCAAAAATTTGGATCGTGCATTGGTACTTATTTTTGAATGGTAAAGGCATTAAATAATAATAATAATAATAATAAATAATAATAATAAATAATAATAATAATGATAATAATTATGATTATTAAGTTTACTGTGTTATGGCAGCATATTCAATATCTTCCTTTACTTTCATTACCCTACTACCGTAGGTAATGGAATATTTTATTCTGCCAAAAATTTCGATATCGGGTATTTACTGGTTTACGGGCGCATTCGAAAGTATTTCCCGGTCACTTCCCGAGTTGGGAAATGACGTCACGCGGGAAGTTCGGGAAATTAGAACTACCATATAGGAGCCATGTTTGTTTATATATTTGTTTCCCGGGAAGATGAGATGTGTACGGAAGTAGTTATATCTCGGTCATTTTTCCTATATGGTAGTTCTAATTTCCCGAACTTCCCGCGTGACGTCATTTCCCAACTCGGGAAGTGACCAGGAAATACTTTCGAATGCGCCCTACGTGTTTTAAGAAGTCTCCTGAGTCCACACACAAAAATGAAGTTTTTTGCAATTGGTCAGTGTGTATGTGTAAATGTGTAGGGAATCTTTGACTTACATATCTTCAAAACTAATAGAGACAAACGACCAGAAACGAAACTAATAAAATGAAACTAACAGAGAGAACGACGAAACTTCAGTATTAAGACAGATCTAGATTAAAGAGGATTTTTTCAACTTTTGCTAAAAATTAGAAAGCAAAAGTGGGACAAGAAAACCGAAAGTGGAACCGTAGGTCAGTATATCAAGAACAACACTAACTATTTTCTTCAAAGTTGCTATAAAAACATCCTTTTATATGTATTTGTTGATTAATTAAGGAAAATTAATAGACGTTCTGTATAAATAGATCAGTTTGAGATTTCACAAGTGCGTTCTTTTAACAACAATTCTACGGATTTTCTTTAATCTCGCTATATTAACTCTCTTTTAGATATCCTTTTGTATGTAAGTTAGTTCCGGTAAATAGATGAGTTTGCCAAGTTTTGGTGAAAATCGGTAGTGGGAGCGATAAAACAAACTTTTCTAATAATTTTCTTCAAGTTTGCTACATAAACCCTTTTTTAGATGTCCATTGATGCATAAATTTTCAAGTGTCATTGCTGAAAATACTACTTTTAACTTTAAAATTTTAACTTTAACAAATTTTAATTTTATGTTTAAGTTATTTACTAATTATGATTAAATATTACTTCTGTTTTGCTACCTAAGGTCAATATTACAAATTTAGAATCCATTGCATTTTAAATTTATTTGATAAATAATGGTATGACAGATAACACTTTTCCAAGCTTCAACTTCATCATGCCCATGCAGGAATATCGTCTTATCACTTACATTCTTCATCTACATATAGACTATTTTAACACTCATAGATATTAACCATAGTCATAAGGTGAACAGTGGCGAGTTCAAATTAAAGAAAAATAAAATTATCTGCTCTTGTAAAATGTGATCCCAAAGAAAGGTACACAACTGTAAAAAAGGGGAGGTAACCCTTAAATGGAGGTGGATTTTTAGAAAGGATTCAGACCAATTATATCTTTTGATATTATTGGCATCTTCTTCCGCTTACAACGTACAACCTTATAAGTTAACCGTTTCCTGAATAACCCCATACTACAATTCGACTGTATATAACAATTATTTTTGCTATTGAATTTTAATACGAAACTATGCATTCTTTAAAGATATAATTACAGAAATTTTACTGTAATTGTATTTTTTGATAAAACCCTATTCTCTTTTTTGGAGGAATGATATAAAGGAAGTCCAGAAGAATATGAAGCTAAAATTATAACCGAAAAGCCATTAAGTAATATAGTTACATAAGAAATTCTGCATTGTTATAATGACATATGTAGCATGGATCATTCGAAACGAAAGTCATTAACCAAATATTTAATATTTTTTGTGCAACAATTTTTCAATATTTTTTTTTTTTTTGCTTTAATCGGTTTTTAAACTTTTTATCATTCTTTATTCTGTTGACAGCAGCACTTCTCCGAAATTTAACAAATGGTGTTTCAGACGAAGTCATATTCAGAAAAAACATTACATTTCTTAGAAAACGCGATTATAAATGATGCTCTTATGCCTAGTTATTTTTCACCTGATGATGGGCTATGCTATTATTTTGATTTTTGCAATTTGCGTGTGGTATTTATTGACAAAAGTAATTTTTAATTAAATTAATTATTATTTTCATTTAATCAGGCTATAATGTAGTTCTTTCAAACTAAAAATTTCTCAAAAATTAAAAGTTTTTTTTTTTCTTTTTTTCTTTTTTTTTTTTTTTTTTTTACATATTTATGACCAGCTATGTATATAATAGCCATTTATAAAATAAGTTTAATTTTTTAAAAGATAATATGTAGTGAACGTTAAAAGGTTGTATTACAAGAAATAAACAATTACTTTTGCTAATAAATCTTTAATATGAAATTAAACTATACCTTTTTCGTTTTATCTTCTTGATATTCAAAAGATAATTTAAGAAAAAGTAATTATTGAAATATTCAAAATAAAATATAAAACCATCTGGGCAAACTTTATCTTTCTTTCATCCCAATTATAGCCAGTCATTTTTATTTCCTACTAATTATTATTATTGTTACTTTTAACCAAAAAAAAAAAAAAAAAAAAAAAAAAAAACCAGTAAATTAAGTGTTAATTTCCTTTTTAATATTAAATAACTACTTGACATATCCACATGATTGGCTTTCTGATTTTATTTTCAAGGAATTGCCTCCGGTATTTTCTACAAGCATATTTCTTTTGAAGTACTACATTAATATTCTATTTTTAATTTTCCGTTTTATTAATTTAAGGATTGGCCTTAAAATAAAAGACGTTCTTCTGTAAATACAAGAAAGTAATATCTCGTATTTACTTAATTTTAAGTTGTGTAAATTTTAAACGTTAATTTTATTACATTTACTCTCGTAATGAGGTGTGCTGGTATTTGAGTTGAGACCAATTGACTACACGAGGGTCCTAGACCTGGGTGGTGGTCTTTCCTTGGAGTCCTAGCCCTATGTACGCGAGTTTCGGAGAAAAAACAGGATAAATACTGAAAGGCTAGGTCGACGAGCGTGACCTGGGATCGAATCCGGCAATTCCCGCCTATTAGCTTTGAGCGCAGAACCGCTCGGGCCTTTGTAAAGTAAGGAAATTTAGTTGGGGGGGGGGATTAACTAAAAGTTATTTTTTGATAAATTGTTGAGAACTACAAGTGAAGAAAATTATCTTTATATGCAAACTGCACTCAAGGCTTTCCACAAATTTTAGTTTTTTCTTTTCTTCTCCTTATTACAAATTTATTTACGTAGATTTTAAAACTTATTATTCTTTTTCTCTTTCTCTCTCTTGACAAGATAATACACAGAATATTAATTAAAATAGTTTTTGTTTTTGAGGGGAAAGGAGGGGGAGGAAGGGAGTTGTAAAATAAAGCTTATAGAATGAGTGAAATGAACCCCTTTTATTTCTTGAGTGGACAAATGTAGAATTATAATTTTAAAATTTTTAGTCATAACCTGAGTTTTAATAATTTAATTAATGAAACAATAATATATGAATAAAATATGTTAAATTTGCATAAATATTGTAAAGTTTTCTATCATACAAAATATACCTATGCATAATATCTTACTTTGAACAGTTTCTAGTGGAAATCAAATTTTACACGATATGAACATATATGATAATGCTGTAGATATACTTAATAATGTTATTTTATAAATCTATAACACCTGAAATTTTTTTTAAAAATAATATTGCGTGAGTAAAATCATAACACCGAGCATATAACACCCATCCCCTCTCTATAAATTTTGTAAAGATTTTTTTTTTTTTTTTTTTTTTTTTTTTTTTTCCCTCTCTCTTTTGATGATGGAGATGTGAGAAACACTTGTGGCATTTTGATTTCATACCGTTGAAATAAAGCAACAACAACAATAATAATAGTAATGAAACCTATTTAAAAATACTACATTTCTATCAAATATCACGTAATGGGCTTCACAAATATAAATATTTAATTCTGAAATTAATTTTAGATTTCTATAAAAATATTAGAGCAGTCGTCTCAAATTCAACGAAATCTAAAATTTCAATGATTGTAAAGTATTTATATGTACAAAAGTAATTTCATTACTTTAAAAATGTTTTTATTCAATATTTCGTTTTATATGACACAACATTATATGTGGGTAGAAAAGAAGGAGAAAGAAAAAGATTTTTTTTTTTTTTTTTTTTTTGATAGAAAAAATAAAATAAAAGTTATTGATAGGAAATAGCTGTAGCTCATTTTTTTCAAAAATGTCTTATAAATCAAATTAATATTTTGTAAACAATTTCACTTTAGGTTCAATTGCTTAAATAATCCCACAGTGCTCAAATTTGGTTTCTTAAAATGCTTATTGATTTTTTTTTTTTTTTTTTTTAAATGAAAATAGCATTAAAATTTGAAGATAAATATTATATATCATTAATTAAGAAATTATACATATTAACTACTTAAATTCTTAATTTTTATTTTTATTATTTATTTTCAATTTATATATATTATTATTATTATTATTATTATTATTATTATTCATTTCACAGACAATGCATTATTTATTCATTTTCATTCTTCGCATTAATATTCTTAATGTCTCCTATTATATCCCGGAAATAATCAGCGATAACTATGTTTGAGTACTAAAGTAGCACGATCTTGTATTATTATTATTATTATAAATATGATTTATTTCAGTTAAAACTAGTAGTTCCCTCATAGAGACATTTGTTTGAATATCATATCACTAGCAATCAATGTAAAAAAGTTAATATTTTCTATTTTTAACTCTTCGTGTAATGTTAATGGCAATCCATGGCAGTCTTTTGCTTTTATAAGACTATGAAACATTGTTGCAATCTGAATAAAAATAATTTCAAGTCTCACTCATTTATTTTAATGTTAAAACCAATTGTTTCCTGACGGCGACATGTGCTTGAATTCTTGAATATCCTATGCATAACAGTCAACGTAAAAAGCATAACATTTTCTAAAATATTCTTTACATTTATAAAACTACAGGATATTGTTGAAATAGGAATAAATTAAAAATAAAGTAAAAACTTACAAATTTTACTCAGTTATTTTACTATTGAAACTAACTGTCCTCACACAGCGGCATTTGTTTGAACGTCATATTCAAAGAAATCCATGTAAAAAACTAACATTTTATAAAATATCTTTTGCATTTATAAGACTATAAAACGTTGTTGCAAACAATCCGAATAAAAAATATATTTGCAAGTCTCCCGCAATTATTTATAAAAACAATTGAAAATGTATTGGAAAGTTTACGGCATTTCTATTTGAGACTTTAAAATGCAGCATAAAAAACTTTTATCGGGATGTTTTCTAACAGAAGCATGTTTCTGGATTAGTGACAAACTTATCTTGTCAAAAGGTGGTGATGGGGGGAGGGGTGGGGATGTAAACTGAACAATATAAATTTTAAGTAAAATAACTGTTGGGTGGTCGTCGTATAGTGGTTACAGTCGCGGACATGCAAGTTTTGATATGATGTCCAGTTCACGGTTCAAGTCTGGTGCAGATTAGTGTGTACTGCTTCGGTGGTGTATAATAATTTCTCCATCACCGGGCGCGTACATACCAATAGATGCCATGCAGTTTCTTCGTCAAGGATTTTTTTTTTTTTTTTTTTAATAGCTATGTTGTAAATTTAAAAACACATACGCTTGCTAATTTTTTTTTTATAAATATTTTAACTTTAGATAAATAATTATTCGAGATAATAATAATAAATATTTTCCATTAATTTTTAGTGCTCATACATAACTAAATTCTAAGTTATCAAAATACACAGGCTTACAAAAGTGTTAAGCAATTTCTGTTTCAAATATTTTGATCTTGAATTAATCAAGTTAATAATAATAATAATATTAATAATATTAATAACGCGTACTTATGCGAATTAAATATTCCAATTTTACATATATTTTTTACCGAAATATAGTTATGTTGTCAATTTAAAAATTAACACGCTTGAGAATTAAATATTTAAACTTTACATTAATAACTGTCTGAGATAATTTTTTTCCATCAACTTTTAATGTTCATATATTATTAAATTCTATGTTATAAAAATAAACAAGCTTACACATGTGTTAAGCAGTTCCTGTTTCAAATATTTTTGACTTTGTAATTAATAACGTTTTTAATAACAATAATAATAATACACGCGTACGTGAATTAAATATTTTAGTTTTATATATATTTATTACCCAAAAATAAATTAAGTTATGAATTTAAAAATAAATACGCTTGTAAATTAAATATTTTAATTTTATATTACTAACTCTTTGAGATAAACCTTTTCCATTAATTTTTAGTGCTCATATATTATGCAATTCTATGCTATCAAAATACACAAGCTTACAAAAATATTACACAGTTTATGTTCCAAATATTTTTGGTCTTGTAATTAATAAATTTTTTAATAATAATAATAGTTATGAACACTTATACAAATTAAATATTTCTGTTTTACATATATTTTTATCGAAAAAAAAAAAAAAAAACAGTTATGTTATAAATTTAAAAATAAATACGTTTGTGAAATTTTAATTTTAGGTAAATAACTGCCTGAGATAATTTTTTTCCATAATTTCTTAGTGTTCATACATTATTAAATTCTACGTTATCAAAATACGCAAGCTTACACAAATGTTAAAACAGTCTCTGTTTCAAATCTTTTTTTTTTTTTTTTTTTTTTTTTTTAAATCTTGTAATTAATCATGTTTTTAATAATAATAATGCTTACGTATTTGAATTAAAAAAGCTGTTCATATATTTTTTACTGAAAAAATAGTTATGTTACAAATTAAAAAAATAATACGTTTGTAAATTAAATATTATACTTTTAAATAAATAACTGGCTGAGATTTATTTTTATTCATTTATTTTATTTTTTGCATGAAAAGTCAGTGTTCATACATTATTAAATTCTAGGTTATCAAAATACACAAGCTTACACAAGTGTTAAACAATTTTTGCTTCAAATATTTTATATATATATATATATATATAATGATGTTATAAGGAGTTAATATACGATATAATTTGATTTTTCTATGGCATTATATTAAAATAGGTATTATTCTTATCTTCATATCTATATCAAATTTATACTGGTCAAATTATTCCTATCACTTTTTTTTATACACATTAATAGTCATTTTTAGTATAGTTATTTAATACTTTATTAAGCACTTCTGGATTATCGTGGCAATATACATCCATTTATATATTATTGAATAACTATTGAATTTTTTCCCAGTTAAAAATAAATAAATAAAATAAGGTGCATTCATTTTTTTGTGTCTAGCTGTTTCATATAGTATTAAGTATTTACCTTTTTGTTATCGAAATGCATATTCTCTTTTAAACAGATTTCTTTTTTGTAATACTACAACGCCATTAAACTATTTTCAATTATTAAATTAGTGAAAATTAAAATTATTAAAATTATTATTAAAACTGAATTTCTAAAATTAAATGATTATTATCATTTACCATATTTAATTTTCATTTACATAATTAGTATCATTTACAATTATTACTAAATATATTTTTTATCACTAATTTAATTAATTGAGTGAATCATTAAAATTAAATTATTTTATTTATACAATGCTACAACTCGCAATTAAAAAATAATATTTAAATTAATAAACGACGATTTAAATTTCCAGAGAAAACTTTAGTACTAATATAAATACATAAAATCGAAATACTGTTGAAACACTTAAAAAAACAATGCAAGCCTTTTATATTTCACAATTTTGCATTAATATTTATAAGTAATTAAAAATATTTATTAATTCTATAACTAGAATAAATTTACTAGAATTAATTTTTTTTAGACATTTGCTTTCCAATGTTTAATAATGCATAAATAATAATAATAATAATTACTCGAATAAAATACAGTAAAATGTTCTTAACTTAAAACTTGTCAAATAGTGGGGTATATCTTCCGGTAAGAAGACACAAAAAAGAGATGTTACTATAGCAGAACGGATTTAACCTTGGACTGTATTATTAATAGCATAATTTTATTTAGGCAACGCTACAACTTGCAGTTAAAAAATAACAATTAAATTAATAAACGGCGATTTAAATTGCTAGAGAAAACTTTAGTACTAATGTAAATTAAGTTAAAATGCTGTTGAAACACTTAAAAAATAAATAAAAAAATAAAAAAAATCACTGCAAGCATTTTATATTCTACAAATTTGCATTAACATTTATTAGTTTTTTAAAATATTTATAAATATAATTAGAATGAATCTGCTAGAATTAATTCTCTTTCAGACATTTGCTTTCCAATGTTTAAAAATGCATAAATAATAATAATTATTATTATTATTATTCGCCTAAAATGCCACAAAATGTTGTTATCTAAAAACTTGTCTGTTACATACTCCAGTAATAAGACGCTTAGAACAGGGGTGACTATTGCATAGTGGATTTAGCCTTGGATTGTTAAGTTTAAGATGAATAATAGGATGCTGGTTCAAGTCTTGTGCACATTGGTAGATATTATCCGGCTGCTGTCCTTATGATGATCCATCATCTGGAGATATCTGCCAGGTGAGCACATGACAATCGTCAACATTTACCAAAAAATGTTTAATCTTTTCGGATTATTGAGTTATGATTTTATAATGAAAATATTAGTATTAAAAGATATCTTTCATTTAGAAAATCAACTCTCTTCATTCAATTAAAAAATAAAGAATGGAAAAGAAAAGAGATTATCCAAATATATATTTTTAAATTATTATTTGTAAACATTAAATAATGTATTGTTAAAATAAGTACTTTTATTTGTTTTTCTTAATACAAAAACATAAGTAATAATAGTAACCAAAGCATGGTCCATAATTATATATTATCTACTTATGGATACTTTGTAATTATTGAAGCTGAAATTATTTGATTCATTATAATGGACTTTGGTTTAAAAGTTATTCAGTATTACCGTTTAAAATCTTAAAAGATACAACTAAAATATTTTAAGCCCGTTCTATGTAAATTACCTTTTTTTTTTTTTTTTTTTCAATTTTCCTCTTCTTTTTTTCTTCTGCGTTTCGCTCTGAATAAAACCTTTCATATCTTCATAATACAATTAAAATATCTTACTTAAATTAATTTAATCTATATAACGTATATTATATACAACTGCCAGTAAAACATATAATTTTGATTTTTCTGATTTAATGGATATTACATATAATGAATTAATATGAAGCTTTGTGAATAAAATTTTTCAAGAGAGATATTAGCCATTATAAATTTTATTCTTATTTAGGGATTTATATGTGAAAACTATGTATGTGTTTTAGTGAATTATAAGATTTATATTTGAATGTTTTAAAAAGAATTTAGAAACAACTTTTGTAAAATATTGAAGATGAGGATTAACATAAACAAATTTATAAAATAAAATTTAAACCTTAAAAACAGTAATTTTACTTAAATACCATGTAAAACCTTATTATTACTATTATTATTTTCTTTTGTGTATTCTTTCATATTCTATAGAAATTTTGACTTTCTAACACCAGATGGCAGCACACTTTTAATACATAATTTGAAAAGGAAAACAGCAAAAGACGGCAGTGCTTCCATCTATGAACAATAAATGCGTTTTTTATTTATATTACTTCATTTTTCAATTTTAATCCGAACTTTAAAAATGAATAAAAGTAATTAGAGTCCAATTAAAGGATAGGGACACCTCATCTATCGAAAAAATAAATATTTTCGTTAACTTGAACTAATAGATATATAAAATCAATTTTACACGAAAATAAGCATTTTTGATGACTGATAGATATCTATAAACGCTTGCAAACACATTTAGATTAGAGTTCCTCGGATCGGAAACCTGCGGGTTAGCCGCTTTGAGGGTCCGGTGCAGGTCAGATTTCCATTAATTTTTGACCCGCGGGTAAGTCTGAGTGTTACCTGCAAGCAGTGTTGCCAGATGTAAGGATTTCTCCCTACAATAGGGATTTTCAGCTCTGCTTTTTGCGTAGGGGGGGAGGGGGGATTTTTTTTTTTTTTTTTAGGGATTTTTCTATTATCCAATGAAAATTATAAAATTCTTTTTAAAAACTCAAAAAGTTTTAAACTTATCTGTAAAAAAGTTGCTTACTTTTGAAACTTTACCTTGTTTCTGAAACATTATTTTATTACAGATTGATGCGAAGTGAAACATCTCAAAGCTCAGAGTTGTCAACATCTATAATTTATTCCAGTGTATTATTAGTACCATCCTCTTTTCGTACTTCTACTATTTTTTATAACAGTAGTTTTCTTCCTATTTAATCTTAGTTACATACTGGGGAAAATTACTCAAGAAAATAAGTAAGAGAGAAAAAAAGGCATTTTTATGCTCGCTCCGGCATAAATTATAATAGTTGGAAAATTTGCATATTTTTAATATGTTCTCCTTTTTATTGTTTCCCTATTATTATTCCGAAATGGTAAATTTATTATATAATTTTAATAAAAAATATAACATTTATTTAATATTTTGATATAATTAACATAAAAGTTTTAAAATAAATTGGACAATAAGTCATGTACATGTTAAAATTAAATTTCCTGGAAATGCCAATTGTTTTCATCAGCAATTGTCAAGTTATTTATATACACCCACCCCTCAAATAAATATATTGTGCAGTACAAAATATTAATCGTAAATATCTTATACTTATTCAAAAGTGTATTTTATTTTGTTTTACGTCAGAATGCGTTGCCTTTCGTTTTCTCTTGTGCTCACACCACCCATTTCGTGTAGCCACACCCCCTGCCTAAGGAGTCGGAGTAAGGTTAAGGTAATCTTTAACCACGTTTCTTGCGACCATGGAAGCCTCTGCGCATGTGCTGACTGAACGAATCCACTGTTAAAATAGGGGAGATAATTTTTTCGTTGAGAGAAAATAAGCGATAAGGGAACACCGCGAACCGAATGATTGGATATTTACTAAATTCTAACCTGTCGGTCAACTTTTCACCCCTCAAAGATTTTGGAGTCGTCCTCACTGCTAGGCGTAGGAAACGTGGTTGCACTATACCTAACAAGTCGAGTCGATATATGCTGGTTTAACATTGATTATTTATTACTAAATTAAATTTATTAGGTAAGTTTGATGTGAAAACATGCCAAAGGAGATTAGTTGTTTGATTTAATAATTTAATAGAATACAAAACTAGCAGTATTAAATTTAAACAAATTATAGAAACACAGTCCATTTTATTTACTGTGTTTTCACGAATATACATATATTAGGTACTTGTTTTTATTGACCGTTTGTTTCAACAATCAACTTATGTGTATATTAATAAGAATGGATCATTTTATTTATTTATTTATTTATTTTTAATGCTAGAAAATATTAAAATAATAATAATAATATGATTTTATATAATTTCTATTAATAGTTTTGAATCGTAGGGTATTTTGTAGGGTAACAATATTTTAATGTAGGGAATGTAGGGATTTTTTCACCATTTAGTAGGGATAATTTAAATTTTCATCTGGCAACTCTGCCTGCAAGGTAAATGTTTACTTCAAAGAATTTTTACATTATTATTATTATTATTATTAATCCAACTTTTTGAATGCAGACATCGTCCTCCATACTAATTTTAAGAAACATGAGTTTGGTGGTTACAATTACAATTATGTAAATACAAATACTCAACTTTTAAAAGTTAGCTTTATAGTAAAGCCATTTGTTTTTCAATGTATATTTCCTTTCAGATTTTATTGTTTATTTATTGTTTATTTTTTTTAATAGAATAAAAATATTTGGAACCATTAAGATTTTAAATTGTTGAAAAAAATTTTAATTTTGTCATAGTCACTGAAGTTTTTTTTTATAATTAGATAAATATACTCGTATATATATATATATATATATATATATATATATATTATGGGCATATAATTTTTTGAAAGATCTGCCCTATCACATTACTGTATTTTGTGTAATAGAATTTTAATTTAGTTTATTATACAACATAAATTTAATAATACATTATTACGGGTCGTTGGTCAGAAACTGCGAGTTCGATACAGGTTGCGGGTAGGGTGCGAGTCAGATTTACATGACTCGACCAGGCCTCTAATTTAATAAATATAACGTTTGCTTTTAATTTAATTTTTCTCTAAGACCATATAGATTATAATCGGCGTTTTACAAAAAATATCATGTCTCTATAAAAAACATTGAATATCAAAATTGTACTTAGACAATTAAAAAAAAACCATCAATATACCTATTTATCTATTTTCAAATTTAATCGTCTATAATTAAAATTAATAAGCAAATAAATAATTTGAAAAATTGCATCAAACAGTTAGTTATATTAGATAATTTATCTACAGTGCTATAGAGTAATTATATTTCTCGTTTATTAAAATGATATCTTTCTTATAAAGAGTAAAACCTTTATCGCTATAAAGCTATATAACTAAAACTAAAGTTTTGAGGTCTTAAAACACAAGGTTCAGCTTGGTCGTTGTTGGTTAATTAAAGGCAAATTGACTAGAGGTCAGAGGTGGAATGCCTTCCGTGGAGGGGAGTCTTTCGTCTTTCTTTACGTGTGTCCTCGCCCGTATTTACGCGAGTTTCCGGAAAAAACCATAAAATAATCCGAAAGGCTATGATGATGAGAGCGATCTGGGGTTGAACCCAACTATCCACCATAATTTTTCAGTTTTTTAATATTTTTACTTTGTATGTAACTTTTTGGTTTTTAAAATTAAATCCAATTATTATTATTATTTTATTTTCCAAACAAAGTTTCAAAGTGAATATTACCAATAAAATGTTTTTATCGGTCACTTGTTTATAATATTTCATTAAAAATTGATTGGAATACAAAAAGATAGCATGTTACATCCCAATGCAATCAAATTAAATTTAAACTATCTTAAATTTGACATTTCTTTTCTTTTCTTTCTTTTTTCTCCTCGCGGTTTACAATGTTGATGGGTGTTTTTTTCAGACTTGAGCGAAGGCTTTTGCTAGGCTAGTGCCTCTGTCGAATTCTTTTTGAAGGACCCGTATCTTCGTGAGTTTCCGAAAAACAACGAAAACTCCGATGTGGTATAGAATGAAAAAATATTTGGTTTGGTTCCTATAGATTTAGTCAGCAGTTAAATTTCTGCATCATTTCTTAGAATTTCTATAGTTTTACCAGTTGAATTCCTGCATGATTTCTTTTTTACTCTAACTTCAATAATATGTTTAAAAAAATATTCTAGAGGATTGCTGCAACCAAGACTGATTTACAAAAGAAGAAAAACAAATAAATAAGACACAGTAAAAGAATATAATTATTTCTTATGAAATCGGGTTGGGATTCGATTTGCTCCAGGAGAGGTCAACGGACCTCCCTGCAAACTTTTTTGGCTCTGCGACTAGCTGTTTGCCTACAAAGCGATACATATACACACACAACTTCTTTTACTATGTGTAGAGATATATATAATGAAAACCTTTTCAAGCATTGTGCTAAATAAAATAATAAATATCACATAGAAAAAAGTAGATTTCTTTTTTAATAATGAGAACGCAAACGATTAAAGTATACAACATCAATACTTCTTAATGCTAAATAGGTATATGTAATTTTTAATACACTGCAGGCTATTGCCAAACTTTTGCAAGCTAAATATATTGAGCAACTTTTGTCAAAAGCTCATTTGTATAGAGTAAAAATTAAGCAAATTGTTGAGCAAAAAAGAACGAGCAACAACAAAAGAACGAGCTAGATTTTAGGTATTTCCCAGAGTTGAAATTTCATAAGGAGTTTATCTCTTTCTGCGTATTTAATTTGAAGATCTAATTATTTCAATCACGTTGCAAAAGTTCTTTTCTTGTGAAAAACTCCTTATGAACTCACAAATCTTAGTAAATAAATAAAAGTATGTCAGAGTTACAAGCCTATAAGGGTTTTTTGAAATTTTGCTAATTTTAGGCAGATTTTAACACAGATTGGTCGGAGTAGGTAAATTTAAGGCCAAAGTAATTCTAAGGTTTTTCTCACGATCACCCCATAGGTAAATTCGGGACCTAACGTTGGTTGCGAATTTACCTATGCTTTCCCCTCTTCTCTTGTAAACTGAGGTTTTTATATAAACTCAAAAATCTAGTATATATATATATATATATATATATATATATATATATTGAAAACCTTTTCAAACATTAAATTATATGAAACCAAGTATCATATGAAGAACTATAAAAAGTGAATGAAGCTGACTAAAAGAAAAAATAAGCAACCCGATATTGAAGCATAGAAATTCACCACTTTTTTAAGGGTATTGAATGAATGTTGTATGCAAATTAGGTGATCTATGCTGTATGCAAACTGCTAAAAATTTACAGCACAGTGGTTGATCAAATTACTAGATTTTTTTTTTTTTAAACATTTTTTTCGATTAAAAAAAAAATACTGGATGAAATAGCTCGAAACTTCAGGCATGCAAAAGAACATTTAAAAACTCAGATTTTCCACTATCGATTTAGTTCAGAGTGCAAATAGGGGACCAACCCCAAATTGCAGAAGAGCAAAAATACTTTGGTTCACCTTGTATCATAAAAAGCTACAAATGATAACGCTACAAGTACAAATAATTTGGCATTAACACATTATTGCACATATTATGTACAATATTTATATGTTTTGTTGGGGGAAATTGCGCAATTATTTAGGTAGATTTTTTTTTTCTTTTTTTAATTATTAATTCTGTGGCAAGTTTTTTGCTTATAACTAGAACGGATTTCCTTAAAACTTTACAAAACTTGCAGAAAAAATGACAAAACTTAGATAAACATTATTCTGAAACATAAAAGTCACACGTATAACATTTTCTGAGATATGAGCATTTACAATAAATATTTTTTTTACTGGGAAAAAAACATTTGTCATCCCTGAGAGTGTCCTGAAAAAAGGGCAGAGAGTACGACCCCTGCTTAAAGTAAAAGTGATATGAAATAAAGGCGGAGCTAAAAATGCTCTGGAATAAATTAAAGGGTTGGCAACTCTGCATTTATAAAGATCTAAAATAAAGTTAAAAATTAGGGTTTAAAAATATTATTTAAAATTTTTTTATTCAACCTACAATTTAAAATTTTCATAAGATGGAATTATTTCTTTTATCTTCCGAAAAAATAAAAAGTTTTAAAGTAATAAGAGTCAAACCATAGCCTCCTAAACTAGATGCCTTCCACGTGGCTCGGAAACGTGGCGGTAGACAGCGCCACCTTGGTACAGATTGTGCGACTTTTCTATTCAACAGCCACCAAAAAATTTTTAAAGTGGGATTTAATATACATAAAAGGCGAATACAATTGAAGAAACATCGATTGTATGTATCATATATCACTTCTTAAAATTATTGGTGACAGTTGAATAAAAAAGTCGCGCAAGCTGTACCAGGTGTCGCTGTCTACCGCTTGAACTGTTGCCAAGTTTTCGAGCCACGCGGAAGGCATCTAGTTGAGGAGGCTATGGTCAAACACAGTGTTACCAAATTTAGGAACATTTTTAATTAATAATCACCAATAATTTTGACGAGTGATGTTTTGTTATACATAATGGATGACCTAATCTTCGAAGTGATTAGGCAACCGTTACAATAAAAATTTAGAGGTAAATATTGAATAAAAAAGTCCCTAAATTTGGAAACGCTGATCAAACCAGGCAGTTAATATGCAGCTAGTTTTTTTTTTTTTTTTTACCATACTCTGTGTTTCAAGTTTTCAACCTTTATAAACACATCAATATTCTAAAACCTATTTTAAATTTACTCTTGATGTAAAAAGAAACTGTCTCATCATGAGATTCTAGTTTTTTGTAAATTCGACTATACTTGAAAGAAAAAAAAAAAAAAAAACAGTGTACATGATTTATGCCAATAAACAATAGCAATAACAACGAACTATGTGTCCAAATAAATTGTTATTTACTTTTTGATCCTTTGTAAAAATATTCTTTTTTTTTTTTTTTTTTTTTTTTAACTTAACATATGACGATAAATTTCTTTTTATAAAATAGGAAATTTAAATGCAACAAAAATGCTTTTCTTTTCTGAAAAAAAAAAAAAAAAAAAGTTTATATGCTTTCTTCATCTTCCTAGCAGGGGAAGGGGGGGATGCTTCAATGCATTTTTAGCAGTATTTTTGGTTTTATAATCAGACTGCAGGAAAATAACTGTCATTTTCCCTAAAACATATGGTAAAATATATTTTAGAAATTTGATAAAAAAAATTGTTATCGCAGATGCAATATTACGTTGTAACTGCAATACTATCTCATTTTTGAATAAGTTAATTTATTATTAATTGTATTAACGTTAATTGGTATTCTCAAAAAGAGTCAGTTAATAATAATTAAGGTGAAATAAATATATAGCAGAATTTACATACTAATGAAGTAGAAAGAAAGAAAAATCTTGCGATTCTCATAGATTGTAAATCATTTTCCAACACTATTTGCTTGTTACATTGTTAACTTCAACACATTTTGCCTGTGCGATGACATTTAAAATGTATTTTTATTTTGTTATAGTTGAGTTGAAAAATGTCTCACGAAAACCATACATATAATTTTTACTTTAAAAGAGAAAGTATCACCTATATTGTTTTTAGTAGCTCAATTCTCTGCATTAAGTCTAAAAAATGTATATACGCATTGAGTAGTATAATAAAATTTAATATAATAAAAAAAATAAAAACTCCCAAAATAAATGAGTCATTCCAGATTGAAATTTCATGTATTGAGTGAGAGCTTCGTATATTTGCTTTGTTGAAATAGATCCTCTTGTTTAAATATTTTATTAAATATTCGCTATATTGCATGCTTGGATAAAGAAATATCTCTCGTTAAGACGGTATCGTTTAAGATGGATTTCTCGTTATTACGTACAGACACAGAATCCCCGGCTAAGACCTATAGGAATTGTATGTAATAAACATCTCTTTATACGTACAATCCATTCGTTAAGATGGACATTTTTTCCCCCTCAAAGCTTACTTTCTTCGAAAAAGAGTCAGTTCCCAAAATCTTTTCAAATTCGTTTTTTTTTTCTTTTAACATGGAAAAGGTGCAATAATAAAAGGGTTAATCTCTTTCACTATGTTTTATTGCACAGTGGGAGGTAAACAAAATCGAAAAAAAAAAAATAATAATAATAATAAAAATATATAGACACGACATTATTTCATTATTTAAAACATGAAAATCTGACATTGACAGATTTTAATTTAGTGCCAGAGGCCTACTGCTAAACTTGTTAATATCGACAAATTCTTCTTTAGTTAATTCGTGACGATCTAAATTCCATGATAAAGTTTTCATTAAATCAAACCAATGTGTTTCAGCTGCAGATACTGTAACAAATAACGTTGGAAGTCCAAACTGTCTTATAGCCGCAAAACAACGTTTTTTCTCTTTTTCTCAATGAGGGGGAGGTGTGCCTTGGGGGGGACTCATGTCAAAGTTGTACCTTGGGGGGGACTCATGTCAAAGTTATACCTTGGGGGGGGACTCATGTCAAATTTGGGCCTGGGGGGGGACTCATGTCAAAGTTGTGCCTTGGGGGGACTTCATTCAATAAATCCCCATTCAATAAACCGACTGAAATAGGCCCTTAGCACTATTAAGAGTGACGTATAAAAATTCGACAACGCTGTACCGACTGAAATAGGGGTACCTTGGGGGGGGACTCATGTCAAAGTTGGGCCTGGGGGGACTCATGTCAAAGTTGGGCCTTGGGGGGACTTCATTCAATAAATAACCATTCAATAAACCGACTGAAATAGGCCCTTAGCACTATTAAGAGTGACCCATAAAAATTCGACAACGCTGTATCGGCTGAAATAGAGGTACCTTGGGGGGGACTCATGTCAAAGTTGTGCCTGGGGGGGGGACTCATGTCAAAGTTGTGCCTTGGGGGGACTTCATTCAATAAATCCCCATTCAATAAACCGACTGAAATAGGCCTCTAGCACTAATTAAGAGTGACGTATAAAAATTCGACAACGCTGTACCGACTGAAATAGGGGTACCTTGGGGGGGGGGACTCATGTCAAAGTTGTGCCTGGGGGGGACTCATGTCAAAGTTGTGCCTTGGGGGGGACTTCATTCAATAAATCCCCATTCAATAAACCGACTGAAATAGGCCTCTAGCACTAATTAAGAGTGACCTATAAAAATTCGACAACTGTACCGACTGAAATAGGCCTCTAGCACTAAAAAACAATATAACTTCTTTTTTTTTTTTTAAGATAGACTATTACGCACTATCACCCTTTTCTCTTTATGTACAATATCAAGTTGTACTATATGAAGGAAAGAAGTTTTGTAAGTAAGTAATGTTTTTCCTGCGTTTATATTTTTAGTGAATAAAAGGGTTTGAGGAAACAAATTTTCATTCGTATTATACTGTGTATGTGTACATAATAGAAATTTTAGAGTTCATATAGAACTTCAGTTTATAAACTCCTGTTATAATGGACTCTCGTTAATATGGACAAAATCTGCTGGCCCTTCATTGTCCGCTTTAACGAGAGTTCACTGTATCAATATTTCATTACATTCATGTGTAAATTTATATACAATTTAAAATAATTTAGTTAAAATAAACAATCATGTTGAAATCTTAAAACTTGAAATATATGTGTGTGTGAGAGAAAGAGAGAGTGTGTGTGTGTACAATATGAGTCAAATTACCAAAATTTAGTACATATTTTGGTAATGTCATTTATAAATAGGCATAAAAGTTACCGATGTATTATAACAGATTTCATTAAAAAAAGACGATATTTATAAAATCAAAATAATTCTCACAAAATTACAAATCTTAAAAAATTTCACTTTAATAAGTGTAACAGCAGTATTATTAATTAGATTGTCATACATAATAATAATAATTTATCATTACGATGATCAAACGCCATGAAAGAGGCCTTAAATTAATCAATAAATAATTACGTATGAAGTGAAGCCTTATACAATGCAAAAAATATTTAAGAAGTTAATATGAATTGTTACTGAGACATTGATATACGATGCAATACACAACAAATATGAACCAAATATAGCTGAAAAAAAATTAATAACTAGACTATGGAGCGAATTAAATCAATTTGGCAGGAGTCCAACTTTCCGCAAATCTTTGCAAAACCATACGATTGCATAAAAAATAATTATAAGATAAAAAACTTTTTATAAACCATGTTTTTAAACTTTCTGTTGAATCATAGCTATAGAACTAACTACATTAGCACTTTATCAATGCGTATTGTTACGAAATTGTAACTAATTGTATTTATTTTTGTACAAATTCTTTCAAAGAGGATTAGTAAATTGATAAAATGTCAATTTTCTGCATTTCCAGGTCTTTTTTCGCGTTAAAATAGCTTAATTTCCCCTTTAAAGCGCATTAAAAAGCTCTAATAGGCAGGTAATGGATTTGGCTCCAAATTTGGCGACTTTTTGCCCTTTGCAACTTTTCTAGCGACTTTTGGCGAGAAAATGCTTATTATCGACATACCAAAGATGGACGCTCTAATGTGATTGGTTAAGGAGTTCTGAGAAATTTCCCTAACACTCTGGGTTCGGCAGAGATGTATAAAAGGAGCTCCAGCGCTGAAATCTTTAAATTGATAATGACGTCAATTTTTGTTAGATACATAATTTAACTTTTTATAATTTTTTTAGGTTCACGTTTAATTAAATGTATTTATTTTTATCTTGAAAGAAAATGAACTCGTAAAATTTTTTTGGCAACAATTAAATTATAGATAACATTTTAATGGCTATTTTTATTGCTATTAGGAGCTCATTATTTTCATATTTTAATTAATTAAAAGAAAACTATTCGAAAATTCGAAAATCTGACTTCGAAGTATTGTGTTGTCACCGGGTTCTGAGCTACTGTGAAAGTTTCAAATGTCTAGCTAGTAGGGAAGTTAGTTAAAAATAGATTGCAAGATTTGTACCGAACAAACAAACAAACATACAAACAAACAAACAAACAAACAAACAAACAAGAATAGAAGTTAATAAAAACATGGTAAAATAAGTTAAAATGAAGTTAAATTTAATTAATTAACAGAATAGTTACATGACCAAAATGTAGAAACCACTTTTTTTTTTTTTTTTTTTTTTTAAATGAGATTATTGAGTAGTGTTAAAAATGTCAATAATTAAGTTAGGTAACGGGTTTGATAGCGACCGCCAGAACACCGCGTGGTGACCAACTACTCTATGAAGTGCTAGAATACCCCATAGAAATGAGCTGTGTCCAGAGGTGCTAGGAAATTACTTCTGACTGTAGACTAAAGGTCTGTACGGGCCGAAATTTCGAGGCCCGGGCCCGGCCCGGCCCGTACGAAAGCTTTGCTTACCCGGCTCGGCCCGGTATGAAATTGAAAAATTCGACCCGGGCCCGGCCCGTTTATTTTTTCCCAGTGTACGGCCCGGCCCGATTCAAAAATATGAAAAATTAAAAAAAAAAAAAAAAAAAATGCATGCTTTTCTATGAAAAAGATTTTTAGTATGTGTTTTGCAGAGGTTTTATATATCGAAGCAATAGAATCTTCTTGTTGAACAAGATGATTATAGATAAACAAAAGTTCATTATTACAGACGTACAAAAGGCACAAAGACAGACAGAAAGTCAAATCAAAAATATTAGCACTCATGAAACAATATAGAATAGTATTTAAAATCGTTATTACCATACCTGCCAACATTTCTAATTTTCAATCAGATTTAACACCAGTATCTATAAAAAGGATTTTGCCATATATATTTTCGGCGAACAAATAAACTGGAAACGTTTATAAAACTTTCCGGTATGAAGTCTCCGTTGAAATAACGGAGACTTGGTACCTATGTTATTACTAAAAATGCACGTTCAACCATTTCCTCTTATGTACCGTAATATTATTAACAAGATTGCAGTTTTTGATAAATATTCATATAATAAACTCTCTATATATATAGTGCCACCCCGTCGGGGAATTTCTGGTGCCACTACTGTTTCTTGGACTGTTCCAGAAAACCGAATAGCGACTTTTGTGGTACTAATGACAGCTTCATTGAACTGCTACTAGAATATTCGATGAAATATAAATACTATTGGACTGTTTCAAGAATATTCCTTATAATCGTAGTTTTGATATACTATTCGAGAAGTTACGCTGAATAAAGAGCATCCCCCGACTACAACATGCCTATTTCTTTAGAAACTACTTTATTACACATGAAAATCGACAAGTTTTTTCTTAACAATATACTATATATTTATACATACACACCTGCCAAAATTATAATAAATATTTCATAAAATTTTTAGTCACAACTTTTTTTTCACACGCCTTTTTTTTTTTTTTTTTTTTTTTAAGAGTATCTTTCTTCTTATTTAATCACAGTTACATTTGAAGAAAACTTCTCTAAATATTAAAAAGTTACTTAAAAGTTACTTATTGTTAAACTGCAGTTTAAAATCTTAAATCAAAGTTTATAAGTTTAAAAATGCTGTTAAAACAAAGCAAAGCACAACATGCATAGTACTTAATTTTTTACGTTTTTTTAGGAAATTCCTTTTTTAATTTTTATTCTGAAATGATAAAAAAAAAATAGTATATAAATTCAGCGACAGATAAAATCTTCGTTTAATATTCTGATATAATTAATATTAAAATTTTAAAATAATTTTTCCGCTAAATTTGTTGTTAATTCGAGAGACATTTCTGTGAAGTTTAACTTGTTTCCATTTCCATGAGCATTTTCATAGGCATTAAGTACTCATGCGTTTTCACAAAAAGAAATTAAATAATGTAGTAAAAGTCGGAAATTTTACTTAGAAAATCATTAGTATCACAAAAAAAAAAAAAAGGGGGAAACTGTAATATTTTTCTTGTAGATATTTGACATTCTGTTATTATCATAGCTGCCAAAATTTTAATTTATTCCGAAGTTTTTTTTTTTTTTTTTTTTTTTTTTTTTTACCTGCCTTTATTTTACACCACTTTATTCATAGAAAAAAAATTCCTCTATAACTTCGATAAAATAAGAAACATTAAAAAAAAAAAAAAATCTTTTATAACTTTGGTAAGATAAGAAACAATTACAAATAAGTGTGTATAAAATAAAGGCGGGGCTAAAAATACTTCGGAATAAATTAAAATGTTGACAGCTATGCAGAGCTGTCAACTTTTATAATTTATTCCGGAGCATTTTTATCCCCGCCTCCTTTTCACACAAGAAAAATATTTCTTTCTAATATACGATTATTATTCAAGGATCGCCTTCTCCGCCTTTTTTTTTTTTTTAGGGCACTTTCAAGGATGAAAAATTTCCAAGCTTTATATACATATATATATATATTTCTATGCTGTATAATTACAACACATTATTATGAAAATACCATAAAAATTTCTCTATAAAATTAGTGGTAGCAAAAAAAGTCCAAAATTTCTCATGTTTGAAAGCGCCCTAGAAAAAAGGTAGAGAATGCGACCACTGTATAGATTTATATAGATGACACGAATTATTAAAGGTGATGGCTACTTTATGGTAATGAAAAAGGGAATATCATTATAACTCGAAAATTAATGCTGGAAATGAGCTTTATATTTTGGAAACTCATGTTTCTGATAATGTTTATTCTATTTGTGCAAAAATTAATATAGGTCACTATTAATATATATATATATATATTATATAAATGAATAAGTTTTTGAGAAGACATGAAATAAAATCGGCCAGAATTATTTAACATTAGCATCCTCGAATTTTGACAGCTTAAAACTCTAGGCAAAATTGAGAGACTTATATAAACTATACAATTTTTTCGTGATGATTTTATCCAAGTAACAGAAAAAAATTGTCAAAAATGGGGGTTGCTATTGAAAAAAATGAAGCTGATGTCCATTTTATTATCATAACTGCCTACTAGTACCCCTTTTTTTTTTCCTTTTTTTTTTTTTTCTTTTTTTTTTTCCCAGAAATCCTTAATCGAAATTTTTAGTGAATTTTTTAGCAGTTTTCTGTGATTAAACCTGATAAGATTTTTTGCAAAGAAATACTGTTGTTAATAAACCGTAGAAGTTGGCACCTGTGTATTACATAGACGGCCCCTTAATCAAAATCTAAATATACCATTGTAAACTAGACGTTACTATTAATCAGTATTAGTCAGGGGTGCAGGTGCAGTTTATTTTATTTTATTTATTTTGATGACTGTACTTTCAGATTTCATCATAACAATGCGAAGAAACTAGGAAACAGATTATAATAAAAGTTTTAAATATAACCGTAACAACTGAAGATTACATATTAAAAAATGTGTAACTTAGAGATGGTGAAATAATGAAAAAACCCTAAAAACTATGAGGAAAAAAAAAAAAAAAAAACCTCAGGAATAATTTTATCAGGGGTACTTGCAGCGTTCCCAACTTTTATAATTTATTCACGAGCATTTTTAGCTCCGCCTTCTTTTCGCACCAGAAATTTTGTAGATTATTTCTCATTAATATGTGACAAAAATTATATTCTCATTAATATGTGATTAAATAAGAAGAAAATCATTTTTCAAAATTTCCGGTATGAAAAAGAGGCGGAGCTAAAAATGCTCTTGAATAAATTATAAAATTGGGAACGCTGGGTATTTATGACAGTTATGGTGAATTAAATAACATTGTTTTTGTAAAGGTGGAGTTTTTTTCGCTAACAGTTATTATCAGTACCCGATAATTTTATTAAAGGATCGGAAAGGATGTACTTTACGGTAATAAATGAATTATAAAACTTTAAGTTTACATAAATGGAAACAAGCTAAAAATTACATTATATATAACTAAGTTCTGTTTAATGTTTTGAAGAGGATTTGTCTCATTTATTTTTTTCTCTTTTGTCTCCCTAAATAAGATCATAAAAGTTATCTGGCTTTAAAAGTGAGTCATATCATGACACTAGAACGAAGATTCAGCGTCAGAAAGGTTTTTTTTTTTTTTTTTTTTTTTCATCGTTTTTTTTTTTTTGCCTCCTTATATCCAGCCGCCATTAGACACCGGAAGATAAATCTCCGATGTCACTTTACATGGAAAAAGAACAGGACCAGACACTCCCTAGCGAAATTGATATTTATTAAAGCAGTTGATAGGAAAAGTGAGATTTTTGTTTTAAAAAATAAAACGAAAGTGATAAGTGTGCATGATAAAATTCTTGTACTACACGAATAGTCAAACAGCTTTCTGCTTCCTACGAAATTCTTATGTTTGTGCTGTGAATTTATAGATATTATATTTAGTTAATTTGCTCAGTTATTTCCCTTACTTATTTCATCAAATTTTCTAAATGCGCTGGAGTTTAATTATTGGTTTAATTATTTGGTTTAAATATTTTTCGGGTTCATTTACACGATGAACTCAATTTAAATTTTTCCATTTTAAAAACATGTACTTTCAGGATTACATAAATGTATTCTTACTAAATATATTCAAGCTTTTTTCGTGAAAAATGTCCGCTATTTCGAATTCCTGATTACTTTTTATGAATGTAGAGTGAGTATGAAATATGTTACTTAAATTCAGAAGAAAAGTTTTTTTTTTTTTTTTTTTTTTTCCAACTATTAAAATATTTGCCCAAAAGTTTTTAACGGATTTAGAATCCATTTCATATCTTTAAACTTTATTTATCTATTTATCTATTTAAATTCTTGATATCTTGGGCAAGGTTGAAATTCGCGTAATTAGATATTTAAACTGTTGAATTTTTCTGCATTTATCTCAAAATATTTTATTTGGTATTTATGATGATAACTTTACCTCATTTTCACATTAGGAAATTTGCAAAATTCTAATAGTTCTAAAATTAAAATGAATACATAAATAAATCTGGAAATACATGTATAAAAATCGAGCGCTTGGTAGGCGCAGACCGACTCGTTATTTTATATTAAACAGAATATTCTCTAATTTATTGCAGCGGGCAATACATGCCTGAATTTTTAGACAAAAATGGAAGCTTATTTGAATTTCTATTATCCTTTTTAATTGCAAATACTTTTTTTTTTTTTTTTTTTTTAAGAAATTAATAAATATTAAACGATGAAAAGAGACAGGTCCATATGCAGGATTGTTCGTAAAACAAATATATATACAGTGGTGCACCGTTTATACGTTTTCCAAGGGACCGTTCCTAAAAAACGTATAACTGAAAAAAAAACGTACAACTGAAAATTCGTTTTAACATTAATACACAATAAAGCATCATATTAATAATAAAAGTCTAATCAATTTTCATGATTTCCTTTACATTTATTCGAATAAGATACATTTTTAATTATATTTAAAATATTTTTAAAAGGTTGAATAAAAATTAAATGATAATTAAAAATATAGAAATTCAGAAAATCTTTTCAAGATTTCGATTTTAACCTTTAAAGACAAAGCCTATTTTTCTCTAAACGAAGATGACATTTTTGCAAACGATTAAAAGGAACGAAAGAAAAAAAAATGTTTCTCCAAACGTAATGTCAAATAAACACGATAAGAAAATCTTCCAAGTCGCCCAACGGAAGTGAGTAATAAATCTTCAAGTTTACAAAATGCCTATAAAGTTGTAGACATTTTTCCTTTCATACCCCATTCCTGGAATCAATTAAAAAAGAAAGTGGGAGTTCTTCAAGTGGTCACTGGCTACTTGTATATCTACCATTCAACCCAGTCGCCAATTGCTTATCTCTGAAAATTTTTCTGACTCCCTCCCTCCCCGATATCGATGCAAGTTGTACTTTCTTCTATAGCCGCACTTTGTTACCTTAGTTCTAAGAAAAAATATTTGAAAAAAAAAAAAATAATAATAAGAATAAGAATAAGAATAAAACACAAAGAGCATTCTAAGTTTTCGCGGTCAAAATGGTCCTTTTGTTTGATTGCAATAATCTTTTCATCTAATTCCAGGAAAAAGTAACGAGTAACTATGGTCGTAGACCACAAAATTGCTATCTCAACCTTTTGTAGATGAAGCTGGATTCGTGTCTATGAGTTCATGTTGCATTTAAATAACTACCAACCATTCCGATTTCTGGATACTGCCATTTCTTTATATGAATTATTTTTTATTTTATGTAAACATTAGTAGCAGTTTTATATGATTAAAAAAGGTGAAGATTTCTATAAAAAATTACCAATATGCAAAAAATCGAAACGGTTGGCAACTATGCATTTACTTCTAACTGTAGCAGATTGTTGATAACATAGGGGATAGGAAAAAAAAAAAAAAAAAAAGATAGATGATAGGGAAAAAAAAAAAGATTTTTTTTTTTTTTTTTTTTTTTTCAAGTGCATGAAATTTTTTTTTTTTTTTTTTTTTATTTTATACTTAATGCTCCCGAGGATGCTGAATCCAAAAATGATCTTCATTTTTGCCCATTACGCACATTTATTTATTTATTTTCAAAATAACAGGGGGTCTACAGTAAAAAATCTCTTATTTTACTAAACGAAACATATTCTTTTTTTTTAATTAAAAAAGAAAAAGTTGTTTCATGATATAGTTAACATTCTGTGTTCACTGTTTTTGCCTGTGCATGGCTCCCTGCGATTGCTGTGATTCAATAGAATCGCAGGCAGCCATCATGGCCTGTGAAACCTTTTCATTTTTTTGGATCCCCCTCTGAACACGCTTCCACTTTCGTCTGTTCTACTGCCCCAACCCCTCCCACACACACATCCCTCTTATTTTCAATTTTGTATTTGTATTTATAATTTATTTATTTATTTTTAAGATTCACTTTAATAAATATTGTTTTAAAGTAAGATATAATTATTGAGCATATTTTCTTATAATCAAAAATAGGGGATACCCATGCCTGCTAACATCCTAATTAATATTCCGTAGAATTGTTATTCCCGCCCTTTTTTTTCACACCAGTAAATTTGTAGAGTAATATTCTCCAAATGCAATTACGATAAGAAGAAAAATACTCTGAAAAAATACTGGTGTGAAAAAAAAAAAAAAAAAAAAAAAAAGAAAAGGCAGCGTTAACAATATTACAGAATATTAATTAGGATGTTGCCAGGTATGGGACACCAGATTTAATGATTTCGCGCAAAATTCAACTTAAAATATGTTTTTTTTTTTTTTTTTTTTTTTTTAAGTGATGTATTTTTTTATAATTGTATTTTTCAGTTTTAGTGAGTAAGCAAAAAAAAAAAACACTTGAAACATCTTATGCAATTTCATGATTTCAGACCACTGTAATTGTTGAACTATACTCCTTTTTTGACCATTTATAATATTAATGGTTCTATGCAAGAAATAACCTCTTGATTTCATGCATTGGAGCGAAAGCTGACTCTAAATTGTGGCATTTATACCTACTGTACAAACTGATAGAACCATTTATTCGAATCTTATACTTTTTTAAAAGTTTCGAATTAAATTGCTGAATTATTGAATTCTGCTTTGTGCAACAATTAATAGTAAAAACACTATTATTTCTTTCATTCTTTCTCTTTTTATTTATTTATTTATTTATATTTTTTTAAGTTTATAGGATTAGCATTTGTTTCCAAATTTTATATCGCTCATTCGAAATTTCTAAAATTAAGGCCTACAATAGTTGCACGGTTGCACCATTGTTGAATGCTGCATTAATATTGAATTTGTTTCCAAGATAAAGCTTAAAAGAAAAGTCAAATGTATTTGGTTTTTCACCATTATTTATTTTATGCTTTGTTGTATTATTTTATTAACAGACCATAGTTCTAATTACGATGATCTTCATATTATAATTTGAGCTATGATTCGATTATCCAAATAGCCAATCCCAATACGTAATTGGATTGCGTTTTAATCATTAAAATACTGAAATCCATTTTTCAAGATCTCTAAAATGCTAAGTCTGATATTGCCTTGAAATAGGCACAAATATTATAATGTGTGTGTGAGCCTTTGTAAGTCAACTGTGTGTTATTGAAACAGCAAGGATGGAAAAGCTGCACTTCTTCTACCCAAAGAATATTCAGAAAATATTTCCTGAATATTTTTTGTGCGTTTCAAACGTGGCATATATTGGGGTTTACAGACAAAGGTCTATATTGTTCTTTTACTTTCTAATTAAAAAAAAAAAAAAAAAGCAATTTCTGTGTCACCGAAATCTGAAACTACATTAAAAGAAAAATTGGATTTCTTTTTTACTAAAATTTGAGCTCATTCGCATGGTTTGCATGCAATGAAATACACCCTTTCTATGATGACACAGATGATAAAATTTTATTCGGAACTTACAGCTGTTTCCAGTTAAATGAGGCAATTTTTACTGAGTTTTTCTGGAAGGCTTTGGCGCGAAAATTGGCGATACTAATTGAAAAAATTGTAAAAGCAACCTTGTTTGATAAAAGCGACAAGAATTTTAATTACGAATCTAAAATTTCTTACAAGAGTGATAGAGAAATCTACATGGGAGAATAAACGAAAGAGTAATTAAAAAATTAAAATAAGAAAACGAAGGATAAAAAAAAAAAAAAGTTCTGTTTCACAGCGCTTAATATCATATTTAATTATTGATTCTAACAGAAAAAAATTTACTGACATTTTTGATACTACAGATTTCTTTCTTTTTTTCTTTTTTTTTTTCTCTTTTAATTATATATATATATATATATATATAAAATCATCATGGCATAGTCAATTTGAATGGAAGATTTTGAAACATTCAAATGCAGAAGAATTTTTTCATTATTATTATATAATAGAAAATAATTACAATAATATTAATTATAGAATAGTACGAATTTTTCCCCCTCTTTTATAAAGAAGCAGTAATTAGTTCAGTTTACATTATTTAGAATTGTTTACATTTATTTATTTCTAAACATTTTTACCCTCTTCCACTAAACAAATAACTATGAATAGTGCATTTTATTTATTTGTTTTTGTCTTCTGTATGAAACAACAATTGGTGCATTTGACTCAAATTTCAGACATAATAAACGAAAGCTTCTGTAAATTTCGGCTGACAATATATGGTGATATCAAAAAGTTCTTACATAAATAAAGAAATTTTATATATATTTAAAACATATATGCAAACTTGTAAATTTGTTTAAAATTATAATTTATTTATTTTATAATCTGATTACATTTTTTCTATAATGTAATTCTATGTAAAATATATTATTTTTTGCACTGTAAAATATGCTTTTTAAATTCATTAATAATAACTTATTTTTAAAACCAATAAAAATTACAACGGTAGAAACGCCGAAGAGAAAGCTTACAGCTGTTTCGGTAGCCTTAAGCGTACCGTCTTCAGTGCATAAAGAATGCTCTTAAGATGGTATGCACTGAAGACGGTACGCTTAAGGCTACCGAAACAGCTGTATGCTTTCTCTTCGGCGTTTCTAACGTTGTAATTTTTATTGGTTTTAATAATTCAGCGCCAAGTCTCCTTTTAATAATAACTTATTTTATTTTATATTTAATCCTATGCAAATTACAGGTATAAAAACTGTTATAAATCATATTAAAATGAATAATTTTTAATATGATTTACTAAATAATGCTTTAAGAAACTTGAAAAAATTTCAGACAATTTATTAATATTTACCCCCTCTTAAGTTTTATTCATTTATTTATTTATTTTTCTTACAAGATGGCCTTAGTCTCTCTCAGAATAAGAGATTCCCCAACATCTTAAAATTTGTGATAGCAAATAGACGTTTTTTGTAATTCTATTTAAAGTTATTTAAAAAAAATATTTTACAAATAATTTATCTTTTTAATGTAGAATAGTATTCTTTTTTAATTATTATTTACTTTAAATTTGTTAATTAAATATATTAACTTTTATTTTTTCTAAGAATATCTATTAATCGATAAGCATCATACTTTTAAACTTTTCAATTGTGTTTCAGGAATAAACATCAGTCATTTTTAACCACGTTTTTTCTACCATTAATTTTCGCATATTTCTTCATGTTTTTCATTGAATTTTGGATCAAAAATTTATTCATTAATTTATTGGTAATTATTTTTATATTACCTGCTGATCTTTTTATTGAGATGTCAGGAAAATTAATAGCGATATATTGGATTATCAATCATTTGCTATTATTGGAAACATCTCAGTATATTTCCCTCTTGCAGTAATTTGCCCTTCAAAACGACGTTGTAAAAGGAAAATATTTCAATGTTATTATTATTATTTTTTTTTTTTCTTATTTGCATGCGATTAATCTTCATTCGATAGCTTATTTTTATTTTATATGTTTGACATTTGCTCTTGCTACACATAGCATTCATTTCTTATCTTCTATATATCAATATACATTTTTGAAGAAAGAGTAAAATCGTCAAAATCTTTAAAGAGAAAAATGGTGTGTATAAACCAAACAACTTCCATTACCCACTATTTTACACATTATAAACTCTTTTGTGAGGTAGTGTGGTCAGAAGGTATAAAACTGACCTACCAACTAATAATCTAAACTGGTAATCTAAACAAATAATAAAAATCTGGCAACTAATCAGGTAATTGCCATGGAAACCAACTAATACATTATAAAGAAGAGTTTAAAGAAAATCGTTAGAGCCTGTTTTTAAAACATATTCGAGATCTAAAACCAACTTACTTAATTAGGACACTTATTTATTTTCTTAAACTAACCAACTAATACACAGAAAAGAACTTATAAAAGGGTTTATGCAGCAAATTTGTAGAAAATCGTTAGAGACGTATTTGAAATACGAACTTTCAGTCCCATTTCTGCTTTTTCCCAAAACTTCACAAACTCATCTATACACTGGAAACCAACTAATACATACAGAAAGACGCTAAAAGGGAGCTAATATGTTAAGTTTGAAAAAAAAATCCACAAAGTCTTTTTCAAGATATCCAATTCCCAGATTGAAAGTTGATTAACCAAATCAGGTCACCTATCAATTTTGCTGCAATTCCTAACTTATACACACGAATGGACATCTAAAATGGGATTTATAAAGCAAATTTGAAGAAAATCTATCTTTAGAGCCATTTTTGCGATCCGAACTTACGATTTTACTTTTGGCTTTTCTTAACCCACTTCCTGCTTTCCGATTTCAACTGAAAATGATCAAACTCATCTGTACACCAGACTGTCCTAATTATAAAGCTCCATTATTCTTTCTTTCTTTCTTTTTTTTTTTTTTTTTCGATATGGTAGTCAGAAGATATCCCCATTCACCAATTTCCAAAAAAACACCTTTTTTTTTTTAGAATTCACGAGACCATAAAAAATATAAATCAATAAGGTGTAAATTTAATATCGAAATTTTTGACCGAATACGATACTTCCATTATTTACGGTAGTAACGGAAATAAAAACTAAACTAAACTAAAGTAAAATAAATAAATAAGTAAAACTGCTTTGTAGTGCTTTGTAGTGCATTTTACTGCATGATTAAAAAAAAAAAAAATCTCAATTTCTTCTACAAATTTGAAATAAAATTACTAAATGCAGGAAATCGATTTCCGGTTTTTGATGAATTTACACAATTTCGAATTATCTGAAAGAAAAATGTTATTTTTAGAATATGGTTTTGAGTGTTTTCGTACATGTTTTGTTATCGGAAAAAATTCATTTGTCCTGAATTTAGAAACTAATGCATAGAATTCCATGACATTTGATTTTTTCTTGGACTTTTACATAAATTAGTGATGATCACATTTTGGTAAATGTTGTTATGTTCCAATTTTAACTACTTTTATGATGCTGATGTATTGGCAATGGACACAATCATTTCAAATACTATTAAATGATAATTATGAGACACTATACTGATTCAAATTTATAATTTGCCAAATAGCTATATCTTAGCATATGTGAGATGTAACAGATAAAATTTGAATCAGTGTTTTTATTGTTAAAGCTAACGACAATTTTGATTCAATTTTTTGTTTTCTTAATAGTAAGGAGGAGCCACATCCTATGCTATTTTTAAGTTCTAATTTTATTTTATAACTCTCACATTCCATTAGATAGAAGCAGAAGAAATTTATATGTATTATTCACAATTCTAAGGATAACAATATTTTGCTCTTGAAATATATTAGAATGATATATTAAACAATTTTGCTTTAGCAATGATAGTATGCATTTTTTTTTTTTTTTTTTTTTTTTTTAATTGCATCATGGAAATACCCGATCACATTTAATGTTTGAATTTTAATATAAAATCTTTACCTTTTCATATGAAATTTCAATGCGTGCGCCGTGTTGCCATCCAGCTAGGACTATTTCTCTACTGCTGTCATGCAAACATAAATCAGTCAAGTAGAGTCCGACTTCTTGCATTTCTTGCAAGTTGCTTAACCTGGATGAATGCGAAATATTAAAATGTTATAAATAAATTAATGAAAATGAAAAATAAAATTTATATAAACTGACGAAAAATAAAATCCTAACACCAAGAAGGAGTTGTATTACAAACACGAAATTTGAGAAATATGATTGAAAATCGAATAAATGACGCCTATTCAAATTTTGCAATATACAAATAACAGCGGCTAGCAAACGCCATTATGAACAGGCAAATCACATTAGATTTGCATGCTCGCAATGTGAACTTCTTGAGCGATATTGATCGTCTGTATTGGACATGGAGAGTAGACTTGAATCAAGAATGCCTTTAAAAAAGACGAAAAAGACAGAATTAGCAGCTTAATGAGTTACAATGAAGTTGTATAACAGAGCTACGAGAAAGTGGGTTTTCCTGTAGACAGACTTTGTAGGAATGTATTCACTGCACATGAATGATGGCAGAAGTAGTCCGGGAGAGCACTATGTCAAGAAGACCAGGGTTTAGCTATACACAGTTCATACATAACAGAGATGACCACCGTATTCGCCGTACGGCTATGGCGCATCGTACTGCGTCGGTAGCAGAAATAGAAATTAGATGTCTTTTGGTACCAGAATAAAACAGAAAATTGTGACAAACCGATTGTTCTGAGCCAGACGCGCTGTTGTGTTCATTCCACTAACTTCGAATCATTGTCATTTGCGACTTCAATGGTGTCATGCTAGATCTCTTCGGAGGGCGGTGGGGCGACCTATTGTTGGTAGAAAGAAAGAAATTAAAACTTCTTCACACACCATAAATTTTAAGTCAGCACAACCGGTTTCGAAAGGACGTAGCCTTTCTTCAACAGGTGCAAACACGTGCTATTGCCTTGGAGGCAAAAGCAAGACTTCTGCTTTTCGCGAAAGTATTAATTAAGAAATTATATTTTCATAGAAATTATAAAACGAATCATACAGTTCCAAATAGTTTAACTAACCCAAAACTGGTAAGTGCGATTAAAATTGTTTAATATTTACTTCATGAACCCTTACAATAATTTATCCGAAAAGATTTAGTTTATGCGTTGTTGTATATATATATATATATTATTTCATTTCGTATATTATGTTACACCTACAAAAGAAAATTTAAGCTTTATTGGTGATCAGTACAGCCATAATAGACACTTTTACTTGAAAAATATTGCACTTTTTTCAAAGAGTACTGTCTGGACCAATCGCAAGTGTAATGTATTTAAATAGAACTAAAATTATCTAAAAAATCTGGAGTGACTCCACTCGACTTTCCGAACATTGAGTAATTAACAGTTTTGTAGATAAAGTAAAGAAAGAGGAGTTGTCAAAAAACAAAAGAGATAAAACCATAATACAGTGTTTAAGTATTTTTCTCCATATATTACACGATGTTTTATTTAACGCTACTGAACTTTGAGCCCATAGATCATAATGATAAAGAATTTTCGGTGTGTCCCTGTAAAAAACCTATAAATGCTAGATTCACCAAAATGCTTATAGTTAGTGCAACAGTGATTTATAATATTCATATAAATTTTCAGCTCAATTGAATAAGGCGTTTAGATGCTATCGCACTTTTAACTAGTATGTTGTGGCCACCACATGACTTTCTTCTATATTTTCCTATACAAATTCACTCAGTAAAAATAATTTATTAAAATTATTATTTAAAAAAATTATCTTCCATGATAATGCGGATGATTTCCATATTAGAGAAGTAGTATAATACTAAATATCCAAAAAAAAGTCAATTTTATTGTCAATATCACATTTAAAAAAAATCGATAACTTCATTTTAAATTATCGCAAATCTATGGTTCAACCATTCGTTTTAAAGGTACTGGCGAGCTCTTTTGAAAGATACCATCATGAAAATTTACTCCCCTCGAGGGGGGAATTCCCCCCCCAGGGGGGTTGGCGAGGCTCCTACACATACAAAAAAATTTTCCCAGTTTACTACCTCTATTATAAATAATTCTTGTAAATTTCATAATGATTACTAAAAAATAATTCTCTTTATGCACATTTATACAAAATTTTGTACTATACACCATGTTAAAAAATTAGAAAAAGCGGGATGGCAACGCAACCTGTAAGACAATTTTTACCAAAAGTTGATAGGCACTAATTTATGTCAAGGTGCAACTACATACCAATTTGTATGAAATTCTGTGAAGTAGTTCCTGAGATACAGTTGCCACAAAAGTCTGTCACACCCACGCAGAGACTGACAGACAAACAGACAGACATTTTCTAAAAATGGTCAAATCGTGTTCTACAGCTCTCAAAACGTGTAAATCCATCAAAAACCCGAGGTCGAAAATTTTTACGAATCCAATACTTTCTTCTATTGAATATCGAAGAAAGTAAAAATTTGGTCTCACAGGCCATAATGATAAAGAATTTTTCTTTGTGTCCCTGTAAAAAAACTGTAAGTGCTAAATTCACCAAAATCTATACAGTTCGTGCAACTGTGACCTATAACATGTGTACAAATTTTTTGTTCAGATTAAATAAGCGTTTAGACGCTATCGCACTTTTAAAAATTTGGCCCCATAGGCCATAATGATAAAGAATTTTTCTTTGTGTCCCTGTAAAAAAACTGTAAGTGCCAGATTCTCCAAACTCTATACAAATTGAGTAACTGTGACCTATAATATGTGTATAAATTTTTTGCTCAATTGAAGAAGGCGTTTAGATGCTATCGCACTTTTCAGATTTTGGTCCCATAGACCATAATGATAAAGAATTTTTCTTTGTGTCCCTGTAAAAAAACTATAAGTGCTAGACTCAACAAAATCTATAGGGTTCGTACTATGGTGACTTACAATATACACACCAACTTTCAGCTTATTCGAACAAAGCGTTCAGACGCTAGCGTGTTCACTCACAGACATACACACATACACACATACACACACACATACATACATCATCGTAAAAATAGTGAAAACGGACTCAGGGGACCTCGAAATGTATAGAAACATCAAAATCTCGAATTCGGATTTTTGACATGATTACAATACTTTCCTCACTATAGTGTTCGGAAAGTAAAAAGTACTGAAGTATATTCAATTCTAAAAAACTGAATTCTGGTTAATTAAGAAACTGGAAAATGTAAATGTTTTTATTAATGTATATAATTATTTTCTTCCTGAAAGATTTCCGGTGTCAAACATTAAAATTTTGTCTATTTCTTATAGGATTTTAATTTTATTTTTCTACATTTAGAGATTACCCTCTAACACATTTTTGATTATAACTCTATAAATACGAAAGATAAAGTATACAAACAGTATACTTTTCCGCACTGCCAGACTCTCAGAAATTCGAATATGAAGTCAAAATTGGGTGTTGCTATTGAAAAAAAAATCAAAGTTGGCGCTCATTTCAATATGTAGATGACCCCTAATTCAAAATTCGATGACATTTTCAGAAAGTGCATTTAAATTCCTGTTGAATTATGTCTATTAGATGTTCATGCGTCAATAAATAACGAAATTACAGCGGGTATTGTGTTTTTTCCCCCCCGACTGTACGTCTGAGGAAGGTCCGGCGCCAGAACTGATATTAGAGAGTAAGGCATTTATGTTATTAATTTTTATTAATGTTTTAAGAAGTTCTCCTTATTATGAATTTTAAATTAAATATTTGTTTTATCTAAAAATTTTAATTTCTAAATGCGAAATTTGATTTATTTGTTTTTATCTGAAAGGGGACTAAAAAATTAAATTATGATTATGTGACACATCTACTCTCCAAATCGTGTGTTATTCTTGATCTAGATGATCTGAATGACTGAAATTGTATGACCAAATAATATAATTTGGGAGTCACAAGTTTGTGAATAAAATGTATTCAGAAACAAGAATAATAATAAGAAACAAGAATAACAATAGAATATTGCGGAGGTAAAAGAAAAGAAAGAAATCGATCAAAGACTATGTCGGTGTAGAACTCTGCCCAATCCCAGGAGAAAAAAATTAATTACTTTGGAAAGATCGTTTCTAATGATTGTTTACCGATGTGAATACACAACAGATTGTCACAAATTACTATGCGAACCATTTTGCATGGTTTTCCTTATTACAACATCTAGAAATTTGCTGATTAAAAAAAAAAAAAAAATCTTTTTTTCATTTTTATTATTTTCAAAAATGCAATTTTTATTCCATGCACCAAACCAAATCTAACGATTTTGCATGAATAAATATTTTTACTTTCTCTTACCTATAAGGTAGAGAAAGTATTATTTTTGGGTCAAATTTTCGAAAGCGAAATTTTGTTACATTTACACGCTTTGAGGTCCCCTGAATCATAAAATCATGTTTTTAGCGGTTGGTCTGTGTGTGTGTCTGTCTGTCTGTCTGTTATCAGCATTTCTCAAGAACAAATGGTAACACAAAGTCCAAAATTGGTATTCTAAATGTGTATGATACAGGGATGCTACACTAAGCTTTTTGTTGAGATGAAGCAAATGGTTCGTGTACAGGGACACCCAAGAGAATTCAAATACATTACGTCTATGGGAGAAATTGTAAGTAAGTAGAGTTTAACAGCTATAAACTGCACTAAAACAAATGAAATGAATATATATATTTTATATGCATAAAAACATGTCTCATGTAGAATATGGTTGGGAAATCATTCACTGTTCATTTACAGGGCTACAAAAAGAACTAGAATATAGTGCGACAATAGCTGAAAATTGGTGGAAGTGTACTTCAGGTTGTGCCGTGGGTTATTACTATAGAATTATATTTAGGTGCACCATTTGGTCTGTACATAATCTTCAAAAGATATATTTTATCATGTCCGGGAAAGTTGCTCAGGAACTGAAATGAATTCTTCATAGACATATAATAAATAATATATGCTTTAAAGCTAAATATTCTTCGCCTTTTTTTTTTTTTTTTTTTTTTGTATATTTAAACGTTTTGAGGCTTCCTGATTGCTGAAGTCAAATTTTTAACATTTGATCTTTGTCTGTTAGCCTCTCTCACACAGAACAACTTATCATATAAAACTCTTCCGAAGCCTAATTTGAATTGTTTTTACATAGGTTTACATATCAGTTCTCATTATCTTACCTCTTAATCTCCAACTTATATTTATAGTATTAAATTTCAGGATAAGAGAAAGTCGTGTGAGTGACACACCAGATTATTTTTATATGCAAAACAACTAGTTAATAAAAATGCTGTATTTTACTCGTATATATGGCATAAGTCTTTTACCCTTAGAAAATATATCAGTTTAATATCACATAAAATATTTTTGTTCTGTTTATTACCATTAGGAATGTATATATATATCTTTATATATATATTTCTTTTGTGCGTGTGTATGTCACTGAACTCCTCCTAAACGGCTGGGCCGAGTTTAATGAAATTTTTTGTATGTCTTCAGGTGGATTCGAAAATGGTTTAGATTTACAATTCAGTCCAATTTAAATTGTTTATTTAATTAATTTATCACTTATAAATTGTTGTTGATTTTGGAATGTTTCACATTGGATCCGGCAGACTGCGCTACGATCGTAGTATTGAATATTCAATAATACGCAAGCGAAGTGATGACGTCACTGGCCGTCCGTGGATGCAAGAAAAATATTTCCTACGTTAATCGCCCATTGGATTTTTTGTAAAAAATTACTAAAAATCGAGGAAAATTATTTCCCGATTTTAATCCTCATATTTGGGTATAGATATGTATTAGTTATCATGTGCATGCGTTAGATTGAGTTGTTTTTGCTGTAAAATTGATAAAATTTGAATTTTTAATCTCAAAACTCTGTCATCCTTGGCGGAAAAAAAAAAAAAAAATATCGCCATATCATCTGGCGAACATATTTAATTTCTTTCAAAAATAATGTTTATTTCAACAACTTATATTAAGAGAGTAATGAATAATATGAAACAATTTCGTACAATACATATTACGAAAATATACATCTGGCATGTATATTTTCGTATTACGTTTTTGATCGCCAAATACGAAAAACGCCAAGGAAGACAGAGTTTTGAAATTTAAAATTAAAATTTTGTCAATTTGAGAGCAAAATAACTCAATCTAACACATGCATACGATAACTAATACATATCTATACCCAAATACGGGGATTAAAATCGAGAAATAATTTTCCTCGATTTTTAATAATTTTTTTTATAAAAAATCCAATGGGATATTAACATAGGAAATCGTTTTCTTGTATCCACTGACGGTCAGTGATGTCACACTTCGCTTGCGTATATTCTCTTGTAATTCCAGTTTGTCCCGACAGTTGGTGCTGCGATCAAATTCAGGAAAATATTTTGTAACTTCGTGTTATTATTGTTATACAAAAAATTGTGTCCTAATTAAAATATTACATCAAGATGTAATTAGTGTTTGAAGAGTTTTGAAGTGTGCATAAAAAACTATACATTTTGCAAATTTAGTGCGTAATTGGAGTGAGTATTTTATATAATTTTCTATCAAATTTACACGCGCGTTGATTAACAACCACCCTAACCTACAAATTTATTTGTGTAGCTAATTTATTATATTTTATTTATTATATTTTATTATATTTTATTAATATTTTATTTATTTATTTATTTATTTATTTTTTAATGGAACGCCTTTAGTATCGGATCCCTTTGGCAAAATTTGAAATTTGGCACCGAAGTAGCTCGGACGCTTCTCGCCAAGATCTTTAGTTCCACAATTGAGATAGCCATTTCAATTCATCGCAAAAATGGCTTAAAATATTTAAAGTCACCAAAGGGGTCCCATACTTTTGTGCGTGTGTATGTCACTGATATTTTATTTATTTATTTTTTGTATGGAACGCCTTTAGTATCGGATCCCTTTGGCAAAATTTGAAATTTGGCACTGAAGTAGCTCGGGCGCTTCTCGCCAATATCTTTAGTTCCACAATTGAGATAGCCATTTCAATTCATCGCAAAAATGGCTTAAAATATTTAAAGTCACCAAGCAAGTAGCGAAAATTTCGGTAATTATGTCTTTTACGTTATAATCGAAATTCACAGTCACCGTTCACAGCGCTCCATACCTGTTTCACTTATATACCATATCCTTACACACTTACAACAAGTTAGTTATTTTTTTCTAGCAAAATATTTTCTAGAAATAACTTATATGACAAAACAACGTTTGTCCCCAAGTTAAAATTCTTGCTGGTATTTGTTTGCTAGTCTAGCATTAAATGCTGTACCCCAGCAAGTAAAATAGCATAAAATACCAAAAATATTTGCTGGTTCCACCAAAATTACCAGCAAGTCATGGTGTGTATTGGCACAGTTTATTGCTTGTCCAGCATACATAATCCAGCTTATGTTGCTTGAACAGTATGTTGCTGGTCCAACAGTAATTATGACTACTATTTGCTTGAAATTTCTGCTATACTAGCAGTAATTCACAACCAACAGATGCTTTTTTGTTGCTATTTTCTCACTTCTCACTGGCATCTAGCATGCCATGCTATTTCTACTTAAGCTGCCGACATAACATATTACGCTGGCAAGCATAGAAAAGCACATAATAGCTTGTTAAGGTACATACCTCTCCAGGCTTTGGAAAAGCTTAAACAACAAATAAGCATAAAATGCTTGTATATAGCTTGTCGTGCTATTGCCGTGTAAGCTAGCTAATATAGCATTTTATGCTGGCTAGCATTATAAAGCATATAACAGCATGAAAATCTAGCAGACAAAGCAAAACATAGCAATAACTAGCCTATTTTCTTTGCTGGTACTAGCATGGATTTTAACTTGGGTCGGGTCAGCTAGTCCTATATATATATATATATATATATTATATAGGATAGTTATTAGCTAATTGCTACTGTCCTTTCAGAAACTTCTCTTGCACCCCTACACTGAGGGGGCCTCCCTGATGAAGACCTCAGTGTTTTTTGGGATTTTATTTCATTTTATTCACTGATAATTTATTCCTATATACATACATATATATATATATATATATACACTACCGCTCAAAAGTATTTGCCCACCATCCAAATAATGCTGTAAGACGATTTAATAATAATTTATTGTGACAATTCATAATAATTTATATTTTATTCAAAAATACAGATGTAAGTAAACTGAAAGATAAACAAAATAAATATTTAAATCATATTTTTGATTCATCAATATGGTTTCCTTTATTTCTTATTAATGCAGCACATATTCTTGGCATTCTCTTGATTAGTTTTTCCAAGCATTCCTTGCCGATTTTCTTCCATTCTGTTTGCAAAAGGCTCCACAAATGGGTAATTGATGTCGGGCATGATTTTCTGACTTTTCTGTCTAATTCATCCCACATCAATTCGATCGGATTTAGATCGGGAGACTGTGGAGGCCACTGCATTACTTTTAAGACATTCTTTCGTTCTTGTGTTTCCAAATACGCTTTGCATAGCTTTGAAGAATGTTTTGGGTCATTGTCATGCATAAAAATGAATTCCTTTCCAATTAATTTTTTCCCTGATGGAATAGCATTCTTTTGAAGAATTCTCTTGTACCCCTCTTTCTTCAATATTCCATCTATTTTAACCAGATCTCCAACAGAACCACCTCCAAAACATCCCCATACCATTACGGAACCACCGCCGAACTTTACTGAAGGTACTACGCATTGATCTAATATTTTTTCTCCAGCTGATCTGCGAACAAATATTCTTCTCTTAGATCCGAAAATCTCGAATTTAGATTCATCACTCCATAATACTTTTTCCCATTCTTTGGTTGTCCAGTCTTTATGTATTTTGGCCCATTGGAGTCTCTTTTTCTTATTTACAGCTCGTAACAAAGGTTTCCTTACAGCAATACGACCATGAAGACCAGCAGCTTGAAGTCTTCGTTTAACTGTAGAAACGCTAATGGGTACATCTCTATTTAAATTTACGTGGGCAGTGATTTCAGGTGCCGTGAGTCTACGGTTACGTTTAGATGTTGTAACTAAATATCTATCATCAGTAGAAGTTGTATTGCGGGGCCTTCCACTGCGTTTTTTATTAGCAAAACTATTTGATACTTGAAATTTTTTTACATTATAATCTACAGTTCGGCGTGGAATTCGTAAATCTTTCGCAATTTGGCGATTAGATTTACCACTCTGATGTAGACCAATAATCATAGCTCGTTTCTGAGTAGAAAGTTCCTTTCTTTTTGGCATAATTTCAATTTCTACTTGTATTAATTGAACACTGTCAATTTACTCAATTATTAATGGATTAAAGCACAAATATGGCGATAACCTATAAAACAAAATATATATGTCAGACACATAGTATATTATTATCATTATTAAATAATAAAATAGTTAATTAAGATCTCCAAATTAAAAATATAAGCCAAAAACAACGTCTATGAAATTTTCATTTTCATTGGTGTTTTTAATAAAATCAATTTACTTCTTGAAAAATAATTATATCTTAATTAATTTATAATATTTAGTAATGATTAGATGTGTATTTTATTAATTAATAAAAATTATATGTCTAAAAAATAATATGGTAAAAATATTAAAAAAAAACAAGGTGGGCAAATACTTTTGAGCGGTAGTGTATATATATATATATACATATACATTATACATATATGTATATATATATGTATGTGTGTGTGTGTAGGATAAATTTTTATAATGAAACCATTGACAATGGATTATCCTAAACTCAAGGAACTATATAATGATATTATATTATCAAAATCTCGAGATACTGACAGTCGTACGAGTAATTTTAAAAGTAAACTGATTAGCAATTGTATGAATTTTGATATGTAAGAAGGTAGCAGTGTAAAAATATATCGTATTTATTATTGAAATTCTATGTGAATAAAAATTGCTGTAAGAGCAAAGTGCTGAGTAGGATTTCTTAAGTTAAGTAAATCCTACATATATATGTATATATGTATATATATATATATATATATATATCTGTACTGATAAGTATAAAGGATTTAAGTCCATATTCTTGATTTTTCAGGAGACGAAAAATACAGTTAAACTAACTAAAAACTAATCAGAAGAATCTATTAGGGAAAAGGGATTAGGTTGATTTATACCCTTTATACCATTCAGTGATTGTTAATCTTCATTTAATAAAGGGAAAAAATTGAATTAAATATTTTATACTAAAGATTAATGCTAAATTTCTGACTTGAATGTTTTTTTACCAATGGATTTTCTCAAAGACTAAATGACATAGATTTAAATCCTTTATACTAATCGATAGTGAATTTTTTTCCCTGAGTCTGACTATGTAACTCAAAACCGGCATTTTTGGACTTAAATCCTTTATACTTATCAGTACAGATATATATAGTACATAGTAAGGAAGCTTGTTACAAAATTTTACATGTTGTTATGAAAACTTTAAACTTTAAAATAATAAATAAATGAAAATTAACTAGAAAAAAGGACTAAGGGAACTGACTACTTGTATTTTCTTAGAGACAAGTAAAAAGAAAAAAGAAGAAACCATTTAGAAATGTAAGCAAGTTGCTAATAAGCTTGAAATTCTTTAATAAGCACTTGTTATTTATTCTGCTTGGTTATTTATTATTTATTCATCACTCCTGACAACTTTATAAATAAACGGTTTAAAATTGTCTTTTATTCCACATGCCACATAGAATGAAATGTGATTATCTAATATTGCACATTAATCATACATAATTATTAAAGAAAACCGAAATTTTTACTCCTTCTAAGGACTTTATATTTGTTCTACAACAGTGACAACTCACAAAATGACTGTCCCACTGGTGCTTATAAAAAAAAAGTAATAAATAAAAAAAGAGAGAGAGAGAGAGAGAGAGAGAGAGAGAGAGAGAGAGAAATCAAAGTTGATCTATGTTACATATATTATAAACATGCATATTTATATCATCAGCACCATTGTTTACCTTTTTAGCCAAGAAGTACGTCGGGCCGTGCCCTTAGCGACCGTGCCCGTAGCAGAAATCTATAAACCCGTGTCCTTAGCGGAAATGTTATCTCCCCTCGGTGGCATGCTTTCAGCATACGTGCCTTTAGCGAAAATGTATAATAAATTTAAAAATAAATTAATAAAAAATGAGATCTTCAATTTTCCTCTACACTTTATCCACATTTAGCACAGGCTATATTTTGCTTCAGAAGTAACCCGCCTCAAAAATAGTTATGTGTACTGTAGAATATCCGTTATTTGAGGGAATGATGATCTGTAACCATATAAAGTTTAATGAATCACAGTACTCCATACGAAAACGAACATTATTGCCATTTTATGATTTTATTTAAGTTTTTGAGAAAATATAATTAAGCATTACACCTTTTAAAACTAAAACAAAAATGAAAAATCATGAGGTATACATTGATTATCAACACTTTCCAACTGTACGTATTCGTTGTATCGTATAACATTCTATATTCTTTGTCTATATTATCATACAATGGACAAACAGAAAGACAGACATATAGACTAATTGAATTCATAATCACTCTGAAACATTGTTGGAAAGTGTAAAAAATGCCTAACACAAACAGATATGCTGCTCTTAATTTCCTATTTGCACCCCTTAATGTATCGAAACATTTTTGCGTAGTCCTGTAAATCTGGAAGTTAAGCATATTATAGTTTATACAAAACATTTTCTTAGCATATAAACAATAAATGCGAAATTTTTTATGATTTTTTGATGAAGTTATTTAAAATGTCTGCCCTAAAGCGCAAGGCATTGGCATTTTTTGGATGTCCCTGTACACAAATCAGTGGCATAGGTTCTATTAGAGCCATTTTAAGTAGGAAATAATCAAAAATGAATTTGAATAACACATATCATTAAAAAATAAATAAATAAATAAAAACTAGTATGCTGTGGCCACCACAAGATTTTCTTCTATATTTTCCTGTACAAATTCACTAAGTGCAAATAGTCAATTTTTATCTTAGAGAAAACTAACACTAAATATCCAAAGAAAAACAGATTTATTGTCTATAAATGACATCTTAAAAAATGCATGTTTATAATAGTTATCTCACATATCAAGTTCTGTACAGTTATATGCCATTGAAGTTGAGATGTAAATTTCTCGTTATCGAGGAAATTTGCAGTATAGCAGAGCCACCTATTGGCCGATAAGCATCCAAATTGAATCAGCATAATGTCTCATAATGGCCTTCACCTATATCACGTTTTGTTCGATTATAAGCAATAGAACCTGAGATATAGCCATCCCTTAAATTGCGGAAATTGCTGTATAGCAGCGCCACCTGTTGAGCGGTTGACACTAAAAGTTTATAGACACTCATTTAGAATAGAGTGCATCAATATATAAATTTATATGCATTTCTATGCAGTAGTTCCTGAGATATAGCTTTCCCTTAAATTGCAGAAATATCTGTATAGCTGTCAGTCCATAAGCATTCAAATTGAATCAGTATAATGTCTCACAATGGCCTTCTCTTATATCAAGTTTTGGTTGATTATACACAATAGAACCTGAGATGTAGCTTCCCTTAAATTGTGGAAATTGCTGTATATCAGACACCAGAGCCACCTGTTGAGGGGTTTGCATCAAAAGTTGACAGGCACTTATATAGCTCAAGGTGCATCTACACGTAAATTTTATGCAATTCTAAGCAGTAGTTCCGGAGATACAGTTGCCACAAAATCCCCCCCCCCCCGCACACACACACACAAGTGCTACGTTATTAAAATTTGGTTTGTAGAAATACCTCTCATAGAACGAAATGCTTTGGAATACTTTCGGCTATTCCTGTACATAAACCAATACCAATATTTACTCCATTTTCCATAGAGAACACTCCATAATGAGCATATATCAGTTCGAGAATGAACATATAGTGTAATCACGTTTCCTACGCCTAGCAGTGAGGACGAGTCGAAAATCTTGGAGGGTTTCCAAGTTGACCAACAGGTTTGAATTTAGTAAGCATCCAGTCATTCGGTACTTCATTATCGCTTATTTTCTCTCAACGAAAAGCTTGTCTCCCCTATTTTACTAGTGGACTCATTGAATCCGCACTTGCGCAGAGGCTTCCATGGTCGCAAGAAATGTAGTTAAAGAGTACCTTCTTATTTCCGCTAATGGCACGGCTTCTTCTATTCCTCCTTTTTCGCTTTGACCCCATTCCGCTAAGGGCACGTTCCGCTAAGGGCACGGTCGATAAGGGCACGACACCAGTACGTCGTCTCTAAAAGTAACTTAAGCGTGAATTGGATCAATATTTCTTTGTTTGTGTTTATGGGCGAGAATCCGGTTCCTTTTATTTTTTGCTGAATTAAATGTTACTTGAAAATTTTCAGAAAAATGTGTATTTTATGTCACCTCACTATTTGGCTTTGACTAAATATTATAATTAATATTATTATGATTTTTTTATGAATATAATCTATGTATTTTTATTTTTTTATTAGCCAATCTGGAATCGTCTTATGAAGTAACCTGAGTCTGGATTGACTCAATATTTCTTCGTTTTGTTTTTGGGCTAAAATCAGCTTCCACTTTCGTAAACGCTATCACGGTACATACATACATGATACGTACATAAATACAAAAATTTGTTGACAACAAGAATTTTTAATAATCAACAAGAAAGCCTCACCTATGTGTCGAGGAAAAAAAAAAAAAAATCCATGATGATACAAAAATAAGTAAAACTGGGTCCGACAGAAGGATTTGAGAAAAATAGATAGTCTATGGAAGAAAGCAATATCGATCAAAGCCTGTACCTATTTCGAAAACTCAATGTATCCTCAAGAGAACTGTAATTGCTCCTCTGTATATATCGTCTCTAATGAGTTTTACCCACTAAAATAGATTGAAATGTGTTCATCTAATGTGTCAATTTACTAAAGAAATAAATATTTCCTTGTGTTCGTTTATATAACTAAAATTGGCTTCTTTTTTTTTTTTTTTTTTTTTTTTTTTTTTTTAACTAAATTAAATATTACTTGAAAGTTTTCAGAAAATTGTTTAGTACCGTGTCACCGTTTAGTTTTTAATAAATAATATTATTATATTTTTTATGAATATAATCTATGTTTTTATTTATCTTATTAGCCAAGAAGTATGTTGTCTCGAAAAGTAGCTTAAGCGTGAATTGATTCAATATTTCTTTGTGTATGTTTTGGGGTGAGAATTGGGTTCCATTTACTTTTTCCTGAGTTAAATGTTACTTGAAATTTTTTAGAAAACTATTTAGTACCACGCCACTATTTGGCTTTAATTAAATATTATTATTATTATTATTATTATTATTATTATTGTTATTAAACGTAATCTGTGGGTTTATTTATTTATTTATTAATTTTATTAGCCAAGAATTTCAATCTGGAATCGTCTCCAGAAGCATCCTAAGTCTGGACTGACACAATATTTCTTCGTTTTGTTTGTACATAAATTTCTAAAATATTTTTTACATGATAGGGTGTACTATACTTACAGTAAAAATGCAAACGTGTTAATGAAATATTATTTAAATAATAAAAATAATTGTATGATAATGTAATTGTCATTGTAAATAAATTAAATTCCAAAATTCCAAATAGATATTCTTTCTTTTTTTACTTTCTTTTACCCATAAGGTAGAAAAAGTATTGTTTTAGGGTCAAATTTTTGAACGTGAGTTTTTGTTATATTTACGCGTTTTGAGGTCCCGTGAATCCGAAAATCATGTTTCTAGCGAATGGTCTGCTTGTGTGTGTTATCAGCATATCTCAAGAACAAATAGTAGCAGAAATTCCAAACTCTATATTCTAAATGTTTATCATATACGGATGCTACACTAAACTTTTCGTTGAGATGAAGCAAATGGTTCGTGTACAGGGACACTCAAGAGTATTCAAATACATTACGACTATGGGGAGAAATTGCAGGTAAGTAGAGTTTAACATCTATAGACTGAACTAAACCAAATGAAATGAATACATATTTTTTATATGCATAAAAGCGTGCCTCATGTAGAATATGGCAGGGAAATCATTCACTGTTCAATTACAGGGATACGCAAAAGAACTGGATTATAGTGCGGCAATAGCTAAAAATAGATGGAAGTGTATTTCAGGTTGTGCCGTATATTATTACTATAGGATTATATTTAGGTGCACTATGTGGTTTGTACATATTCTTCAAAAGATATGCAGGGTTGCAAATATTTAAGCGATAACATTCTTTTTTATTGTTAGTGGAAGTGCTTTACTATGTCGGAAGAGCTTTACTATAATATTTTACCATTTCCAGGAAAGCTGCTCAGGAATGGAAATGGATTCTTCATAGACATATGATAAATAATGTACGTTTTTAAGCTAAATATTCATCGCTTGTTTTTTGTGTATTTACACGTTTTGAGGTTTCTTCATTACCAAAGTCAAGTTTTTTAAAGTTTGATTATTGTCTGCGTCTCCTAGAGTAACGTAAAAACGAATAATTTCAGGAGATCCAAAAGTTGTTCTTTCAAATTAATATAAGTTTGTTGCTGGAAAAGTTTGATCAAGACTGATAAGTTTCAAGGGGTGTTGCGTGTGAAAGTTGTCTGAATAATTTTAAGCGAACTTTTAATTTTAATAACAGATTTAAATTCTATGTAAATGTAGGTGCAGTAATGAAATGGGGGATTAAGGGGGCCGGTAGCTCTCCTCACAATAATTATCATATAAAACTCTTCCGAAGCCTAATTTGAATTATTTTAACATAGGTTTACATAAGTATTCGTTATGTTACCGCTTAATTTCCAACCTGTATTTATAGAATTAAATTTAAGGGTAAAAGGGTAAAAGAAAGTCGTGTGAGTGACACACCAGATTATTCTTTCTTTAAAAAAAAAAAAAAAAAAAAAAAAAAAAAAACAGTTATTTATGCAGTGGAAAATCTAATGTTGTGTGGAAATCTAACAGTTGTAAACATTAACTTAACAGATTTAAACTTTTAAGAAAAGAGCACATGGCAAATTTTGTAAGTTTAGAAAACTTGATATCCGTTAGCTAAATGAATTATTTGTCCTGATAAACAGATTATAAAAAGGTTATAGAAAAAAATGACAGTATGGACTAAAACGGGAAACTAAATCGATCAAAAGCTGACTGTTCCCGGGAATCAGCTAAGCCCTAAGGGAACTGTAATTGCTTTTCTTGTATCATCTCTAATGAATGTTTACTAGCTAAAATAAATCGCTTGACATTAAACTAATGTGTCACACGCCTGAAAAAATAAACGCCACCTTACGTTTTTATAAGGAAATTATTCAATGTTAAGTCAAATATTAAAAGAAAATCGAAAAACAATACTTTTAAAAATAAAACGATTTTGAATTTATAACTACAAAATTAATTTTAAAAAAATATATTTTTACTTTCTTATGGGCAATATTCCTGTGACGTCACCGTAGGTAAAATCGCCGAACACGTGGCCGATATTTTGTAAAGAAATTAGATTCAAGATGCCATTTTATTGTTACGCATAACATTTTCCTAAATATTTCTGCAGTGAAACTTAATAATAATGTTCAAACAAGAACAAAAGAGAAATGTAAACAACTGAATCGAATGTTAAAGTTAAGACTATTCCAAATCGTAAAATTGCAGAACATTTTATGTATACACACACACACACACACACATATATATATATATATATATATAATGAATAAAGATTAATAAGAACATTTTATACACACACACACATATATATAGATCAAAGCTTAAATAATTAGAATTTCAATCACCTTAATAAAGGAATTTAATAAATGGAACATCCGTTTAAATTTGTTAACATCGCCACAGTTCACATGGAAACATTTAATATTACATATGTTGATTAATATTAAAGTATATTACTAAAACTGGATTAAAAACAAAACAAAGGTATCACTCTATCACTCTTACTTCAATTTCATATAATCTGTAACTCTTATAAATAACATTGCAAGATAAAAATTTGCAAGCCACAATGCTTCGTTTATGGTAGAGTTGAGGATTGTTTCCCTACCCAGCTGATATTCTTGTAGCCTCGAACCCAAAGCGGGAATATGGTCCATTGCCGAAAAGTCAATGGAGGCCTCTCTGTCGATACTCAAAAAGATTTTGGGTTCGTCGGTGTGTCGGTATGTCTGTTTATCTCGCGATAGCTGACGCAAAAATCATGCTATTGAATTGCAATTTGATATATATGTTCATGAGCCACACGGAATTACCTGTATAGTTTTGGATGTGCATTCCATTTGTAGTTCGTGTAGAGGGACACGCCAAAGTTTTTCTTATCATTACGGCCCATGGGAAGAATTTGTATATACAGCGACAGCGACTGCAAAAAATTACGCTGTTCACTTGCAATTTGGTACACATGTTTATGAGCTGCACGGAATTAGATGTATAGTTTTTGGTGTGTATTCCATCTGTTGTTCGTGTACAGGGACACACCATAATTTTTCTTGTCATTACGGCCTATGGGCAAAATTTGTATGTAGCGCAATAGCGGCCGCAAAGTGCTCCGATTTACTTGCAAATTGGCACACGCGTTCCATTTTAACATAATTACTTTGCAATCAACAAAATGAAATTAGCGTACATTACTAAGGTGCTTAAACTTATGTTCTCAGCAGAAAACATGTGCGCTTAGGCTTCCTAATTAATATAAATGTCCTTATAAAAGTGTTCTGACAATGCCACACGTAGTCATCCAAATTGCGTCAAATTTCGAACAATTATTCATGAAAAACGTAGAATAAGCTGAATAGTTTTTACTGGTGTATACAATGATTATGGTTCGTTTACGGAGACATACGGTAGAATTTTGTGACATTAGAGCCTATGTACAAATTTTTACGTAAGCGCACTTTAATGCGTTTATGCTGCATTGAACATAATGGAATTAACATACATTATAATGATGCTTAAAAACATGTTTACTCTGATAAAAGGATATGTATAGACTAAATTTATTTACGGGACCACACAAAAGAATTCCGATGACGTACTGTAATCATCCAATTGATGTCAAATTAGTTGAAATATTAATGAGTTATAATTAATTAAATAGGCGTACATTTTTTTTTTTTCAGTGTATATACTTACTGTGGCTATTTTTCTGGAACACATTAAAGAGTTTAGAACTATTACGGTCTACAGTCGCTATTTCTTAAAAATGTATTTTAACACGGTTACACCCCATTAGATCTAATGAAATTTTATTAGAATTTTAAAAGAATGTTTTTCGGTGGAAAAGTGTAGGCATATTCAGTGGAAAAGTGTAGGCATTTACAAGTTTACGCAAAATAATTCCGACATGTTACGTAATCATTTTGCATGAAATTTGGTAGAAGTATTTATGAATTACACGGAATTAATACAAGACGATCAGCCATTAGGAGTACATGTATATATAAATATATATATATACAAATAGTTATAGAGAGATACAGCAGGGAGTTGATGGGGGCGGCAGCCCCGCTCGAAAACGTTTCTGCTTATGTAGGAAGTCAACCGGCCAATATATATATATATTATATAAAAAGGAATAAATAAAAATAATCTTTTGAATAATCCGTGATGAAAATAGGACGTTGAGGCTCCTGATCTGCAGATCCACTAGTGTATAAAGTAGGCGAGCCGAAGTTGGCCATAGTCATGCTTTGAGAAATTTTTATAATTTTCTGATTAAGTGTATATGGTTGCACTTTTTTTTTTTTGTAAGAAACTACACATATTAACAAAATTTTCATTGTAAAATATAATTTAGTTATTTTTGTAACACAGTTTCAAAATTGTGGCTTATTGGCTACCTATGGAGCATACTGTTTCAAAGATGGCAAAAATATTAAAAGCACTTTTAAAATTTTGGGGGGGAAAAAAATACATGGCAAACTATTTTTACTTTACGAATTATTAAATTACAAGGGGGGGGGGATCACAATAAACATACATAAAATAATAACCTTTCCATGCAGAATGTTCCATGGAGTTTGTGCGTGTGCAGATGAAATTTTCTTTATTATTTTTTTTTCTTATTTATTAAGTCTCCGAAATTCTTCATATTGCAAGCATTGATTACACAATCGAATATTAATTTTTACTGCCTCTTACCCATAAGGTAGAGAAAGTATTGTTTAAGGTCAAATTTTCGAACGTGAGTTTTTGTTATATTTGCACGCTTTGAGGTCCCCTGAATCCGAAAATCATGTTTTTTGCGGTTTGGTCTGTGTGTCTGTCTCTCTCTGCGTGTGTGTTATTAGCATATCTCAAGAACAAATAGTAGCAGAAATTCCAAACTCGGTGTTCTAAATGTGTATCATATAGGGATGCTATACTAAGCTTTACGTTGAGATGAAGCAAATGGTTCGTGTACAGGGACACTCAAGAGTATTCAAATACATTACGTCTATGGGGGAAATTGCAGGTAAGTAGAATTTAACATCCATAAACTGCACTAAACCAAATGAAATGAATATATATTTTTTATATACATAAAAACATGCCTCATGTAGAATATGGCAGGGAAATCATTCACTGTTCATTTACAGGGCTGCACAAAAGAACTAGATTATAGTGCGAGAATAGCTGAAAATTGATGGAAGCGCATTTCAGGTTGTGCCGTATATTATTACTATAGGATTCTATTTAGGTGCACTATGTGGTTAGTACATATTCTTCAAAAGATATACAGGGTTGCAAATATTTAAGCGATAACATTCTTTTTTATTGTTAGTGGAAGTGCTTTACTATAATATTTTACCATGTCCAGGAAAGCTGCTCAGGAATGGAAATGAATTCTTCATAGACATGATAAATAATGTATGTTTTTAACCTAAATATTCATCCTTTTTTTCTGTGTGTAATTACACGTTTTGAGGTTTCCTGATTACCACAGTCAAGTTTTTAAAGTTTGATTATTGTCTGTGTCTCCTAGAGTAACGTAAAAACGAATAATTTCAGGAGATCCAAAAGTTGTATTTTCAAATTAGTATAAGTTTGTTGCTGGAAAAGTTGAATCAAGACTGATAAGTTTCAAGGAGTGTTGCGTGTGAAAGTTGTCTGAATAATTTTAAGCGAACTTTTAATTTTAATAACAGATTTAAATTCTATGTAAATGTAGGTGCAGTAATGAAACGGGGGGTTAAGGGGGGCTGCCGACCTCCTCACATAGAACTAATTATCATATAAAACTCTTCTGAAGACTAATTTGAATTATTTTAACATAGGTTTACATAACAGTATTCGTTATGTTACCTCTTAATTTCCAACCTGTTTTTATTGTATTAAATTTCAGGGTAAGAGAAAGTTGTGTGAACACACCAGATTATTTATTTTGACTTTCTTGCATAAAGGGAAAAACAAGTTTGGTTTTGTTTGGCAAGCGCTTTTTCCAGGTATGGCAGTATCAGTTTTTGTGAGAGTTTCTTTTAAAGGGACCGGATTGGAATTTAATTTTCTTATTATGTTGCTTACTATTATTCTCTGATGATCCTTTACTTCTATTGTTATCTTTCGGGTTTTTTTTCTCATACATTTTATCTTTTGACACAAAAATACTTTCAACGAATTTTTGTGCAAAGTTTTGTGCTTTTTTTCTGAAAGTTACTGACTTCTTTCAGGAGATTTCTGATGTACACAATAGCGTGGAAATTGCTGAGAATAAATGTTAATAAGGTTTTTCAGATTTTGAAGCAGAAATTTTAAAATTTATTCTTACTACGTTAATCTGGATATATGTTTCCTAAGTTTATCCACGTGTTCATAAGGTGGCCCGACATACAGGCCACCTTGAGAGCATGCATATGGTCACCATTTGCACAACTTTGAACTGTTAATCTCATAAATTTATTAGAAATAAAATTAATGTGGTTAAAGAGGCAGAAATAAGCTTTTAGAAAACATATTCTAACTCAAAGTTCTAAAAAATTAAATATCTATTTACCTGAAAATTAGAACGACTGCCCATCTAAAGTGAAATCACTGCATGCAGTGGCAGTCGATCAAGATAATCTCTTCAAATTCAGTCACATGCTCCTGAGATACATTATTTAAAATGCAGCAGCGCCATTTTATGATTAAAATTAAATTAAACCTCTTTTAGGAGGGTAGGCTACCGTAGGAACACTGGCCAACTTTAGCTCCTCAACCTTATTCACAGAATAAAGTACTGTAATCGTTAAAAATTTCATTTCCAGTTTTCAATAAATTTACCGTTTTAAGATGTCCTAAACACGATTTTACCATTTTTAGAAAATGTCCATCTGTCTGAAACATGTCTAGATCATGAACCACACATAATTTAATAAAATTCTATATGTACTTGCACCTTGTCACAAATCAGTGCCTATCAGCTTTTTGTGCACATCTTCCAACAGGCGGCGCTGCGATATCCTATATGTAAGGTTCTGTAGTGTATAAATGCACTAGACTTGATATATATATATATATATATATATATATAAATGAAAAACTATGCTGATACAATTTGTGTACATATCGGCTGGAAAATAGCGCAGCTGTACTGTAGTTTTCCCCATGTTAAGGAAGGCTATATCTTAGTCTCTATAGTCTTTAAATGCGTGAAGCTTGATATGTAAAATGGTCATTATGCAAAAGAATGCTAGCTTAATTTGGGTGCATATCGACGAATAGATGGCGCTGCTGTTATTCACTGTATTTTCCACATAACTCAAAAATCTGTAGATTCAGATTGCGCCAAACTTTTGTTTTACACTTTATATATATATTATACAGTACGAAGCTAGATTGATCAAATTTTTGTGCATATAGGCGGTAGGTAGAACTATTATACAAAATGGCCAAAAAAAAGTTTAAATTCGAAAATTTATAAATCATTGGCTTTAAAATAATTGCAATTAATATTTATATACACCATAAACTTACAATCCCTGCCTCGGATATCAAGAAAAATGCCTGAGTTTGTTATTTATTTAGATAATTAATTAGATAATGATGATGATAACAATAATAATAATAGTAATAATAATACTATGTGTGAAACTGTCAAACGAACAGAGAGACAGATGTTTGCGTTCCAATCTTCAGTCAGTCTTATTTTGACCTTTCGGAGGAAGATTCCTTATTGATAGAGCGTTGCGGTTATCCATTGATTTAGGCATATTTTGTGAATTTGAAATCAATTTTGGCATTCCAATTATAAATACAGTTTAACGAAGTACTGTTGAAAGTTATTTAATTTAAAAATTCAGAAATAAATGTAAAAACTTTACCTTGCACAGAAAAAATATTTTACTTATTCGTACTTGAAGACTAAGGCAAAATATCTAGCTGAGTATGTAACTAGAATAAAATTAACTTCATGCATCTACTGACGTAGTGGAAAGATAAACGTGTTTTGAAATATTAAGGAACCATAATAATTGTGAAACTTACAACTTAACGTAAAGATATCAAAATTCAAATCAAATTCATCAAATTTTTCATTCAGCCTCATTTGACCTTTAGTTGTCGTGTGCAATAGCAACTTTAGAAGAAGGTTCTGATGCGCTGTTGCTTCTGTCCGTGATTGGATGTTTCGTGAATCACAAATTTAAGTACGTATCGTGAATGTGGGATTAATTCTTATGTTACAGTTACAAATACAATATAACGAAGTTCGATTAAAAGTTATAGTCTTTTTCTTTAAAGGGAAAGAACAAAATGTAAAAACTTTACCTTGTTCCTAAAAACTTTTAACTTATTCACGCTTTAACACGGAAGAGGAAAATGTCTGAAGTCTGATTCATTTATTTAATAAGGGCTTATGATAGTGTATAAATAAAATAAAATGATTTCATGCAATGGAAAAATAAGCGTGTTGTGAAGTGTTATGTGATAATAATAAGTGTGAAACTTACAAGGGAACGCAGAGATAGATGATTGCGTCCCATTCTTCAATCAGCCTCATTTGACCTTTTAGAAGAAGGTTTCTAGTTGATGCGCTGTTGCGTCTGTCCATGATCGGATGTTTTGTGAAACGGGAATTTAGGCATTCCAGTTCCACAACCACTTTTTGAAGGATATAAATCTGTAAAAAATGAAATATATCACTGCAAAAAATATTTCCTATTTGCTGCCAGAAATTATCTGTAATTTGAGAAATTACGCATAATCTACGAAAAAATATTTGCTGCCAGGAAATATCTGTAATTTGAGAAAATACGCATAATTTACGAAAAAATTACGTTGTCAGAACGTATTTTCTCAAATTACAGAGAATTTCTGGCAGCAAATAGGACATATTTTTTACAGTGCACAAATAAATTAAAATTGATCATACAGTTAAAAAAAATCTGAATTGATTATATCCTTTATTATTAACTTATAGATCTATTGTTTACTCAAATTATTGTTATGATAAGATTAATTTCAAAAGTGTTCTTACAGATTTTTTTTTTTTTTTTTTTTTCAGTTCTCCATGTTTTGAAGGCTTTACTTAGAAGAAAGATAATTTCAATGGTTCAGTGATATGAATATAAAATTTAGGCAGTTACAGTTTTCCGATACAATCATTTTTAATCTATGAAGATACAGTATCATTATAAATAGCAACAGACAGTATAGTAGCTCAAATGTAACTTCTTCAGTGAGTTATACAGGCCAAGCTTCCGTCGTTTGTTCATTGCGACCGTTTTTACGTATTGATTCTTGCAGTAAAATCACAAGTTATATGTATGAGATCCTATAGGTTGAAAAAAATAAAGTTAACAGTATTAACTTAATAATGTAGTATATTTATCATTTTTTTTTTTTCTTTTTAATTCCTGTTAACGCGAAAGTGAGCGAGTGGGTTTTACTTCGGACTAGTGCCACACTATGAGCAACTGGCGATGGTCTGACACTCACCCCTATGCGTGAACCGAAATAATAATAACTATTGGCTAACATCGACGTAACAGTGATTTAGTTATGACTTAGTTACGACTTGTATGTAATGTGAATGATAACAATTGCGAACTCGCATTTAGATTGATTTTTTTTTTTAGCCTTATAGAAACACTTTAACGCAGATGAAATAACACATGTAATATCTTTATTGTAATGCTTGAAAAAGTGACAATTTTTGATAAAACTTTATGATAAATTACAATAATAATTTGTAGAAATTTTAAAAGCTATTCACGAAACTGTCTGGGGAAAAACAATCCTTAAAATAGAATAAATTCTACAAGAAATGTTTCTTCTACGGACATTTATTAACAATCAGCTTTAATTGGTAGAGATTAATTAATATCGAAACTTTAATCCTAGATTTTACACCGCCATTGTTTTTTCATTGCAATAAGTTTTGATTTATTTTCCAAGGGATTCTTTGTTTGAGATGCACAAGCTTTATAATTCTAAGGTCAATACTCAAATTATGAAAAATATAAAGAAAAAAAGAAAAAGCTAAGATACTCACATTGTCCCAAGTAAATGACACTCGAGGTCTGTGCATAAGAAAGAAAGTTTCCACGGGTAATCCTACCATTTCTTCTCCACCAAATAATTCTCTTGACTTTTCTCCTACTTGTCGGATGGTCATACTTCTGTCAAATGCTATGGCGAACGGGAATAACTGAAAAAGATATACACAAGATACAGGTTCTAGATCAGTGTGCTCTATCATGTTCCGTCTGGCTTGTTGGGCTTCTTGGTAAGGAGTGTTGTCAAACCTATTAATAAAAAGGCCCCTTAAAACCATAAAGGTTAAAAACAGCAATGAATTGTAATCTGCACAATTATTTGAATATTTGTATATAAATCCAAAAACATTTAATCTGTCACAAAAGGTATTCAGAATTTAGAAATTAAAAAAATAATAATAATGAAAAGGAAATTTATGTTTTTATCAATAATTAATTAAGAAGCCTTTTTATCCTCCCCTTTTTAGTGCTAAAGGATAGTTTAGTCAAGCAACGTTGTTACTGTTTTGTACACAACCAGGGTTAGGGTCTACTAATAGGGTTTTTCCTCCATAGGTTTCATTTGAGAAATTGATATGTTTCATAGATTGATTCTAAAGACAGATTATTACTTCTGTGTAAGACCATTAAAGGAAAAATGCATTACAGAAATCAAATGGCTTTGACCATTTTGGTGAAAATCCAGTAATGCTTTCTTTGCTATAGATTCCATTTGATAGATTGATATTGATTCTATAGATTGTTACCATTTTGTCTACCTCCAAGAGGAAAATACATTACAGAAAGCAAACAGTTTTGACCATTTTGGTGAAAATCTAGTAAAAAGTTAATTTTGTCTACAGATTCCATTTGATAGATTGTTATATCTGACAGATTGATTTTACAGATTTTTGCTAATTTGTACGACATCATTCGACAAATGCATTACAAATAAACAAAGGGTTTGGCCATTTCAGCAAAAATTCAGTATTAAGGCTTTTCATCCCATAGATTTCATTTAATAGATTGCTATATTTGATGAGTTTATTCTACAAATTGTTATTATTTTTAGATCATTAAGAGAAAGAAAATAAAGCAAACGGCTTTTTGACCCTTTTTGTAAAAAGTTTGTAAAAAGTTTTTCGTGTCCATTGATGGCGAACATCCACCGCCACTTTAGAATGTAGGAAAAGAGGGGAAAAAAGGCTAAAAATCCCCATAGAAATAGCATGGGAATAAAAGCAAAAAAACTCACAATGTCAAGTGTGTTAAAAAAAAAAAAAAAAACACAGGCTCACACCAGAAGTAATAAAAGAGCAAAATTGACTAGAAAAACACATCGAAGAGCGGGAATCGGGCGGGCTGGGGCATGGGTCCTATCGTCCAGGGTTAATACGTCTCGCCTAGTATGTGGATCTAAAAATATGGATCGCTAATCCGTATTTTGTTAAAATGTTTATATGGTTTGAAGGAGGATTAAATGACCTTTTTAAATATACCCGTTGTTAAAAAATTGTTATATTTCACAGAATTATACTATAAACTCTTACCATTGTGTAAATTACCAAGAAAAAAATTACAGAAAGAAAACGGTTTTGACCATTTTGATGAAAATCTAGCAACAGAGGTTTTCTGTCCTTTCTGATGGATCTAACTGATTGTCATCACCGACAATGATTAGTTTTTACTGATAACCTGCTGCTTGTTGAGGATCGTTATAGAAAATAAACAATTTTAACTAGGGGAAGCCGGGGTAATAAGAGACAAAAGGGGTAATAAGAGACAAAAAATATTAATAAAATCTATACTATTAATCTAAATAACTTGAAATAAATGTCTCGTATTAATTTCATTAAATGAACTCCTCTTGATTTTTTAGGTGATTTTTTAACTTAAATATTTTGTTAAATATTTTATTTAAATTTTCATTAAATCCTTGTCTCTAATAACCCCACGCGGGGTAATAAGAGACCAGGCTTGTAACTGTTCAGATATAGCAATGTAAAATCCTGTGGGATAATAAATGATATCTGGAAACAATTCTGAATCAGACAATAGTTTTTAATTTTTATTATTTGCATCCATTCAAAAAATATGTTTTCTCGAAAATTTATTGTCATAAATGTGTTTGTGAAATTCATTTTTTTTAATATTAGGTCCTAAATAATATAATATTGTACTTAATGATAGTTCTACATAATCAACATAACCTAAGGATTAACCCAAAACATCAATATAATTTTTAAAACGGGCAGAAAATATTTTACGCATTTTCTAAAGTATAGTCGAAAATACGCAAAAAAAAAAAAAAAAAAAAAAAAAAAAAAAACGTATCTTTGATGTGTATACAAGCGAACAAAATAGTATTAAAGACTTTTCTAGTAATTTTAAATAACCTATTTATTATGTAATGAAGTATTAATGACTAAATACTAACTTATACACATTCTAAACATAAATTTACATAATCGTAACAACTAAATATGGTCTAGCCTAATGAGTAAAACTGCTTTTAGATTTAAAGTGAAAAACAAAAACAAAAAAAAAAAATGTTCTCTTGGTAAACTTAGACTAGGCCTAACACTAGGTAAACTCTTCGTAAACTAGTCAGGCAGAATTAACAGGAACTACAATGGGGGAGACACAGGAATTAACAGTGGGGTTAATAAGAGACTCATGTCTCTTATTACCCCCACAAAAAATAACTAGTATGTTGTGGCCACCACAAGACTTTCTTCTATATTTTCCCATACATATTCAATCAGTAACAATATTAAAAAAAAAAAAAAAAAAAAAAAAATACGATTTTTTTTCTAAATTTTTTTTTTGTTAAAAGTAAAAAAAAATCGATAACTTTGTTTTAAATTATCACAGATTTATGGTTCAACCATTCGTTTTAAAGGTATTGACGAGATCTTTCGAATGATACCCATCTTCAAAATTTAACCCCCCTGGGGGGGTACTTCCCCCCAGGGGGGAACCGATGCCCCCCCATGCACAATTTTTTTTCCTAGTTAACTACTACTATTATCAATAATTCATATTAATTTTACAATCACAAGTTTAAAATAACTCTCATTATGCCCATTTATACGGAATTTTGTCCTATAAAATGCGATCACAGCGCCACCTGTTGAGCTATTGATCCCCAAATCTAATGGGCACCAGTTCATGTCAGGGTGCAACTAAATACCAAGTTTGGTTAAATTTCATTCATTGGTTCGTGAGATACAGCGTCCACAAAAAAATGATACAGACACACAGACAGACAGACAGACAGACAGACACACAGACAGACAGACAGACAGACACACAGACAGACATTTTTTAAAAACTATCAATTCGTGTTCAGGACATCCCAAAACGTGTAGATCCGTCAAAAAACGGAGGTCGAAAATTTTCGCGAATCCAATACTTTCTCTATATTACATATAGAAGAAAGTAAAAATGGGGTAATAAGAAACGTGCCTAGAACATGTAAATAAAGAATGCTTACAAGGTTTTAAACAATTGTACATCAAAAGTCATAGTCTTGGTCAAAAGGTTACACATTAATAAATCCCAAACATCTTACCTACAAAGAAAAATTTAGAAAAAGTCACGAAATTTTAGGGTAAGTTCAAAGTGAAGGGTTTTTTTCGTCGTAGAAAACGAATTCAAAATGTGTTATAAACTTCTCAATAAGTGTATTGTAGTAAAGAATACACATGATACTTAATATTACATATTTTTAAAGTTGTCTAAGTATATTTTTTGGTGGGTTTTTTGACTGTGTCTCTTATAACCCCTGTCTTTTATTACCCCGGCTTTCCCTATTTTTATTTTAAAAAAAATCACGCGTTTTGAAGGTTTAAAAAGGGGGCAAATAACTTTGCACATAGTGCAATAAAATGAACGTACATCATTAAAATGAACAAAGCTTATTTTCTATAGGATATCGTGTGATTAACATACATGATTGGTTTACAAGGCCTCTTAAAAATATTCAAATATACAAAGAAATGAAAATTCGTCAAAAATCATTTTCAGACGTTTTATGGAATTTTAGCCTTTTTAACGAAATTAAAAAAAAAAAAAAAAAAAAAAAAAGGAATGAAGAAAGAAAAAAGAAAGTTTCTGATTACTGTGTTTGTCCACCTGTTTTTCCGAGTTCTCATTTCCGTAAATAAGTTTAGAATTCTTTTAAACTTATTTAAATGGATCTTATCGGCTTTAATGTAGAATACTGCCACTAAAAATTCATAAATGTAGCGAAAACATGTTTATGTACAGGAACACATAACATAATTCGAATGCATTTCTGTCACGAAGAAATACTTCTTTTAAGCAACATTTTTTTTATTGTAGGGAAGAGTGGGGTTGAATGGGACGCAGGATGAATGGGACAATAGCTGGATTTTTATGTTTTGAAAGCACCAGAAACTTGACATTTTTTCTGCTATATGGCAGCACTGAGATAATTTATCAAGTGTAGTTTCAGAATTGTGTTATCCATAGAAGGGCAGAAAAAAATTAAAGTGTCTTTTTCAGCTGGCAAAGTAAGTTTTTGTTGATTCATTTAGGTAGTAGTTAAGGCATTAACTATTTGCTTAAAATTAATATAACTCCTATATGGTGAATAGGTATAATCTTTTATTGTGTTTATAATATTCATGAAGAATATTGACGATTGTTCATTAAGCCTATTTCCTGTTTTATACGATGATGTGATGATTGGGATGAATGGGACAGTTTAAATGGGGATGAATGGAACATTCCCCACTATGTACTAATTTAAAATTTTACACAAGAATTATATCAAAACGTAAATTAGCCATACTGATTATCAGGATTCTTAATTTTGTGGGCTTAGAAAAAAAAAAAAAAAAAAAATTAATTGTTCTGATTTTTGTTTATAATAATTATGATTAAAAAAAATTAGAAGTTAGAATATTCAATGCAACTTAAATCAATAATTAAAAAATAAATAAACTAATAATAATTTGATTAAAATCACAATTTCAATCAAGCTAATTAAATAAATCCTGGTGATTATTAATGTAAGATAGAATAGAATGCTGATTTTCCCGATCAGTCGGGAAAAAAATTATCTGTACTCTATTATAATAATTTATCTTTTTCTAATGTGTTATTTACTTATTTATTTTTAGATTAGGCCTTATTATCTTAATTTACCGAAGCCTAGAGCACTAGGAACTGGGCGAACCAAAGGACTTTTGTCTTTTGATGTTAATTTGAATCAATACGTCAGTTTATATTAATTTCAGTAAATTCATAGTGTGTAATAAAATCACATAAACCAATTTAACTTTAAAAATTTATTTACTTTCCAATTTTATTTTATTTTTTAATTCCAGTCCTGTCCCATTCATCCCCACAGGTGGGGATGAATGGGACAATGCACATGCATGCAATATATATATATATATATATATATATATATATATATATATATATATATATATTAATTTAAAATGATAACTTTTTATTAAAGTTAGTATGTTTATATGTAGCTGATTACTGAAGTGTACTTATGAGCCATGTTACAAAATTCTGAATTACATATGGCTAACGTTATCAATGAAAACATGAAAAATGCCCCATTCATCTCCACTCTCCCCTATGTTTTTAAGAAATTAAGATACATTTACAAGATGCAATATAAAACGTGTTCTAAAGAAATGGTATGATTAACATTAATGATTTGCTTACACACAAATATTCGGGTTTCTTACAAGAAATCGCTGGAGGTGTATTTTGAGTTGTGTTGTTTTGTTAATACTTAAAAAAAAAAAAAAAAACATTTATGATTTAGATTTGTCTATCTGTTTTTCTGTCCATGTTTTCATTTTCGTAAGTAATTTTAAAATTCCTTGAAAAGATATATATGTCATTCAGCTTCAAAATAACATATTTTTTACAGAAAATTCTCTGCATAACACTACTGGTAATACAGGGACTCACAAAGGAATTTAGATACATAACGGTCTGTTAGAAATACTTATGTAAAACATATTTTAGTGATATACTAAACAAAACATAACAAATCTAACAATTCATATTCAGATTAAAAGTTATGCTTTCTTTAGTGCATGTTATTATTAGTATTATAGAAGGATTTACAAGGCAATAATTAAGTTTTTAATTAGGTTAATCTATGTAACATTTTGGTACTATCATTTTCTCCTATTAGTACTATAGACTCATTTGTAAGGCATTAATTAAACATTTTAATTAGGAGAACCTAGGAAACAAATTGGTACGATTTTCCAATGTATCGCTTTTTTGTCCCTTCAAACTAGTATGACGCAACCATCACAAAACTTTCTTTTATGACATTCTATATAACATCGCTGTCTACTGGTTAACATGCACAAAAATCTAATCAACATAACCAATCATAACAGAGATTTTACGTATGCAGTTTTATACAATAGATGATAACCATACGAATAGTAAGTCGCAGAAAATGAGCAAAACCTGCGCTACCTTTCGGTGGATATACACCTACATTAAATCAACTAATTACTTACAATGGTCATTTCCTATCTCAAATTTGGTGCACTTATATGCTATATAATATGAAATGTAGCCTTTCCATAAAGGGGGAAATTGCAGTATAATAATGTCATCTCTCAAACTATATTCACTGAAATTGAATCAATATAGTTTTTTATGATGTCCATAACAAGTTCGGTGCACTTATACGCTATACAAACTTTTTTCCCATAAATGTGAAAAATTTCAGCATTGCAGCGCCACCTTCTGAGCGATATAAGATAAAAGTAAAAAGCTAATCAGCGCTAATTCCGGCCATTGTTTTGTAAGGCACAGAGCCCACAATATATTGGTAGTACTACATACACACACACTCAGAGACAGACACATACAGACATTTTCTAAAAATGATTGCATAGTTTTTATGAGATCTAAAAATGTGTATATTCATCGAAAACCTTATATTAAAAAAATTTTCACGTATCCAATACTTCCTTCTTGTATATAGAATAATGTAATAAAGAAAAGTACTAAAGCAACGAACGTTCTTATTTCTTTTTAGTTTGTAATGTAAAATAATAATGTAATTTATAAGTAAAAACATTAACGATTTGTAAAAACATTAGTAAACGATAAGTAAAAACATTAACTAAAATTCAATTTAGTTATATCCCTGTTATTATCTTTGATAAATTTTAAATTACACTTTTAATATCGAATAAAACGTAACTGTAATCGTTCAGTTTTGTGTAAATACTCTTTTTCCCCCTCATAATATAAGTTTTCAGAAAAAATTAAAAAGTATATTAGTAAAATTACAAAGATAATTAATTGCTAAATCAATATTCAAAACAGAAAAAAAAAAATGCTAGCAGAAAAATAAATAAATCCTTATCTAATGAACTATTGACAAGAAAAGTTACTTAGTACCCTTAATCTTCTTATATTATGGGTCCGTTCTCCCCTCATAAAATCATTCTGCACTTCCAATAACGTAAAAAGAACAGATGGGTTTTTCATGTAAGATTCAACGAGGCACAAATAAACAATCTTTCGCGCATTGTATTAGGTTAACAGAAAAAATACAAGTATGATATAACTTTGTCGAAACAAAACAGAATAATTACATGTACCCTAACACCATTGCAAATATTCTTTTAATATATTTCAGTAATATAATTATGCTATTTTTAATATGGTGGGTATTGGATATAAATTTCATTTACTTCTGTCCATTAGAATACGATATAGAGCTTTATTATTCGTCACAAAAAGTTTAGTATAATAGAGCTCCCTTTTGTGTAATTTATACCAATCTTGAATTAGTATAATTTTTTCATAATAATCATCCAAGATTCAAGGCATCAAGTTTGGTGCTATTCTATGCCTTGGAAATTCGCTTGCATTACAGCTCTTACGCAAATCAAGTTCTTATGCAAGGAAAGTGTAACAAAGCAGCGCTATTGATTTGCTCTAAAATTGAATCAGCATACTTTTGGATAGATATCTATTTAATTACTATTTACCGCAAGAGAGGAATTGCTCGAAAACATCAGTAAAACACTAGCTTTTATGAAAATATAAATACATATAAAAAGTATTGGGTTGTTCGGAAAGTCATTTCGTTTTTCTCAGCAGAGGACTTAATTGTATTTTTTTCACACCTTCTTCACATTTAAGTTGCATTGCCATTACATATTGTGACAGCTGATATAGCAAGGCTTGCTTGTGAAAAAGGTCGTTTTATTCTGCTCAATAGTTTTTGATTGGTGCCCTATCAAATAAAGAAAATCAGAAGCGACATTCTCGGCATATTTTGTTTTTGCTATCAAAAATGCGAAAATACTATTCAAACAAGAAAAAAAAGTATCGATGTGTGCACAGAAAATTTATTTAAAGAACGCTATTGTCAAAACTGGTTTACCAAATTTTGTTCTGGCAATTTTGAGTTGAAGATGCATAACGTTCTAGAAAACCAGTTTGTGCTAATGAAGATAAAATAAAGTATTGATTTATGAAAAAGTGCCAAATAACAACTCGTGAGATCGCTAAGAAACCGATCAAAGTGGAGAATATATAATTCATTAAAATATTTATACAATATAAGAAAATCGTCTTTCATTTTCGAAGGAAAAAACGAAATTACTTTCCGAACAACCCAATATATTACAATCAATAAAATTACTTCACTTAAAACATTCTTATGTAAACAATTTTAATCTTTATGTAGTGTATTTCATATATATCAACTTAAATTTTATTTAATTAACGTCAGAGAAAAATATATGTAAGGTTTTTTTTCTAAACAATATGGGGCGTATTATTGTTAAAAATACCGAATAACTGTTGATGAAAGGTGAAGAATGGTAATTTTGTAAGCAAAATACTTTAAACAGAAAAACATACTTCAATAATTTCTGTTCGCAATAATTAAGAAGCATTTTTCAACAGGCAAAAAATAGTAGCCACGAGTACAGTATGAAAGCATTGATTATTCTTCAATTCATTGATTATTATAAGTTCTTTTGCTGAATTGGAAATCTAAATTTAATTTATTAAAAAAAATATATATTTCTAAAATGTTGTGGTTGTATGGATAAAGGCCGATTGACTAAGCTAGGATTCTAGGGCTTTGTGGATTTCTTTCTGTGGAAGTTCTTTCTAAGAAATCTCTGCCGGTGTTTACGCGCATTTCAGAGAAAATCATGGAAAGCTTAGAAAGACTAGGTCCATGAGTGCGTACTAGAATCAGATTGAACCCGACTTTTTTCGTCTTCCAGCCGACAGCAGTACCTCTCGGATACTTGTAAGGCCCATTATGAAATGTAAAATTTATTTATTTTTTTTTTTTTTTTAAGTTCAAGAAATATAAATAATCAAAAGAATAAAATAAAATAATAATAATAATAATAATAATAATAATAAAGATTAAAAATAATTTTAAAATATTTCTTTAGAAATATGTTGTAAAAATAAATAAATAAAATAAATTCAATGCTGCGAATAATTAAGCCCTGTTAATCATTAAGATCGTTTGTTCTCTTCAAATTATTTCTAAAATTTGTATACTGAAACATAAGTGTGCTTATTGAAAAAAAAAATTTCGTATTTAAAATGAATGTTTATATGTACCGTTTAGTTTCAATGTCAGCCATTTCCCAAAAGTAAAATTCTGAGAAAAAGCTAATTTTTTGTCATACTCCAAAATAAGATAGGAACAAAAACTCTTTAGCTATACAATCGTTAGGGCAGTATGTTTGAAAAGTCTAAATACGGTGGCAGGGGCACGTGATGTTAGGAGATTATTCAAATTTTTATTTTGGATTTGGCCACCTTTGCAACTTACTTTGAAGTTGGCCGGTTTTGGAACAAAACATAATTTAAATTTAGCTAAATTTAATGCGAATATTGGTTTTTTAGGGTTTCAAATAAATAAAATATTTTGTTCAATTAAATTTTATTTATAAACAAATGATTTCTGTTATCTGATTAGAAAAAGAGAAAAAAAATCTGATAAATAATAACTGAAATCGATAACAAAACATTACTCTAGAAAATTATGAAAATGTATCACAAATGGTCTAAAGTTCATTAATCACGAGCTGTTCTTCTATGCAATAAAAACTCTTTCGAATTGTAAACAAACTTACATAAACACATCACTATATCCTGCTAAATCATCATAGGTATGTTATTAAATTAATAACATCTGATTAATTAATCATAATATGCTAACTAAGCTGCTATTATGTTATCAAATAATATTATGTTATTAGAAAGTGAACTTTGAACTTTCGTTTTGTTCCTTTTCCGTATCTTAGGGTGACTTTCCCTCCTCCTAGATTGGTTAAAAGATAATTCTTCTACAAACTTCTCCAAGTCGAAGTAAACATGAAATTCAATTATTGAAACTTAGTGTGCACCAAGCAATCACAGGCGAGAGAAAACACGATAACACTAACGAAATCAACAAGTGTGCTGCTTTAGTCGGATGGAGCAGAATCACGATCACACAGATATGGAGATGGCCGGTTTTGAAACTCTCCAGCCAGGATTTGACCGGTTTTGCAGCAGATCGTGATTTTAAACGCAAATAACACAGGGATAAATCGGTTTTGGCATGGCTTTTGTTTCCAGATGGTGAAAACGTTTACTTAGAAATAATTGAAAAAAAAAAAAAACTCATTTTCCAAATTTAAGGAGTTGTCCGGTTTTGCAACCAGATGACACATACATCGCAATAATGGCGACATCATAAATGAATACCGTGATTCTCTATCCTGTAAAGAACTTATAAAAGACCTGAGCATAAATCATTTTACAAATAATAAAATAAAAAATAAATCACTTTCACATGTCTATTTAGTACAAATACTATTAAAAGCTTTAAAAATAATTAGTAAAGAAATAAATATCCTTATTGTAAAGAAAAAACCTTTCTACAAAAATAGTAGACATTATGCAAATGATAAACTATTTCTATATTACACTGACATTGTAAATGCCGCAGCATTAATCTGTATTCTGTTACGACATTATAAGAGACAGAGTAAAAAATAAATCACTTCCTAATCAAGCTGTCTCCCTCTCAAATATTTTTTGGACGTTGTCGAAGCTAAAGTATCTAGCATTTCCATTGGCAAGGTCAGCTAAAGCTCAGTGGGAGCCTTTCATTTATTGCCATTAGTCAATAAAACGTTGTGATATAAACAACTTTATTGGATAATATATTATTAGGCTATTTTCTTAGAAAAATGGCAAATGAATGCGGAGAAAAATGCTTTGTTTATAAGGGGTCACTGATGTTTATTCATTTATTTATTTTTGCGTTACAGATATTAAATTTATGCTTTTTACAAATGAAAACTTAATTAAAAATGTATGAATGTAATAATAGTAATGCTTTGTAACAAGGAATAGTAAATAAAAGTATCTATAGATAAAAATGCTAAAATATTGTTAAATATGAAAATAATAGTAATAATAATAACTAAAAAAAGAAAAAAAAAAAAAGAATAACACTTTTCAAACTGAATAATAATTATATACATATACATATATACAGGGTGATCCAAAAGTGACAGGAAAAAAAATATTATTCAAAGAGCTGTAGCGCTAGGCGGTTTCACTGAAATGCATAGAAAGGTATGAGATTTTTTTTAGGTAACAAAAGTTTTATTAGCAAATCAGTTTAATTTTTCTTAATTAAGTGGCGCTTTAATTGCAAAATTAAATATTTTACAGTGGTGCAGAATATTCATTAACGTAAGTAGGACTATAAATGCTCAGTGTGATGTCCGTTATTCATTAGAATGACCGTCAGATGTTGCGCATAAGAAATTCTCCATTAGTTTTACATTAAAAAGCTTAATTTTAAAATTAGTTGTACAGGCAGAAAAAAAAAATTCATCCCCCCCCAACTAATTTCGTCGCAAATCGTCCTATAAGTATGCAGCTGATGCCAATCGATTAGTAATAACGTCTAGTTTATAACGGTATAGTTAGAATTTGCTTAAGGGGTCGTCTACATATTAAAACTGGCATCAACTTCATTTTTTTTCCCCAACGGTAATCCCTATTTTTGACCACATATTCAAATTTCTGAGATCAAGGCAAGTCCTATTTATATATTTTAAGTTAATTCTTGATAGAGTTACAAGCGAAAATGTATTAGGGGACCGTTCATTTATTTAGAATAAAAAAATCTGATCTCCCATAAAAAGAAGATTACTTATTAAGATTCATACCAGAAAAAAAGTACAGAATTAATTATGAAATAAAAGGAAGTTTACCTATAAAAGGGATTGTGTTTGTATTTGAATTTATTTGAAAAACTACAGTAAACTCCTGTATATCGCGCTACCACAAAGCACGACAAAAAAATTGCGACTAGTATTCATCCAGCACGATAAACAGTCCCGTATAACGTGCAAGATAAATTTAACATTTTCACACAGTTAATCAAATTTTTGATTTTAATAGTTTATTTTAAATGAAAATGAAATAGCTCATTACGTCTCGCTTTATGCGTTAAAATTTAAATAGCTTGAGGCATATGAACCCTACAATATTCAATTAGAAAAATGTAGCTAGCAAGATAAAATAACAATAGTTATAATGATAATATTAGCGGTAAAAATTAAGAAAAATGTTTAATATTTAAGAAAAGAGAATTTATCTATTTCTGTTGGGCATATTTTTATTTTGTACAGTAAGCCCCCGAGCCCCGCAGGAAAGTGTTTCTATAAAATGTTACATTTAATTTGAGGCGTATAAACCTACTATATACAATATGCAAAATCATAGATTACAAGATTTAAACAAAGAAAAATAATGGTAAAAATTTGGCAAAGGATATTTAATTGTCAAGAAAAAGAGATACTGTTCAAAAGCATTCCTATTTTGAGTAATAAGTCACGCCTTTATGCGTTTCTCTAAAACATCACATTATTTATCAAATGTATAATTAAATAAATGAAATTTCGTCATCAACAATCGAAGCGGTAAATTTCATTCGTTTATATATGCTACAGTCCTATAAAGAGTCCCACAAAATAAAATAATAAAAATAATAATAAAACTTTTTTTAAAGTAAAGTATTGTTTCTCAAGAAGCTAGAGGGAGGAGTTTAGTATTCTTTTGGATTGCTATCAATATTTCCCGCCTGCAATGCGTTAATTTTACAAAAAAAAAAAAAAAAAAAAAAAAAAAAAAGTTAATTTGCACAGTGAACATTGAAACCTTACTTAGAAAACAATGAAATAAAAATAAATAAAAATAAAATAAAAATAAATAAATAAAATAAAATAAAATCTTTCAGTATTGGACTGAACTTGCATAAATTGGTCTTATTACTTTGTTTTAAATTTTTTTTCCATAATAACTGTGAATTTTACGCCGCGATTATAATTAGTTGAAAATAAATAATATTTCGCTTTTGTTTCAATAATAAATGTTATAAACTTAAGGAAAAAAAAAATACATTTGATTCTGTATTAAAAAATATTTGATAAAAATTTTATTATGTACATCATATTTGCCAACATCCTAATTAATATTCCGTAGTGTTGTTAGTCCCACACTTTTTTTTTTTCACACCAGTAAATTTTTAGAGTAAAATTTTCCAAATGCAATTACGATTAAATAAGAAAAAAAAAAAAAACCTCTAAAAAGATACTGGTGTGAAAAGAAGGCGGGGCTAACAATACTACGAAATATTAATTAGTATGTTGGCAAGTATGTGTTACATCATACTACTTGCCAACATCCTAATTAAAATTCCGTAGTATTGTGAGTCCCACCCTTTTTTTCCCACCAGTAAATTTTTAGAGTAATAGTCTCCAAATGCAATTATGATTAAATAAGAGGAAAAATCATAGCCTCCTAAACTAGATGCCTTCCGCGTGGCTTAGAAACTTGGCAACAGTTCAAGCGGTAGACAGCGCCATCTGGTATAGATTGCGCGACTTTTTTATTCTACTTTCACCAATAATTTTAAGAAGATATATATAATCGATTTATATGATATATATATTCGACGTTTCTTCGATTCTGTTCGCCTTTTATGTATATCAAATCCCACTTTTAAAAATTTTTGGTGGCTGCTGAATAAAAAGGTCGATCAATCTGTACCAGGTGGCGCTGTCTACCGCTTGAACTGTCGCCAAGTTTCCGAGCCACGCGGAAGGTATCTAGTTTAGGAGGCTATGGAAAAATACTCTAAAAAGATACTGGTGTAAAAAGAAGGTGGGGCTAACAATACAGAATATTAATTAGTATGTTGGCAAGTATGTATTATATTGTGCGATAAAATTTAAATAACACAAAACTTACAAACTGTACAGTAAACATGCAAAATTATGACAATAAAATTAAAACAGAAAATTCGCGTTAATAAAGCTTATAAAAATTATCAAATATTAATAATAATAATATTAAAAAAAAAAAAAAAAAAAAAAAAAAAAACACGATTTTCGAATTTATATTGCCATTCCAAACAATAAGCCTCGCTTTACAGCATTTTCTAAAATATCACATTTAAATTGAGAACTCTTTATACGAACTCTACAATACTCAAATATAAAAAAAGGTCAACAGGGTTACAACAAGAATTTAGCGTCGAAAAACTAGGAAAAGTTATTTAATATTTAAGAAGAAAGACTCAATGTATCAAGATCGGTTATGTTCCTATCGTATAAAGTAAGACACGCCTTTACACATTTTTCTAAAACTTCAAATTAAAAAACAAAATGATTTTACATATTCGAGATTAAATTATTTAAATTTTGATTTCAGCAATCGATGTAGTAAATTCCTTTGACGTTTATGCATACCGGCACCACGCATAGAGTTAAGTACGACTATGCAAAATAGTTTTATTTTAATATTGTTTCAGGAATACAAAAGGCGTGGCTTGTTTTCTTTTGGATTTCTTTCACAATCTCTCGACTGCATTGCGATAAAACAATAAGAATAACGTGAAAGTAAAATAAAATAGTTTTCCGTCAGATATGATACAAATGTTAACATATGATGGCTCCCTAACAGCGATAAAAAACGAGCTATCACTGTAACGCGAAAAATAATGTTAGAAACGAGCTGTAAATTTGGAAACCCATGTTTTTGATGATGTTCTATTCGTGCAAAAATTAATATAGGTCATATTTAATAATTTTTTCGTATATGAATTTATTAATAATTTTCATAATTAAAAAAATGTGTTTTATTAAAAAGTGTGCATGGAATATGTTTGGGTCACTTCATTCTAACGTATATAAAAAAAGAAAATTTGAATATAATAATTTTTCGGGAAGATATTAATTAATATTTTTCATATTCATTTAACATTAGTATCCCCATATTTTGACAGCTTATAAATCTATGAAAAATTGAACAAAATATTTTAACTATACAATTTTTCGTGATGATTTGATCCAAATATCGTGATGATTTGATTAAAAATATATATAAAATTGGGGGTTACCCTTGAAAAAGATTAAGTTGATGCCAGTTTTCATAGGTAGACGACCCCCTAAGCAAAATCTAACTATGCATTATAAACTAGACGTTATTACAAATCGATCGGTACCAATCGAATGTTTCTACGACAATTTACGGCGAAATTAGTCGAGGGGGGGGGGGGGGTTCTGACTGTACAATACATATATTCCTTTTACATTAATTAAAACTGAGAAATTATAACGTGATTTTTTTTTCTTTAAATATTTATTATAAATTGCTTTTTAAGAAAAAGAAAAAATTAAGTTTGATGACTGAAGTATTTATTTATTTATTTATTCATTTTGCGTTGCAAATACTACATTTACGTTTTTTACAAATGAAAACTTAATTAAGAAATATATGAGTACATTATTAGTAATGATTTGTAATAAGGAAAAATAAATTAAAGTATCTATAGATAAAAATGCTAAAATGTTGTTATACACGAAAATGATAATAATAATAATAATAATAATACAACTAGAAAAGAAAAAAAAAAACTCTTTTCAAACTGAATAATAATTATATACAGTAGAACTTGGATAATTCGAAGTTGAAGGGACCTGAGAAAAATTCGAAATATCCAAAAATTCGAATTACATATACTATTTCATAATTGCCAACATACTAATTAAAATTCCGTAGTATTGTTAACCCCGCCTTCTTTTTCACACCAGTATCCGCTTTAGGGTATTTTTCTTCTTATTTAATCGTAATTGCAAAATATTACTTTAAAAATTTACTGGTGTGAAAAAAAAAGGGCGGGACTAACAACACTATAGAATATTAATTAGGATGTTGGCAAACATGCTATTTTGTCAAAAAGAAGAGATAAATTAAAAAAAATTAAAACTCTACTTAATATATAAACATAATATATTAATATATAAACAATAATATAAAATAATAAACAATAATAAACAATAATAAAATAATAAACAATAATAAACAATAATATACTTAATACATAAACATAATATATTTAATATATAAACTTTATATCTAAGAAAACTGCTACATCCCCCCCCCCTCCCATTAAATTAATATTTTTTACGAGCTTAATTATTCAACACTTTTTTAAAAAATAGTCAGATATTTTTTATCGCTTCTTCAAGTACAATCTTTGTGTCATAGCATATGACTTCAACATATCAGTTGATACAAAAATAGAATTTTCTACATCAGACATGACTTTCAATTCAGAAAACCCCCGAACTTCATGTATATGCACCCTATCTTCTGATGCACTTGCTAGGGGCTTCTCTTGTACTTCCTTATCCTTATTTTGAAAGACTAATAAAATAAATAATGCATTTTAGGTGAAAAAAATATAATATTTAAAATATTACTTTCGACACTGGCAAGAACCCTATTGATTTGCAACATTCGATTTTAAAAACTTTGTAAGTTATTCGAAATTTACGATTTTTTTAACATGGGATAATAGGACAAAAATTCACTTAAACGTGCATTTAATGGAAACTTTTTACTGTAAAAATGTCAGACTAGTTTTAAAATATCAGTTTTGATGTCGGAATGAACATCAGTAACTATAAATATGCTACTTTGGAAATTTCGCAAGTTATTGGAAATTTACGAATTTCTTAACATGGCAGTATAGGGCAAAATTTCACATAAACGTCAATTTTGAGAGATATTTTCATCGTAAAGATGTCAGACTACTTTTGAAATATTATTTAGGACACTGGCATGAATATTAATGACTATGAATTTTCCAATATAAAGATTTCGTAAGTTATTGGAAATTTACGAATTTCTTAACATGGCTGAATAGAGCAAAATTTCACATAAACGTCAATCTTGAGGGATATTTTCATCGTAAAGATGTCAAACCACTTTCGAAATATTATTTAGGATACTGGCATGAATATCATAGACTATGATTTCTCCAATTTAAAAAATTCGTAAGTTATTTGGAATTTACGATTTACTTAACATGTCAGAATAAGGCAAAATTGAGCATAAACTTCCATTTTGAGGATCCTAAATACATTAGACAACTTCAAAATTACGTTTATGATATTGGTTTGAACATGATTGAATACAAATATTCTAATAGGAAAATTTCGTAAATTATTCGTAATTTACGATTTTATCAACATAGCGAAATTGTAAATTTTTCATATAAATATGAATTTTGAGGATTATTGCATTGGAAATAGTAGCATGAAAACTAAACAACGGAATTGACCCCGATAAAATAAATTAATAAATTAGAATAAGTTAAGTATATCGAAGTGAACGGTGGATATCCTATTAGGCGGGGATTTCTTTCTGTCACTCTATCAAGCTTTGGTCAAATTCATTTCTTTTAACATGATTATAATATGTCTCGCACTAGAAATTTCTGAGAACATAAATATGATGGGGAACTGAGCAGAGTCCACCTATGCCAACTAGTTTAATTCTTTATCATAATGATCTACGTGTTCAGTAAAATAGCATTAAATTAAACATCGTGTACCATATAAAGAAAAATACTTAAACACCCTATTATAATTTTCTCTTTTGTTTATTTAACAACTCCTTCTTACTTTACTTTATCTGCAAAACCGTAAATTACTCAATGTTCGGAAAATCGAGAGGAGTCACTCCAGATTTTTTTTTTATTATTATTATTCGCGAGAAAATATATTTTATTATATGTTGAAAAAAAAATTAAAAAAATAACTTGAAAACTTTTTTTAGCAACAATTAAAAATTAAAATATCTATATAATTGTAAAGCTTTATAGAAGATACGATATAGGTAACGTTTTGCTTCCTCCCCTACCCTTGTGGACTGAATTTCTAAAATTCTAAAAATTGGTTTTTAGGAATTTGTATTAGCTATATTTTAAAGAAAAATTTTGCGGATATCCGTTTTTTTCTTTGAGATATAAAGGTATTTTTGAAATCTCGTTTTGCCCCCTGTCCCCCCTTAGGGGCCTAATTTTTAAAATTCCAGAAATTGGTTTAGGTATTTATGTTAGATATATTTTGAATCAAAAATCTCACGTATGTCTGTATTTGTCTTTGAAAAATGAAGTTTTTTTTGTGTGAAATCATGATTTGTGCTTGTGAAATCACGTTTTGACCCCCCCCCCCTCCGCCCCTTGGTGACCGAATTTCTAAATTCCAGAAATTGATTTTTAGGCATTTGTATTAGCTATATTGTGAAGCAAAAGTTTAAAGATATCTGTTTTTTTCTTTGAGATATGAAGGTTTTTGTGAAATCACGTTTTGACCCTTCACTCCCGCTTTTGGGACGAATTTTGTAAAAAGAAGCGCTTTCACTATACGTTCTATAATCTGACCCGTTTTGAGTCAGTGGCTCCAGTAGATTTTGCTGTGCGTTGATGAGTCAGTGAGTCAGTCACTGAGTGAGTGGAAGTACTCTTTTACATGAGAAAAACACATTTCGGAGTTAAAACGCTACCAGCTCACTCTGTACATTCAGCATTTAAAGTAAAAATTTCATTTAAATCAAATTGGAGTGTAAAGGTTGATATTTTTTATTTATTACCAATTATGTGAAAAATACCAGAGCTGGGAATCGAACCCGGGCACCTCCGCTTAACGCACGAATGCTCTACCACTGAGCTACCCTGGCCCCTTACACTCCAATTTGATTTAAATAAATATTCACAGTTGATGAATTCATGAATAAGAATTTCTAAATTGAAATTTCGTGGTCTATGGAGTTGTGCTACGATTATTATTGTCTCACCTGATATATCTGCGTTTGCAGACTCGGTGACTTTGCCAACGATAATTATGTGAGAATTACCTAGCTGGTTTTCAGCCAGGGTAGCTCAATGGTAGAGCATCCGTGCATTAAGCGGAGGTGCCCGGGTTCGATTCCCAGCTCTAGTATTTTTCACATAGTTGGTAATAAATAAAAAATATCAACCTTTACACTCCAATTTGATTTAAATAAATATTCACAGTTGATGAATTCATGAATAAAAATTTCTAAATTGAAATTTCGTGGTCTATGGAGTTGTGCTACGATTATTATTGTCTCACCTGATATATCTGCGTTTGCAGACTCGGTGACTTTGCCAACGATAATTATGTGAGAAGTACCTAGCTGATTTTCAGTCAGGGTAGCTCAGTGGTAGAGCATCCGTGCGTTAAGCGGAGGTGCCCGGGTTCGATTCCCAGCTCTGGTATTTTTCACATAGTTGGTAATAAAAAAAAATATCAACCTTTACACTCCAATTTGATTTAAATGAATATTCACGGTTGATGAATTCATGAATAAAAATTTCATTAGAAAATGGCATCTTTTTAATCTGACTTAAGTGGCCTGTATATTTGGAATTTTGACATTGATCTACTATCATTTCTTGAACATAATGGTTCATTACGTCTGAACCTAAGGCTTAAATGGTATTTCGAACTACAACGAACATCTTTGTTGAATCGGGATTTGAACCCGTAACTTGGTGCCTATAGTCTATGATCTATATATTAATAAACGCGAAGACCAAATTAAGTTAGATACAGTTAAGTTATACGTTTTATTCTATTTTTATGCATTGTAGTGACTTATTTCTTAAAGTGAACTAAAATTTCCTACTGTGTACTAGAACATCTTTAAATTTCAAGATGCATTTTCTTTTCCATATTATATATATATATTTCTAATGTCTCCACTCGATTTACTAAATATTTAGTAACTAACAGTGGTTAAATCTTGAGAAACTTGAGTGCAATAAATAGCCACCAAAAATTATATTAAAGTGCTTGGTATTTCCCCTCAAATTCACGTATTTGTACTATGACAGGTTACTTATGAACAAGTTTGAATTCTTTTGCGAGTTCTTGTAAAAGAACTATAAAAAATGAATACACAATGACCACATGCTGAAGCAAAATTCCAAAACGTGTTTTATTTTCTATTAAAAATTTCATTGTCTTCTAAATAATTTAATATACTTCAAACAACTAGGTCCCACAGGATGTAATGTGTGTAAATTACTTCATGCTTTCTGTAAAAGAATTATAAGCGATATGTGCACTGCTTTCTATAATGATCCTAACTTAATTCCCTATCAAATAACGCATAAATCAGTTTTTTCCCCTTTTAATAATAGAGTAATACTAATAATACACACTTGAAATAATTTGAGTCTATTGAATCGTACAACATATGATTCATTTTTGTATTCATATAATATTCATATAAAAAAACTATGTGATACTATAATTATGAAAACCTATGCATTTTGTGCAACGGAGACCTATAACATTATGCATACCAAATTTGACTTCAACCAAATTCAGAATTCATACGATATCATGTTTCTTCACATTTATTGATACATACATACATTCTACATATATGAAAGCGTACTTCCACTGACTGACTAACTCATTAACGCACAGCAAAATCTACAAGAGCTACTAACTCGAAACTAGATCAGATTATACAGAACATATAGTATAAACACCCATTAATAAGTGACAGGATTTTGCTAAATTCTCCTTTTCCTCCTTATGGGAGTGTGTGTGGGGGGGGGGGAGGAACATACACATTTAAAAGGGTAACTAAAGCGCTCCAAATTACCTCAGGACAACAATTTTTTGGTATGTGGGTGTGCTATGTATAAACCAACACTTCTATAAAAGGATTCTGCGAAATGCCCCCCCCCCTTCGGGGAGGAGGGGAGCAAAAAAAAAAAACACCTTTCTAACTGGAACTTTCTTCTAAACTATCGCAGAAAGGCAATTTTTTGGTGTATGGATTGGTTATGTGTGTTTAAAACTCTCTACAAATGGATTTTTCGAAATATCCTTCCTTTCCCCTTTGGCGGGGTGAGGGAGGACATAAAACACATATCCAAGCGTCTTGTTCCAAATTATTTCAGGATGGTGATCTTTTGGTGTGTATGTGTCTCGGAGTAAATCCTTACTCCGAGGTGTGTGCGCTATAGATACCGAACACGCGCAATGAAGGGTATTTGCGAAATGTTCCCCCTTCCCCCTTTGGTATAAAGGGGGGTGGGGGTAAAAAAATACTTTTTCAAGTGTAACTTTGTTCTAAATTATCTCAGGTAGGCTTACTTTTTTGGCTATATTAACACACAATATAAAAGGATTTTGTGAAAAATTCTCTCTTCCCGTTTTGGCAGTGTGAGGGGGGGGAGGCAAAAAGCATGTTTCCAAGCGTAACTCTATTTAAAATTATCTCAGGAAGACAATTATTTGGTATGGGGCTGTGCTATGTCTACCGAACGCGTACTATAAAGGGATTTTGCGAAATATTCGTCTTTTCACTTTTTGGCATCTGATGGGTAAAAAACACTTTTTCCAAATATAACTCTGCTCTAAATTATCTCAGGAAGGTGATTTTTTGGTGTATCAGTCAGTTATGTGTACCCAATACACACTATAAAGGAGTTTTACGAAATTTTCTCCTTTGGTTGGGATGAGGGGGAGACTGTGGTTTTTGACCGATTTCATAGATTTTTTCTTTCTTTTTTTCTTTTTTCTTTTTTCTTTCTTTTTTTTTTTTTTTTTTTTTTTGAGATTTTTATATTAATAAGACATAATTTTGAGAGTTCATTTAAATATAGTGACCAGCGAAGCGAGCAAATCCTGCTTAGTAACTATATAAACATATATACATACATCAAAATAAAAAATGTAAAAAAGAACTCGGAAACTCGAAACATACAGATATACCAAAGTCTCATAGTCATATTTTTTACTATCACAATAATTTTCTTTATATAATGTGTTCGTAAATTAATAATCGCTTACACTTGAGTAAAACAATTCTACATGCTGAAAATATATGAGATAATTCAACAGCATCCAACCCGTTAAGATTGGCGAGTCCAGGCAGGCAGGGGCTGTCCAAAGGTTTCAATGAGTTTCAATGAGATAATTCAAATTTGAATTTCAGAGGTTTTTTTTTTTTTTTTTTTTTTTTAAGGAAAGGAGTGGAGTGAGTTTAAGATTAATGTCGCACTATAGCTACGATTCTGTCTTACTAACTTGTAGGGATTTATATTCAGTATCGATTACTAATTTGTAATGCTTGTTAAAGTTTGTCTAATCGACTATGGTATATACCAAACACCATTCTTGAAATTTATTGGTAATTGCTAAATGAAAAAGTCCCTACAAATTGGTCACACTGCTACGCATTTGTAATAGAATGTGTATTGTGTGTCATGAATTCTATTTTGTAATTAGGGTCATTATAATAACAAACAAAATTGGAAGAAGGTGTACTTTTAGAAAAATTATTGTAATTAAAGATACGCCGACCTAATGTAAGAGGATGTTTAAAAGAATTGTAAATAGATACATTTTTAATTGAGAAGACATGGTATTCATTATTAATAATAGACTGAAAATTGACACAATTAAAAACAGGATTAGTAAAACTGATAATTAATTGAGTATTGTGAGACTTAAAAAAAGGCTTAGTGGAAATTTTTATATTGAATGATGAAGCTCGATAATGCTAAATATCAAAAAATGTGTCAGAGAATTGTCTAGAATAATTGTATTTCTGAAAAATTTTAAAGTAAACATTAATTAAATGTTTTTTAATGTTAAAGATAAATTTTCTAATTTCTAACCAATTATAATTTAGATTGTATTTATATATACATACATATTTGGAGTTAGTAATAAAATTCAAACAATGTTTATGTAAACTTACAAAACTTCCAACACCAATAATAAATTAAATATCACTATAACTCGAAAATTAGTGATAAGAATGTGTTATAAATTTGAAAACCCATACTTTTAATGATGTCTTTCTATTCGTGCAAAAATTAATATTGGTCCTAATTCTTTATATATATATATATATGAATTTATTAACAATTTTCATAATTCGAAATATGATTTTTAATTAAAATTTACATGGAATATGTTTGAGTCACTTCATTCTAACGCAGTGGCGGATTTAAGGGGGGGGGGGGGCTAGGGGGCTGAAGCCCCCCCCCCCCCCAAAAAAAAAAAAAACACTGACATTAACTATTGAATATTGCAATTGTAAATTTTTTGTTGGTCTAGAATAACACTTTGAAAAATTTTAGCCCCCCCCCCCCCCCCCCAAAAAAAAAAAAAGTCAAGTTCTGGATCCGCCACTGCTAACGCGTTAAAAATGAAATTTGAATTTAATAATTTTTCGGGAAGATATGAGTTAATTTCCATCACATTCGTTTAACGTTAGTATCCTTTGACTTTGCGAGCTTATAACATTATGAAACCTAGAGAGAAATACCGGGTGATCCAAAAGTCAGGACAAACTTTATAAATGAATAATTCGAAAACGAATCAAGATACAAAGATACGGTTTGCACCAAACGGATGGAAAAGAAGCCGGGTTTTGTGTGGCAAAGAAATAAAAAATAGTTCTGTTGGCGACCAACAGATGGCGCTGTCGTATTTCTGATGTAGGATTATGCAAAGCAACAAACGATATAAAAAGGAAAAACTACAACAGGCAATGGTAGTCGAAGCTTATATGCATCGAAATATCGCATTCTCAGTGGCTACTTTAATCACGCATGGTCTCCAAGATCTTCCGATCTGACACCCTGTGACTTTTGGCTGTGTGGAGTCTTGGAAGTCAAAAGTATACCGCGACCAACCGGCATCACTAGCAGCAGTGAAAGATGCCATCTGCCAAAATGTCTCCGCCATAACGCAAGAAATGCTACCAAATGCTGTGAACGATGTGGTGAATCACCTCACAGCTGTACTTCTGAATGATGGACATTGAACAGTTACTGTAGTAGTACTAATTAACTGTAATTAAGCTGACTTGTAAGTTGTCAACATTTTTTTTCATTTGTAAATCATATTTTGGTGAAATAAAACACAATAGCGCCATCTGTTTGTCGCCAACGGAACTAATTTCTTTCCTTTGCCACACAAAACCCGGTTTCTTTTTCATCCGTTTGGTGCAAACCGTATCTTTGTATCTTGATTCGTTTTCGAATTATTCATTTTTAAAGTTTGTCCTGACTTTTGGATCACCCAGTATATAAACTATAACATTTTATTGGCTGATTTGATCCAAATAATCCAAGAAGATGTAAAAAAATGGGTGTTGCCAATTGTAAAATGAAATTGTTGCAAGTTTTAATATTTAGATGGCCTCTTAAGCTATATACCCCTCTAACTATATCATTACAAATTTTATTATTAATATATCGGCACCAACCGCAAATTTATAAGACAATTTCAGAAAAAAATTAGTCGTGATGATCCTTCTTTTTTTCTGACTGTAACACGAATTTGAAATTTTTAAGGGGCCATCACTTTAAAATAGGTGGCAGATCAAGATTGTCAATGAACTCATAAGATATTTTTTAAGCGCATTGTCCAACTTTAGTTCGAGTTGATTCAGTATTATATAATGTATTGATAGATAGATATATAAACTAAGTGACTGCTGTAAGTCGATTTCTAAAGAAATCTATCTAATACCGTATATATAAAGAGCTAATTTGTCAAAATTTAGCACAAATTTGGGTTATGTCGTTTAAAAACAGACTTAAAAAAATCACTGAAAAGAGCAATAATTTTAATTTTCCAGATTATCAGCTCAAATAACAGCTGAAATTGCATCTGTGTGTGTATGAATATGCATCAGCAGGGAAGTAACTGAATATTTATAGGAAAACCGTTCTTCATTTTCCGTGAATCGTAGATATTGATGAAAACGTAACCAACCACCTTCTGATGACCTTCTATTCGAAAGACATTTAACTACTTTGTAACACGTCGTTGTTTACTATGAGAAATCTCAAATTTCTATTTTGACTTAATTCGTTCTTCGCGAAAAGTTCTACATTATGCGTTTTTTAAATGCATGACATTTATAATTATACTTTCAAAATAATACAAGTTATGCATTAGTATAAACATAACTTTATGTAGAACTTAGGGTCTTTAATTGTTACAAAAATAATAGTATTGTAAAGAAATTCTTACGAGATATTATATGATTAGTTTAGCAACCATTGTGAGTTTTAGAACATGTCAATAATGAGTCGATTTTTGTTTTACACAAGTACAAGATGTCCGAAGTTAAATGACCCTATTTTAAAGTTATCTACAGACGAAACTATTGTTGAGAAAGTTGTAAAATTTTGTGTAGGACATAATGAAGGTATGGGCATTTATTAGAGCGAATAATAATAAAAATAAATTGTTCAAATTATCACCCCTAGGGGATTTTTTTAATGAATTATGCACTTCCTGATCCGTGGCTTCCAGGCCCCAAGACCTCAATTCATGCGAATTTTGACTTTGGGGGAATTTGAAAGGTCTGGTAAGTCGTGATAATACAAGAACTTTAGCTGATCTCAAAGCAGTGTTGCCAGATTGGGGAGTTTTTTTATTCAATATCCACCACTAAAATTTAGTTGTAATGACTTCCGAATCGCTTCGAACATTAATCGTCCATTATGTATATAAAATATCACTTCTCAAAATTATTGGTGGTAGTTGAATAAAAAAAGTCCCCAATCTTGCAACACTGTCTTAAAGACAGCATTTCACAACATGTTCATAACATTTCCCTGAACACAGTGCGGAAGCATGCTATCTTACTATTCCAGATGGTAGCTGACAAAGATGGCTGTCATGTTGAATATGTCCTGTTGTAATAAAATTTGTAAATTATCATAAATGTATACTAAATGTGTAATTTATTAAAAAACACCTCCTGGCGGCAAAAATTTGAACTATTTCTTTTATTCGCTCAAACAAATTACCATACCTTCATTATGTCCTACATAAAATTTCATAACTTTCTCAACAATAATTTCACTTTTAGCCAACTTTAAAATAGGATCATTTAATTTCGAACACCTTGTGCTTTTTTTTTCAGTGAAATAAAAAATTTACCATTGAATTTGAGAGCGATACACGTAAACAGTCGATGTTCAATGTAACATATTAAAACAGCAAAAGTTATTATACTTCGAAGTCTAATGAGCCTTAATGTACAAAAAATAGCTGTAGAAAGACACGTCAAAGCAAAGCAAAGCAAAGCAAACCATATTTTATGAAATAAAGCTTGCATGGAATCACATTATCTTATGGACTTTAAAAATAATTGGAAAAGCTTCTTACTATGAAAGAACTTTCAGGACATATTTCCGAAAATATTGCAAAATTTTGCACAATTAAGATAGATTTTTTTTCTTTTAAACAATCAAATGCGAATATATATATATATATATATATATATAAGTTTTATTAATTATTACTAGTATTTAATTTAACTACTATTATTAATATTTAAATTAATAATATTGAATATGCTGCATGAATTTAAATATGTTTGATTCTCATTTGGTTTTTCACATATCTTTTCAGTTTAAATTTTCTCTTTTTTTGGGGTGTTATAGGGTATAGCTTGTTGTAAATTTTTAGCAATTTGCATACAACAAGACAGAAATAACACCTATTTTACATGCAACATTCATTCTATACCCTTGAAAACGCAATGAATTTGCATGTTTCAATTTATGGCTGTTTGATAGTCGCAATCTTTTTTTGAATTTTTCTGTATCATCTTTTTCAATGTTTCTTGTTTTCATCTATTCAATGTTTGAAAAGGTTTTCAATATATATATATATATAATTAAATTATTTTAAAATGAAATTATTCTCCTGTAACAGTAAAATGAAATTTTCATATAAACTATACTATCTTCTCCCTAAGAAAATTAGTTTATAAAGAATTCAATTCACTTTCGAATCTAGGTACAAATAATAGTATATCTTTTAAGTTATTAGAGATTTTTTTTTTTTTTTTAAGTTGCCGTTATTCAATCACACAGAGAAGAATCGCAAACTCATAGAAATTAGAGGGGGTGGGGGGGGGGGGGAAGAGGAAGAAGAAAAGTTGGTTTGAGTTAATTAAAATCATACTAGAGCTGTCTTAGTGGGCTATAAAAGAAGAAGCCGAATTAAGAGTAAATTTTTGTATAAAAATAACTAAATCATCCACAATTAAAGATTGAAATGATATTTAATTTATTTACTTTCGAAATATTCTTAAAAATAACAGCATGAAAAGGTTAAGACGTATTAGTAATTTATTGGAATTAACAATTATAACAGTAATTACAAACTTTTTTATTTTCTTTCATGATAACTATACTGTTTTCCCTATGCAACCCTAAATAGTTTATAATTATTTCTAATGAACATTCAATAGTTTGTTTTTCGAGGCGAGATCCAATATTATATATGAGCATAATAATAATAATAAAAGTCTTGGTTTCCCGGACATAATGCTCGAAACTAATGTAATAGCTACAACAATGTATTGAAAAAAAAAAATTAAATTTTATCTATAGTAAATTTCCTTCGTAGTGGAAAAATAAATAAATAAATGAAAAGTTTACATTACAACTACAACAGTGTATTGAGAAAAGAAAAGAAAATTTTATCCATGGTTTGCATTGTTTTGGGAGATTTTTTTTCATTGATTCAAATAATAAATTAAACATACAAAATTCATTAGTTCATTTACAGAAAAAAATCTCATTTTAAAAATTTATTTAAATACAGTGTATAATATAGTTCTTTCGTTTGCAGAAAACAAAGTATGAATAACCAGATAATTTTCCAGAATTTACTCATCTACAAAATAAGCCTTGAATAAAACAAAACAATTTTTGATTTTAGAAAAAAATATTTTCATCGCTATTTAGCATTTTAATATGTCACAATAAGATAAATTAAATGTGTCGAATTGACCTAAGTCAGAAGAAATCTATATATATAAAAATGAATTGCTGTTCGTTAGTCTCACTAAAACTCGAGAACGGCTGAACGGATTTATCTTATCTTAGTCTTGAAATGTTCGTGGAGGTCTAGGGAAGGTTTAAAAGGCGAGAAAAAATCGAATAATTTCCGGGAAAACCCTAAAAACAGCCCTTTTCTATTTCCCATACAAACGTTTTCTAGAGTCAATTTGAACTTTATCTATACATATAATAAAATAAGATGTGTGTGTGTCATTGTGTGTGTTTCCAGAGAGTTTTAAGAAAACGGCTGATGGCTGAGCTACAAAAATTTGCATGGTGGTTCGTAATGACCTCCCCTGATGCACCTCGAAGCCGGATTTTCGAATTTTGTTTTAGTTTTCTTTTAATTAATTAAAATGTTAAAATAAAAACCTTCTAATTACTGATAAATTGGCCATTTAATTTTAATCATTAATTTAATTGTTGCCAAAAAAAATTATCATTATTTTATCGACAGAAAAAAAAACGTGAACAATAAAAATTACATTTACTAAAAATATTTAATTTTAATCCTTAATTTAATTGTTGCAAACTGAACGGATTTATCTTATCTTAGTCTTGAAATGTTCGTGGAGGTCTAGGGAAGGTTTAAAAGGCGAGAAAAAATCGAATAATTTCCGGGAAAACCCTAAAAACAGCCCTTTTCTATTTCCCATACAAACGTTTTCTAGAGTCAATTTGAACTTTATCTATACATATAATAAAATAAGATGTGTGTGTGTCATTGTGTGTGTTTCCAGAGAGTTTTAAGAAAACGGCTGATGGCTGAGCTACAAAAATTTGCATGGTGGTTCGTAATGACCTCCCCTGATGCACCTCGAAGCCGGATTTTCGAATTTTGTTTTAGTTTTCTTTTAATTAATTAAAATGTTAAAATAAAAACCTTCTAATTACTGATAAATTGGCCATTTAATTTTAATCATTAATTTAATTGTTGCCAAAAAAAATTATCATTATTTTATCGACAGAAAAAAAAACGTGAACAATAAAAATTACATTTACTAAAAATATTTAATTTTAATCCTTAATTTAATTGTTGCAAAAAAAAAAAAAAAAAAAGATCATTATTTTTTCGACAGAAAAAAACCGTGAACAATAAAAATTACATTTATTTAAAATGAGGAAAGTAAATTAAAAAAATTAGAAATATCAGTCGTATCGTTACAAATAAGATACCAAATGAAAGAAGCAATTTTTGTGAATCTAACGGATTAAACAGCTTATCGATCGGACAATTAGATTTTTTAAAATTAACTAATGTATGAATTATAGGTGGCAACAGCAGGAGATTGTATGAAAACCGTTTGAAAAAAAAAAAAAAAAGAATTAAATCTGCTACTCATTAAAAGTCACATGATGCAAATTTATTTCAGCAAGTACTATTTGAAACCTAGAAACAATTAAAAATATAAACAGAATATGAAGGATTCTTATATGTAAACAAAAATGTGTCTGATAAAATTATTAACAAAATAGTATTCCCCTTTTCATACAAATAATAATGATAATAATAATAATAATAATAAAATAAAAATAAAAATAAAATCCATTGCTAATATGGCGACAGAAATTGAAAAGCCGCCAATAGAGCGGCATAATAATGTTATGTAGCACGATAATGTTTACCTATTTATTTTTTATATACTAATCACTCTGCTAATGTATCATACAAATAAATGAGCTTCTGTGTGTGTCTGCACATGCACGCTGTCGAACAGAAATATTTGATTAATTCAAATTAATATTTAAATAAATAAATGAAAATATGTTTAATGGGAAATATATATAACCATAAAAAGATTAGTTGTTTAAATTATGGCAGAAATAGCACTCATTGCATATTGTTACAAGAGATTAAGTGTTATTGTTATAAGGGATTAACTCTAAAATGATGACAAAAATTCAAAAGTCGCCAAAGAGAATTATATTAAGGCGTACTATGATCAGGTTTACAAACCATGAATTATATATAACCATAAATAATTAATTGCCTCATGCGACAAACGTAGCCGGTCATATTATAATATTTAGCGTGAAATTGTTATCATTTTTATAATAGCAGGAGACTTGGCGTTGGAATATTAAAACAGGAATAAACTACTACGTCAGAAACGCCAGAGAAAAATTATTTAGGTGCATACAGCTGTTTCGGTAGCCTAAAGCGTACCGTCATCAGTGCAAAAAAAGAATCAGTGCTTTTTTTGCACTGATGACGGTACGCTTTAGGCTACCGAAACAGCTGTATGCGCCTAAATAATTTTTCTCTGGCGTTTCTGACGTAGTAGTTTATTCCTGTTTTAATATCATTTTTATGGTTGATCGGGTAAACAAAATAAACAGGAAATAACGTAAAAGCAAATATTATTTGCGCCACGTATAGTGTTGTTCATATGTGACTGGGATTCAAATATAAAAGTGATACTTCAATTTTTTCGATACTATCTATTTTAAAACTTATCTAATAAGCACCTAAATGCAAGCCTATTGGTAAACCACTGTCGCAGGTAATAGGGACAGGCTCCCGAGTTTTAGCGGATGACCAAATCGCTGCCGAAGGCAGCAGGAACCTGAAGCAAGCTTTTGAGCAATTTCAGTATTTTATTTTATGTTTATAAAGCTATATAGAAAAGTTTCCTTTAAATTTAGTGACCAGCGAAGCGGGCAAAGCCTGCTAGTTAATAATATAAATAACAAAATAGACACGTGGTTATAAAATCTGAATTAAAGGATTATGATGACATTTTTAATTTCTTGGAGACGTTTGGACTTTTAAACATGTAAATATCATGATGTAAAAGATTATGTTATTTGTTTTAAATATCAGTAAACTAATGTTTAGTGATTTAAACTTGAAAGGTGAAATAAATCGGAAATAAAAGCGTAAAAATCAAGCGAAAGTCGGATGCAGACCAACTAAGAAAAATTTATAAATATTATTATTATTATGAATGCGTATGTAATCGACCTCAAAATAAAAAATAAAAAACAATAAAATATAACTTGAAAATGATGCAAATCAACTTTAAATGTTCTTGCATAACGTAGAATTTAATTTTGGATTACACAAACTGCTAACAATGCTATACAATTCATAAAAGAAGGCATACAGATGGATGGATGGATGGATGGTTGGGTTTTACGTCGCACTAGTGCTGCGCAGATGGGCAATTGGCGACGGTCTGGGACACACCCCTAGAGGTGGTCCGGAGACATGCCATCACAATTTTGATCCTCCACGGAAGGGATGGCTCTCCCGCTTTGGTGACCCCCAGAGGTATAATTTTTGATGGGAACATGGAGGACATTGCGGCCACGACAGATTTTACGTGCACCAGCCACCATTAGTGTACACGACGGTCTTTGGCCGGCTCGAGTACCGAACCCGCAATCTTCCAATTACGAGACCGGCGCTCTACCGACTGGGCTACCGCGGCCCAAGAAGGCATACAGAAAACGTGACTATTAAAAATCTTAGCTCTAAATTGACTTAAAATAATTAAACTCTGAACAATATTTTAGTTTTTATCTATTTTTTTTTAATATTAAAATCAAATAAATTTCATTTCTAAAAAAATCTCTATGTATTATAAAAAGTTACTGTCGCTGACGTCAATTTTTTTTGTCTGCGACCGCATCTTCTCTCAGAGGGCAGGGTCCTACGCGTCATGAGAGGTATCAATGTGTTCCGAATACTCCAAGGAAGACATTTCAGCTGCTTATAAATTTCTATCATTTTAATTAAAGAAGTTATTAACTAAAAACCGACGGGTTTATGAAGGTACTTTATTTGCCACCTTGAAAAAAGTTTCTCCCAGTGACGCTATACTTCTGTCATGAAGTCATTTTACACAGGAAAATTAAAATATGATCCATGGTTGTAGGTAGGTAGGGAGGTAGGTTTAACGTCGCACCAGTACTGCGCTATGGGTAATTGGCGGCGGTCTGGGACGCATCCCTAGGGATGTTTCGGAAACATGCCATCACAATTTTGATACTCTACGGAGGGATGGCTTCCCCGCTTTGGGGATCTCCAGAGGTGTAGTTTTGATGGGAACATGGAGGACTTTGCGGCCACGATGTATTTTATGTGCACCAGCCACTCTTAGTGTACAATCGGTAACAAAAGTGTCCGAACACTAGCAAAAATTCCTACGTAAAAAAAGTACACTTCATACGGTTTTGTTAAATAAATCCTTGTCGAATCCTGCTCTTAGTCAGTGTAAGAAAATGATTTGATAAGGATTTATTTAACAAAACCGTATGAAGTGTACTTTTTTTACATAGGAATTTTTGCTAGTGTTCGGACACTTTTGTTACCGACTGAACACGACGGTCTTTGGCCGGCTCAAGTATCGAACCGACAATCTTCCAATTATGGGCTCGGCGCATTATTGACTGGGGTACCGCGGCCTGGATCCATGGTTGTAAAAAAAGAAATAAAAAGGGTCATATACTAAAGCTGTAATGCAAAATATTCTAGATATTAGAAATTTCTTTATTAAAAAAAAAAAAAAAAAAAAAAAAAGATTTTCAGCATAACTTTCATAAAAATAATGTGGTGTTAAATATTACGTATTTCAATTTGACATTGAATATGGGGATTTTTATAATATTTTTCTGCTTTTGTCTTGCGTTACGCACAATTAAAATTCCTAATCTGTGAAAAACAAAGCAGCGAATAGGTGGACAGAGATTTGGTTAATAAGTAAAATGAGCCGGGAGGAGGCGAAGCCTCCCTCGGGGGTTGGTGAGCGGAGCGAGCAGGGGGCAGAGCCCCCTAGTATCTTAAAAGAAAAGAAAAAAACAGAAATTTGTATGCATTAGGAAACATGAAATCTACATAAATTCCTTCTATAAACCGAAATAAGTTAATTAATCATCAACAAAAATCAAAACACACAAATACCAACCCAAGTTTCATAACTTCCGTCAATAGTCAGTTGAAATCAGTTGCCAAACAAAATTTCAGAACTCATTAAAGAAAGCATGCAAAAGTATGTGTAAGTTTAACTTGCCTACCAATATAGATTAAACGTATTTTAAATTAATCAAATAATATGAGCAGGGTTGCTACACGACCTGGAAAAACCTGAGAAACCTGCAAAAGATAGGAAATTCTAAAAATTACATAAAAATCGGGGAATGTTCAGAAAATGTTTTCTTTAAAAAAAGGGGGGGGGGGGGAGAATGCAGGGGTATTTTAATTTCTTAATTTTTGTGTCCAAAAAATGGTTTATCATCATCAAGTAATACACTTTTCATTCATTCTTTTCAATCAATTTTAGGGAAAAAAATATATCATGCTAACTAAAAAGAAAAAAAAAAAGGTGGGGGAGGAGGAGCGTTTTCCTTTGTTTGCACGCTGTTTTTTGTATTTATTTAAACTTAAAGTGTATATATAAACTTAGTAGTCAACATTCTTTCTCTCCTTTTTCACCATCTTGAGTTGTGAATTTTTTATTTTCTAAAAGTCTAGACATTTTGATAGAAAAAAAATTTGTACTTTATTCTTTTACATATTTTTCAACTATCACGTAACTGCAGTAAAATTATCTAATGTCGAGTTCTTTCATCTTTTATTCCAGGAAAAGAAACAACGGGTAACGGGTAAACAACGTATTGTAATGCAAATATCCATATGTATGTGTTATTCGAGTACGTCACATTTATGCAGTGTCGCCAGATTTTGGGATTTTTTTTATTCAATATCCACCACTAAATTTTAAATTGTAACGGTTACCTAATCACTTCAAAGATTAATCGTCTAATATGTATATCAAATATAAGTCTCAAAATTATTGGTGACTATTGAATAAAAAAGCTCCTAAATCTGCAACACTGCATTGATTTAAATAAGGGCATCACGAATAGCTGCAAGGAAAACACAAAGAGTTTTTTGTCCAGATTTAGGTGGTAATATTTTTAAAATTATTTCTTCGTAATATTTATATTATATCAAAATTATTAAAGAAGGAATGAAATACAAGAAAATTGCATAGTCATTAAGAATATAATGGATGTAATAAAATTTAAGTAACGCATTAACATAAATTGAAAATAAGCTAACTAATGCAATAACGCATTAAGAAACGAATGAATCATTGCATTTTTTGGATTATAAATAATTAAATTGAATTTTAAGACAAAATTTAAAAATTCCTTAAAAGTTACATATTAAAACAAATGTAAAAAGATCACGTAAAAATAATCTGAAAACTAGATCATATCATTTTTTAGATCATATAAAAATTGTCAAAAATAATCTGATGTGATGCTCACACGACTTTCTTTTAACCAGAAATTTAATATTATAAATACAGATTGGAGATTAAGGGATAAAATAACGAGCACTGTTATATAACACATTATACCTACATTAAAACACTAAGAAAAAAAAATATACCGCCTTCATCTAGAATGAATAAATGGTCATTTTCTAAATCCTTAAACTAGAAATATAGATTTTCGAGCTATGCGCATAAGGCACGCCAATAAACTGAATAGATGAATTGGTCGAGAATTTCTAGTCTACACATTTCTAAATGGTGAAACAATATTCTGAATATTCTGAAACTTTTTTATTACGAGAAATTCTCGCTTAATTTTTTAGAATTGGGTCATAAACCAAGATTATAGCTGCTGAAACCCGCTTCTTGTATTCTCATTTATTTGGAGATATTTTCAAATAGGTTTCTCCGCGATAGTATAGGCAAACGCTCAAGAATTGTAATAGAGGTCTCTAGAATTCGCTTTCGAAGGGGACTAGAAAATTTTTTATAAGAAATTTATAAGGATGGCATGGAACTATTTTTTTTAGAGCCACAATTTAGATTCTAGATGTCAGTTATAGAATTTTTCTCAGTGTATTGGCGTGCCTTATACTCATAGCTCGGAAATCTATATTTCTAGTTTAGGAATTTAGAAAAGCACCGCCTATTCGTTCTAGATGAAAGCGGTATATATTTTTTATCTCAATCAGAGCCTGATTAAGGGGGAAGCACACATTATCTCCGCTCTCACCGGAATATTTTTACAATTATTTTTTACTTCATGTCATAGAAATTCCACGCTTTGACGAGGAAATATTTTTTATAAAAAATGAACGGTGTAAAACAATCCAATTTACTCACCGTTATTAGACACCAGAATTCTTTTAAAATAATTTTTAATGAGAATTTTCTGTTTATTATAGCAGAAAAGTATTTGTTAAAAAAATCTGGAGTGACTCCACTCGACTTTCCGAACAATGAGTAATTAAAAGTTTTGTAGATAAAGAAAAGAAAGAGGAGTTGTTAAACAAACAAAAGAGATAAAACCATAATAAAGTGTTTGAGTATTTTTCTCTATATATTACACGATGTTTTATTTAACGCTACTGAACTTTGAGCCCATGATCATAATGATAAAGAATTTTCGTTGTGTCCCTGTAAAAAACCTATAAATGCTAGATTCACCAAAATGCTTATAGTTAGTGCAACAGGGATTTATAATATTCATATAAATTTTCAGCTCAATTGAATAAGGCGTTTAGATGCTATCGCACTTTTAACTAGTATCTTGTGGCCACCACATGACTTTCTTCTATATTTTCCTATACAAATTCACTCAGTAAAAATAATTTATTAAAATTATTATTTAAAAAAATTATCTTCAATGATAATGCAGATGATTTCCATATTAGAGAAGTAGTATAACACTAAATATCCAAAAAAAGTCAATTTTATTGTCAATATTACATAAAAAAAAATCGATAACTTCATTTTAAATTACCGCAGATCTATGGTTCAAACATTCGTTTTAAAGGTACTGGCGAGCTCTTTTGAAAGATACCCATCATGAAAAATTACTCCCCTCGAGGGGGGAATTCCCCCCCCCCCCCAGGGGGGAGGCGAGGTTCCTACACATACAAAAAAAAATTTTCCAGTTGACTATCTTTATTATAAATAATTCTTATAAATTTCATAATGATTATTAAAAAATAATTCTCTTTATGCACATTTATACAAAATTTTGTACTATACCACCATGTTAAAAATTTAGAAAAAGCGGGATGGCAACGCAACCTGTAAGACAATTTTTACCAAAAGTTGATAGGCACTAATTTATGTCAAGGTGCAACTACATACCAATTTGTATGAAATTCTGCGAAGTAGTTCCTGAGATACAGTTGCCACAAAACTTTGTCACACACACGCAGAGACTGACAGACAAACATACAGACATTTTCTAAAAATGGTTAAATCGTGTTCTACAGTTCTCAAAACGTGTAAATCCATCAAAAACCCAAAGGTCGAAAATTTTTACGAATCCAATACTTTCTTCTATTGAATATAGAAGAAAGTAAAAATTTGGTCTCACAGGCCATAATGATAAAGAATTATTTTTTGTGTCCCTGTAAAAAAACTGTAAGTGCTAAATTCACCAAAATCTATACAGTTCGTGCAACTGTGACCTATAACATGTGTTCAAATTTTTTGTTCAGATTAAATAAGCGTTTAGAAGCTATCGCACTTTTAAAAATTTGGCACCATAGGCCATAATAATAAAGAATTTTTCTTTGTGCCCCTGTAAAAAAACTATAAGTGCTAGATTCTCCAAAATCTATACAGATTGAGTAACTGTGACCTATAATATGTGTATAAATTTTTTGCTCAATTGAAGAAGACGTTTAGATGCTATCGCACTTTTAAGATTTTGGTCCCATAGACCATAATGATAAAGAATTTTTCTTTGTGTCCCTGTAAAAAAACTATAAGTGCTAGATTCACCAAAATCTATTGGGTTCGTACTATGGTGACTTACAATATACGCACCAACTTTCAGCTTATTCGAACAAAGCGTTTAGACGCTAGCGTGTTCACTCACAGACATACACACACACATACATACATACATACATACACACACACATACACACATACACACATCATCGTAAAAATAGTGAAAACGGACTCAGGGGACCTCGAAACGTATAGAAACATCAAAGTCTCGAATTCGGATTTTTGACATGATTACAATACTTTCCTCACTATAGTGTTCGGAAAGTAAAAATAACGGTGTAAGTATAAATAATGTGTGCTTCCCCCTTAATCAGGCTCTGATCTCAATGAACAATTAAAATTAGACTTCGGAACAGTTTGCCAACAGAATTATTTGTCCTCCTCAACCCTCGTTTGATTGTTGTACTTACATTTATACAGAATTTAAATCAGTTATTACATTTAAAAGTTCATTTAAAATTATCGAGACAACTTTCACATGAACCCTTCCTTGAAACGTCTCAATCTTAATAATTTTTTTTTCAAGTAAAAAACTTATATTAACTTTAAAATACAACATTTGAATTGCCTGAAATTATATGTTTTTACGTTCCTTTGATAAGAAGCAGATATCAAACGTTAAAAATTTTACTTCGGTATTCAGAATTCTCAAAACGTGTAAATGTACAAAACACAAACAATGAATATTTAATTTAAGAAAAAAAAAAAAAAACTTTATTTACCGTATGGGTATGAGGAATTAATCACAATTCCTGAACAGTTTTCCTCGCCATAATAAAATATTACAGTAAAGCACTTCCATTAATTTCATTTAGTAAAAAAAAAGAATGTTTTCGATTAATTATTGGCAGCCCTGTATATCGTCTAAAAATTATGTACACACCACATTTTGCACATAAATATAATCCTACATTAATAACACACAGCACAACATGAAATACACTTCCACCAATTTTCAAGTATTGTCCCACTATATTCCAGTTCTTTTAACCACTATATTCTAGTTGTTTTACATTCTAGTTCTGTAGCCCTGTAAACGAACGGTGAACGATTTTCATATCCTATTCTACATGAAATCTGCTTTTACGGATATAAAAAAATATTTATTCATTTCATTTGGCTTAGTGCAGCCTGTAGATGTTAAATTCTATTTATCTGCAATTTCCCCCATAGGCGTAATGTATTTCATTTCTCTTGGATTTCCCTGTACAGGGATCATTTGTTTGATTTCAATAAAAAGTTTAGTGTAGCATCTCTATATGATACACATTTAGCATACCGAGTTTAGAATTTCTGCTAATATTTGTTATTGAGATAATCTCATAGCAGACACATAGACACGCACACAAACTAACCGCTAAAAACATATTTTTCAGATTCAAGGGACCTTAAAACGTGTAAATATAAGAAAAATTCAATTTCGAAAATTTGACCTAAAGACAATACTTTCTTTGCTATGAATATTGGCAAGAGAAAGTAAAAAGTGCTGTCCATAATATAAGAAATCTATAATACATTGTGATTAAGAATATATGGGTGTAATAAAATTTAAATAATGCATTAACATGAACTGAAAACCATCTAATTTAAAGGGAAAAAAAAAAAAAAAAAAAAAAAAAAAAAAAACGGAATAAGAAATCAATAAAACATAGAATTTTTTGCATCATATATAAGTAAATTAAATTTTAAAGCAAAATTTCCAAATTCATAAGAAGTTACACATTAAAGTAAAAATAAAATAAAATAAATAAATAAATAATAATAATAATAATTAACCAACAAAAACTGAAGTCTTACTCCCTGAAATAGCAAAATAGTAATTAGAACTACATTACAAACTGAAAGTTTCCTAATCAATCCAAATGACGCAGCAATGATATTTTTAAAATTTAATTTTGTAGATATAATATTCACAACAAAAACACAAAACTGAAAATAAATAAAGTTCTGTATGTGTAAATATTGAGATTATGTGAATAAAATACATTAATCAAAATAAGCTCAAATTCATTAAATTCGAAATATAATAAATATATTTTAATTTTATTTCTGTTATATTTATGCTGATTTAAATTGGTACAAAATTTTAGAAACAAAACTAATAACAAAAAAACAAAGGCGTTAGAAAAGAATGTGGAGATGACGATGGCAGTAAATTTGATCATCCTAATTTGAAAGTCTTCAAATTAACTAAAAATATATCTTTTAATATACTTAAATTATTAAAACAGGAATAAACTACTATGTCAGAAACGCCAAAGAAAAAGTATTGAGGTGCATACAGCTGTTTCGGTAGCCTAAGGCGTACCGTCTTCAGTGCATTTACAATCATTCTAAATGCACTGAAGACGGTACGCTTTAGGCTACCGAAACAGCTGTATGCACCTCAATAATTTTTCTTTGGCGTTTCTGACGTAGTAGTTTATTCCTGTTTTAATATTCCAACGCCAAGTCTCCTGCTATTGTACTTAAATTATGTTGAATTATACTTAAAAACAACAAAACTAGCAAAAAATAAGAATGTATAAAAGGTGGCATGCGGAAATAAGAATATTATGTAAACTTGAGCGACAGACCAACATAAACTGAAGGTCACTAAACCAAACAAAGTAATATAACAATAAAAATAGTCTGGAATCAAACTAAAGCCGACTGAGTGGCAGTCGTGATAAAGCTTCTATAATTAGAAAGCCGAGAGACCGAAACGGAAATAATCATTGTGTTTATAAACACTCGCTTAAAAAGCTAATAAACTAAAGGCAAACTTTTGTCATAGAATAAAAACTAAGACCTGAAGACTTTCCCTAAGACTTTCCTTCCGTAATAAAATTTCTTTAAATTTTTGAATAATGTAAGAAAATAAAATACACACGGTGTAAATAAAAATTTTACAATTTTTCTATAATTTTTATTATTTTGAAATGATGTTATATAAAATCTTTTTGTAAAAAAAATAGAACCGACTCCAAAAAGCAACTACTATTCAAACAACTAAAAAAATAAAATAAAATAAAAAATAAATGGTATGAAATGAAACTGTAAATTGCGCGTAAAAGTATAAAATAATTTCTTCGCCAAACAACCTATAACACTACAATTAATCATAACTTTTGAAGTCGGCGCAAAATTAAATAAAATTTAATTAGTTTTTAAAGGTTTGTCTTTAGATTGGTAGCAACAAATGCTGTTGTCTCGAATGATCCATTTTCATGTTTCCTTTATTATTTTATCACTTTATACAATTGGTCCATTAGTAGCATCTACATAGAACAGTGAACATCTTCACAATGCGGTATTTATATTTCTACGAAGTTAGATCATCCTTGATGGCCTTTGAATTTGGCGATAAAAACGTAAGGCAAAAATATACACGCAAGATGTATATTTTTATAATATATATTGTACGATGTGTTGTTTCATATTCTTGATTACTCTCTTGATATACCTTATTAAAATAATCATGATATCCCAAAGAAATTCAATATGTTTGCGAGATAATTTTGCGATTTTTCGTTCACCAAGGACGTCAGATACCAGCATCTTCGCCAATTTTTGCTGCTTACGAAATCTTATTTGTTTTCTTGAATCAAAGTAGTTTTCGGCTGCGTTTTGCAGGTAACAATGTGAGACGTGTATTTTGAATAGGATTTGATTTTTGTATTGAATAAAGGTATCAATTTTTATTTAATTTTGCGCCGACTTCAAAAGTTATGATTAATTGTAGTGTTATAGGTTGTTTGGCAAAGAAATTATTTTATACTTTTACGCGCAATTTACAGTTTCATTTCATACCATTTATTTTTTATTTTATTTTATTTTTTTAGTTGTTTGAATAGTAGTTGCTTTTTGGAGTCGGTTCTATTTTTTTTACAAAAAGATTTTATTTTTCTCTTTTCAGTGAAAACTGATTCATATAGCAGAACATCAGAAGACGTTCGAAGGAAGTTTCACAAATCACAACTTCCAAGAAAAGTGACATTACTCAAAAAATGGTTTATGTCACTGAAAAATACATTAAATACACCCAATGTGAACAAAAAAGTTACATCTCCATCTAGAAAGTTATCCACTCGAGAGACAGTTGTCCCAGTTTTATTCTAGTCAAGTTATTTTTAAGTTTATTTTTCTCAAATGCTGCATTTTTAAATTGTGTCACTTTTCTTGCCTTTATTGGATATGACCAAAAAACTATCTATTGAACGAACATACGTTAAATTAAAAAGTCTTTAGAAATGTAAAGAAAGGATACGCTGTATTCGTAACCGAAAATTCTGTTAGGCATATATATTGAACTTTACAGTAAATACGTGTCACCCGCTGCGCTGGAAATTGCGCAGCGTAAAGTTCAAACAAAGAGCAAAATATGCATTGCAGCTGACGGACAGAAGTTTCAACATCGATACTTACACACTGCTTTTACCATTGTAGCTGCTTGCGTTCAGCAATTAGAGTGAGAACAGACTTTTGTGAGTATCCTGTAATGTTTATATCTGAATGAAATCCTAATAAAACTTATTTCAGGCCAAGATAATTACGAACACAAAAAAAGTATTTAAATTAAATCATCTCTTACGAAGTTATAAGCTAACAAATTTCAACAACAACAACGAGAAACATGGTTTGTATTGAGAACCTCTTCCTTTATGAAGTCGGCTTAAAACGCCTATGCGTTAATCGATGTGACCGCTTACAATAACCATACTTTGAATTTTACATAGCATAAAATGTCGCCCGCTACGCTACAACATATGCAATGTTTTTCAAGTGTGCACAAAATAGGAAATTGTGAACAAACAAATGCACGTTTTAAGCGTTCTGTTTTTAGCATTAATGTCTAAACTATCTTTGCGTACTACATCAATGATTCTCTGCAATTTTATAATTCACTTTTTTCCCCTGTCTTGAAACGTTTCCGAGATAGGATCGCTAACTCCACTCTTTTCCACCAGGTGGCGCTTTAGGCGGTTGAATCGCGTAGCACATGTCCACTTTACTGTACCTACATACCACTTTTATGACTATAGCTGCAGCTGTTCAGCAGTTAAAAGAGTCGGGACTGACTTTTTTGGGCCCCATGTATTTTCTTTTGATCGTAAAGATCTTACAATGGGACCTATTTCAGACCAAGTCCATTACAATAAAACAAAAAGTATCAAAATCGGATCATTCGTTCAGAAGTTATGAGCTAACAAACAAAAACAAAAACAAAAACAAAAAACATACGCTTTGAATTGAGAACCTCCTCCTTTTTGAAGTCGGTTAATTAGAGCATTTCTTACGAAGTTATAAGCTTACAAACACCAACAAAAACACATAGCAAGAATTAAAAACACCCTCCTTTCTGAAGTTGGTTGAAAACGACTTTGCGCTAATCGATGTGACCTCTTACAGTAACAGTACTTTGAACCATAGAGTATACGTGTCATCCGCTACGCTGTAAAGCGTGCTACGTAGTTCAAGTGTGCACAGTGTAGGAAATTGCGAACAAACAATTGCACATTTTAAGCGTTCAATTTTTAGCAATAATGTCTAAAAACTGTCTTTTCGTAGTAAATCGATGATACTCTACAACTTCGTAATTAACTTTTCTCCCATCTTGAACCGTTTTTGAAATAGGAGCGCTAATGCCGCTGTTTTTCACCAGATGGCGCTTTATTTTCTTTAGATTGTAAAGATGTTATAATGGGGCCTACTTCAGACCAAGATCTCTACAACAAAGCAAAAAGTATCAACTAACCGTATTTTGAACTATATAGCGTATGTCTCACCAGCTACGCTACAACGTGAGCAATGTAGCTCAAGTGTGAATAGTGTAAGAAATTGCGAACGAAAAAGGCACGTTTTTAGCCTTGTACTTTTAGCATTAATGTCAAAACTATCTTTTCGTACTAAATCGATGGTGCTCTGCAATTTTATAATTCACTTTTTTCCCCTGTCTTGAACCGTTTCCGAGATAGAAACGCTAGCATGAATGTCTAAACTGTCTTTTTGTACTAAATCGATGATAATCTTCAACTTTCTAATTCACTTTTTTTCTCTAGAACCGTTTCGAGATAGGAACACTAACTCTACTATTTTCCACCAGGTGGCGCAGCAAGCGGTTTAACCTTATACTGCAGGGCATCTTTACTACACTTACATACCATTTTTATTACTAGACCTGTAGCCGTTTAGCAGGTAAAAGAGTTGGGACTGGTTTTTTTGGGCACCCTGTATTTTCTTTAGATCGTAAAGATTATTACAATGGGACCTATTGCAGACCAAGACCTTTTCAACAAAACAAAAAGTATCAAAATCAGAGCATCCGTTTAGAAGTTATGAGCTAACAAACATAAAAAAAACATACGGTTTGAATTGAGAACCTTCCTTCTTTTTTTGAAGTCGGTTAAAAAATAATGAAAATAATACTTAACAGTTTTAATTCTTTTATATAACCAGAAGTCTATTTTCGTATATTGACAATAAAAGCGTTGTTTTCACTTTTCGCCGAATACGAGATGTATCGCAAAATTTAAATTATTTCTAGGAAATAACCATGATATCAGAAAAAAAAAAAAAAAAAAATCTGCAAGTTAATTTATTTTTATGTGCATAATGCTGTCAATTACTGCTAATTATGTCATAATGGTGATATGATGCCATTCCACGTTGGTATCGAGGGTAATGAACAGGATAACTTCCTTGAAAAAACAAAACCAACATTCAATAAGACAATAAGACATTACATACTCATTAGATACACTTAAAAGATAAGTTAGTAACAAATTAAATGAAACGAATAACATCTGTATGGCTAAAAAATTGAAAGGTAAAACCTGGAAAGGATTATTGAAAATTGTTTAGTCACAGACCTCATAAAGAGGCTGCAGCAAATTTTAGTCTACAGACCGGACATAACAGCAGCATTGCCAGACTTGAGGACATTTTTATTCAATAGTCGCCAATAGTTTAGAGAAGTGATATTTGATATACATAATAGACGATTAATCTTCGAAGTAATTAGGCAACCACTACAATTAAAATTTAGTGGCAGGTATTGAAAAAAAAAAAAAAAAAAAAGTCGAATAAACGTGTATTGAGAATTATCTTCCTCCTAAAAACGTTGGATAAGTTTTAAAATATCACTTATGATACTGGCAAGGATATTAATAGCTATGAGTTTTCTATTTTGAAAACTTCATAAATTATCCGAAATTTGCGATTTTCTTAAATAACAGAATACAGCAATATTTCACATAAACTTACATTTTGAAAATTTTATGGATTGGAAATACTATAGATAAAAACAGAAACACGAAACTGACCCCGATAAAATTAAATTACAAAATTAGGATAAGATAAATGTATCGAAGCGGAGTTAGGGTAGCCTAGTGGGCGGGAAATATTCTGAGAATGTGTCGAGTGATCGGTATACTTCATTTCTCTAAAAATGAATGTAATATAAGCAGAATATATATGACTTTTTGTTAAGGGTAATATGATGGGTAACTACTAAGCAGAGTCCACGTATTCGAACTAGTTAAAAATGTAATTTCGAGTTAATTTTGGATGAGCATAAATTTTGTATAAAAATATTTAATGTTTTATGAAATGATATTTCCCCATTTGTTTACACTTTAGAGCTCATATATAGCTTAAGTGAGTTTTATTTCATTTTCTGTATATAATTTAAGTATACTGCTATCTTAATATAAAGTAGAAATAGGTCAGATATTGAATGCTTTGGATATTTAAGGCTGGATCTCCCTAATTTGAAATGTAATATACTAATCCTCTAAGATTCATCAAGTAGCCTCAAGCTTCAAGGAGAAATGTCAGCTAAATTCACTTGCTTAATAAAACGTTTATTGCAATGCATTAGATGAGATAAATTAGTTATAAATACATCATACAAATGATCTACATATATGAATAATATTTGAGTGAAACATTTTATAGACAGAAATATTATGATAAAAAAAAAAAAAAAAAAAAAAAAAAAAAATCGTACAATGTACATAATATTTCAATTAACAATGACATGTAATATATTTGCTAAGCTTTATTTTCAAGTTATATTTCGATGGACATTGTTTAGTATTCTAGGCATATTGTCTTTTACAATACATAAAAATTGCGATGATGTTTGATGTCGTATTTTATTTATTTATTTATTTATTAATGGTTGCTTCATTTTTTAGAAGCTTTTTATATGAAATTGACTTCGTCATCGCGTCTTCGTCTCACGCTAATAAACAAGGCGCCTCCATTTTAAAGTAAATATATGCTATTCCGTTTGTCGCTCCTTTGTTTAGTTGGTTAGAGCGTCACGTTAATAACGCGGTGGTCGAGAGTTCGATCCCCGAAGGTCCAGTGTGTTAATTTTTGCAGATAATTAGTAGAAAAGTTGTCAATTGATAAAAGAAAATTTTCCGTTTACTACACAGTATCCTAAGAATTTTTAAAGAGTTTTTTTTAAGAAGCTTTTTTTTTTTTTTAAGGATATTAAAAAAATACAAAATATTTTAGATATTAAAAAAACACAAAATAAAAAGTTTTAAGTAAAAAATACATAAATATATATTTTTAGAAGCTTTTTTATTGAAATTGGATTTTGTCATTGTGTTTTCGTGTCACACTGAATAACAAAACGACTCTACTTTAACGTAAATGTTAGTACCCTTTTTTCGTCACTTGTTAGCTTAATTGGACAGAGCGTCATGTTGATAACGCGATGGTTGTAAGTTCGAAGACCAATGTGTTACTTTATTGAATATAATTAATAGGAAAGATGTCAAATTACAAAATAAACTACACACTGACCTAAATTTTTTTTTATTAATTTTTTTAAGAAGCTTCTTTCAGTTACTAAGACGCAGAAGAATAAAAATATAATAATAATAATAATAATAATAAAATAAATAAAAACTGGAAGTTTTTATTGTGTAGCCCTAAAAAGCATCAAAAAAGATATTCTTGCAAGAACATGCTATAAAAAAATAAATAAAAGTTTCAACAATAAGAAAATTGTTGAAAAACAAAAATATAAATATTTAAAGAAAAAATATAGATATTTCACTTTGCAAGACATAAAAATTTTTAAATATTCAAAATATTTTAAAAAGCATCCGAGAACAATATCCATTTTGTATAAATATCTGTTGGAATATTTTAGCATATTCTATGACTTTCTTTACTGTTCTTTGATTTTTGGTTGGAGCGTGTCAGTTCGATTCTCCAAGGGCAGATGTGTTAATTTTTGTACATAATTAATAGAAAAGGTGTCAATTGATAAAAGAAAATCTTTTAAAGTCTACACAGTATCGTAAATATTTTTTATTTATTTTTTTTTTTTTAAGCTTTTTTTAAAACTAAAAAGCAGAAAATAAAAATGTAAGTAAAAAAAAAAACATTTTTTTTAACAGCAGAAGCTTTTTATTGTGGAGCCCTGAAAAGCATAAAATAAAAATTTATTCTCGCAAAGACATGCGATAAATAAATGAAAGTTTCAACATTAAGAAAATTTTAGAGAAAAATATAGATATTTCAATTTTGCAAGAATTTTGAAATTTATGGTTTAACAAATACTTATGTAGAAACTAATGACTAAGAATATTGGTATCGATAGTTTTTTTTTAAATATTTAAAATATTTAAAAATTTTCATCCCTTGCAAAAGGGAAATATCTATATTTTTCTCTAAAATTTTCTTAGTGTTGAAACTTTCATTTATTTATAACATGTCTTTCCAAGAATAAATTTTTATTTTATGCTTTTCAGGGCTCCACAATAAAAAGCTTCTACTGTCAAAAAATGTTTTTTTACTTGAATTTTTATTTACATATTGTATAGTACATAAAAAATGTAAAGATATACCGAAATATTATAGTTGAGCTTTTTTTTTTTTTTTTTTTTTTTTTTTTTACGCACCTAAAACTTACTTTCTTAAAACCTTAAATAATACCCTAAAAATAAATAAAATAATGACCCTAAAAAGTTAAACCCTTTATTTATTGCATTATGAAATATACAAAAAAATGTATTTGAAATCTATATTTTAGTTAATCAAGAGTAATTTTTAAAGATAAAAGCAATAAAAATGTACATATCACTCACCCTAGTATTTAAAGATGATTTAGTGCGATAGTACTTTAGTTTATCATTGGTACATAGATATTGGAAAATAGATCAAAATCTTTAAAATAAATGTACTTTTTTATGTCCTTTATAGTTTTTCCAAATATGATGGTGTATTATTGAAGTGATATATAAATTAATTATAAAACAGATAAAGATCGTGAAAAATCCAATCATCCAATCAAAAACTGTGCAGCACACTATAAATTTCTTTCTTGAACAAAAACTGTTACATGTAGCGCCTGGTACCACACCGTGAGATTAGAGGTATATACAGTCGGTAACAAAAATATCCGAACGCTAGCAAAAATTGCTATGTAAAAAGAGTAGAGTTAATACGGTTTTGTTAAATAAATCCTTGTCGAATCATGTTGTTAGTCAGTCTAAGAACAGGTTTCGACAAGGATTTATTTAACAAAACTGTATTAACTCTACTCTTTTTACATAGGAATTTTTGCTAGTGTTCGGATACTTTTGTTACCGACTGTGCGTTCTATTCATATAAATAACTTTGACATTTCTTACATGGATTCGATTTTATATGGTCTAGTGGGGTAAAATGGGTACTTTTAAAATTTTGTTTATGACGATAACAATAAGTCCTTTGTATAATGCACCAAAAAATAGTTTCACATATTTAATCTTTTTTTAGTAAAAATAAGTGATGAATGGCAAAAAGTGCTATTTCTATCCATTTTACAACGACAGATCCTACGCTTTCTACTTTAATAGTACTTTAAAGCCCTATCAGTAGATAATGGTTAAGTGGATGTACCACTTTTATTCTTCATAACAAAAATTTTATCACTTCCCTAATCTAAAATCTATTCTACATTTACAACAAATCTAGTTACTTTTGGCACATCTTCGAATAGTTAGCCCCAACACAAAATAGTCCGAGCACAAAACAGCCGCGACAGAATAGCCTCGACAAATTAGCCCTAGGACAAAATATCCCGGCAAAATATCCGTGGGAAAAAAAAAACCCTGAAAAAACAGCCTCGAAAAATTAGCTCCATCAAAACAGCCATGAGAAAATAACCCCAACAAAATTGCCGACAGGATTAAATAGCGCCCTTACAAAAAAAAAAAATAAAAATAAAATAAATAAATAAATAGAAAAAAAATTAAAAATATTCTAAAATTAAAAAAATAATTAATTAATTTTCAAATTTGATAAATAATATGAAATAGTCTTACGGATTCTAAAAAATTACAAATACATAAAAAAGAAAAATTTTTGCAAAAGTAGAACTCGGGTGTCAAATTAAATTCTGCCCAGGAAAGATTTTTTTTTTTTTTTTTTTTTTTTAATTATATAGCCATTTTGTAAATCTGACATTTCTATGTAAAAAGAAATAGAAAAATTATAGGCACATTAAATAAACGTGCTCCAGTAACCCTTACTCTTTGGAAGTCATTTAGGTCTGACTTTTATAGCCATAATTACGGGAAAAAAGCGTTATTTTGCTATGATGATTTATTAGAGTTACTGCTCGCATGTGCTCTGCGAAATATGTCAAATAATATTTGTATGCCCACGAACATGAAGTAAAAATTATATTATTACTAGTAAAAAAAATTTATTGGAGAAAGGTAGAAAAACTGTTAAAACGATAAACTTTTTAAAATTAATTAATTAATTAATAATACTTATGTTTGCATTCTTTCATAAACGCAATAATGATGCTTATCATTTAAAATATATATATATATTAATAGAAATAGGTATGTTATATTTAGTTGCTCATTTATGGTTTATTGAAATGTTGTTCAGGAAAAAAATGTAAAGGTCTGATAAAAGTGGCTTAAAGTACATATATTTTCATTCATAAGTTTGTTCACAGAAGAGTAAAAATGTGTTTAAATTGACGTGCCATATAAAATAAAGCGAAGATTTTATTATAATTGTACCATTTTCATTCATGTTTTATATAACAAAATTTTGAAATCAAAAAGAAAAAAAAAAGTTATGATTATATTAAAATGACGTAAAATTTATTGAATTAAATAACTTTTGACGTTAACGCGAATTTGGAAAAGTTGTAAGTAAATATCTCTGGAAGGAAAAAAATGCTTTTATAATTAAAAATGTGTATGTTAAAAAAAAAAAAAAAAAAAAAAAAAAAAACTACACGTTAAACGTTTCTGCACGTTTTGAGGTGCCTGAATTCATTTTTACTATTATGTATGTGCGCGCCGTGTGTGTGTATGTGTATGTATATGAGTGAACACGATAGAGCCCAAACGCTTTCTCCGAAAGAGCTGAAATTTGGTATGTATGTTATAGGTCACCATAGCACGAATCCTATTAATTTTGGTGAAATTATGACTTATAGTTTTTTACAGGGGCACAAAGAAAAATTCTATATCATTATGGTCTATGGGCCCAAATATTATAAAGTGTGATAGCGTCTTAACGTCTTATTTGATTAAACTAAAAATTTATACACATATGGTATAGTTGCACGAACAGTGGCGGATCCACAACTTCACTTTGGGGGGGGGGGGGGGGCTAAGATTTTTCAAAGTGTTATTCTAGACCAATAAAAAAATTTACAATTGAATGAAGCCCCCCCCCCTTAAATCCGCCACTGTGCACGAACTATATAGATTTTGGTGAATCTAGGATTTTTGACAGGGATACAAAGAAAAATTCTTTATCATGATGGCCCATGGGTCCGAATTCTTTAAAGTGCTATAGTGTCTAAACACCTTATTCTATTTAGCTGAAAATTTATACACTGTTATAGTTCACATTTGCACGAGCAACATAGATGTTGATGAATCTAGCAAGTGTAGGTTTTTTACAGGAATACAACGAAAAATTCTTTATCATTATGCCCTATTGGCTCAAATTCTTTAAAGTGCGATAGCGTCTAAACTCCATATCTGATTGAGCTGAAAATTTATGTACATGTTATCGATCACCGTCACACCAACTGTATGAATTTTAGAGAATCTACCGTTTTTTGGGTTTTTTTTTTTAAGGGGCGGGGCACAAAAAATAATTCTTTATCATTGGGGCTTATGAGCTCAAATTATTTAAAGTGCGATAGCGTCTAAACGCCTCAACCGATTGAGCTGAAAATTCATACACTTACTATAAGTCCTCGTCGCACAAATTGGGTAAATTTTGATGAGTCTAGCACTTATAGATTTTACAGGGACCCGACGAAAATTTCTTTATTATTATGATCTATAGGCTCAAATTATTTGCAGAGCAATAGCGTTAATTTAAAAGAACATGCTATACAGAGAAAAATACTCACATTTCCTATTATAATTTTCTCTTTTGTTTATTTAATACATTGTCTTACTTTATTTATACAACTGTTAATTACTTAAAGTTCGGAAAGTCGAGTCGAGTCACTCCAGATCTAAAAAAAAATTAAATGAGGTCTTCTGAAAAATAATAAAGGGCACATTTTACAGTTTTCAGGAATTTCGACGCGTTCTGAAGATACAGGGGTAAGGTTGGAGTACAGTTCTGCATGGGTCGAGTATCCTCAGTTAACCTGCAGATTACCCTCTTTGAGAGTCGGGTGCGGGTCCGTTTTGCTGTAATTTTACGGGTATACCGCATTTTTTTCTTTTTCTTTTTTTTTTTTAGAACATATAATGCTGTAATTTTCTTTCAGAAATCTGAATTTTTTTTTATTGCAGAGAGTAGATGTCCTTCTTTTACAACATAGTAATTTAAAGAAACATGACTCATATCATGAGTTTAGTTTACAATTAACGTAAATATAAATACTTAACGTTTAAAATTTTATATCGAAAATTGTTTGTTTTTCAATTATTACTTTGTTTATTTAATTATTTTATTTTAATTATTATTATTATTATTATTATTATTTTGAAAAATTCAATTTTAATACATTTGAAATTTTGTCATATTGTACACTGAAGTTTTACTCATACCTAGACATTTTTGCTTGTAATTTTTTAGATAACTCTTTGATAATAAAACTTTATAACTTTATTTTGCGCAACAGAATTTTAATTCAGCAATTTTATAAGATATATTTAACATTACTTATATATATATATATATATGCAAAAACGGTTTTCATTCCTATTCATTTTTATTACAAGGAAAAATTACTTATTCTGGTACACGTGACGAAGGTAGTCGAAAAATATTCCCGAAATAATTTCAGTTGAAAATAAATAAGATAAAGTTAAAATACTGATATAATCTTCACAAGATTAAACTAAAAAATAAATAAATAAAATAATAATAATAATAATAATTTTGTTATTTATATTCTATAATTTTAGTAATATTGTTTTTTATATTCAATAATTTTAAGAATGTTCAATGGTGTTTCACTCTTCTAGTTTGGTAGTAGCAAACAAACAAAATTAAAAACTTTACAATAAATAAATATTTTATATTCATTAAAATGAATTTATATATATATGTATATATTAAAGAGAAAGGGAAAAAATAATAAAGGAGAAATTATATATACAATTCGCACTTCTATACATTTTAAAGAGGAAGAGAATTTATCAGCTATTAGAATTCATTTTTAAGCGAAAAAAACACATACACACAACTGGGTAAAGGAATTCTCTAAAATTTCGAAGTGTGGTCAGTTGGTTTTTCAAGGAGCAATAATACCGCCATACATGTGAAGATAATTGATACGCAACATTGTCTAATTATAAAAAAAAAAAAAAAGAAAAAAAAAAAAAAATCAGTGCATATGTAATTAATTATGTAGGGATATTCAGATATTGAGAATGTGTTGTTTCAATGCCATATCTCATCTTAAATGTTTCAGTCGATTCTATAAAAAGACTTATTTGATCGTCATTAGTATTTTCTATTTGAAAAAAAAAAAATCATCACCTCTATTTGGAAGCGAAACGAACAAGTATTTAGAAATAAACCAAAAACGTAAGTTCTTTCTCGGCTAGCAAAAGTCAACTATTGTATCGTTAGAAGATAATTTACGGACGGTAAATTTAAAAAGAAATTTAGTTTAGCGGAGAAAAAAGGATAATGAGTTTTAAGTATGACCAAAAAATCAATTTAGATAGAATTATTTTTAGATGCTAATAGTTTATCGCTGGCCACCGACTAAATAATCACTATACCGCCAATAATTTATCACTGGATATAAGTATGAAAAATAAATATAAATTTTCTCCTTTAATTAAAAGCGTTAAAAATAAATAAATAAATAAATAAAAATAAAAAAATATATATAAGGGAAATTGCAGTATTATGCACCGAAGAATTGGGGATGAATGAAAGGAATTTTTTTAGCAAACGTCATAAATTGTAAAAATACGCAAAAGTTTTTTCGAATTGAAATAATTAAGCACGATCCTTCGTCAGGCGAAGAAAAATAGACACGATTGCAATATGAAATAAGTGACGAAATGTGAATGCTTTAAAAGAAGATTTTATAAGGCACAGTAATTTGAATAATTATTTTCTTTCGAAGAAAGCCTTATAAAACGGTTAGTTATTTTACGAATTGTATATTGCCTGCCGGACCAGCAAACTCGAACGACGCGTATTTTACGTTTATGAAAGATAATTAGTTGTTTTCAAATTGAGTGAATCTTCTTTTTTGTTTTAGATTTCAGGCATTAAAATTTAATACTTATTATAATGAATAAAAAGGTATTTAAATGAATAATATTTACCTTAAGTCATATATCAGATGGCATCCAGGTGAACCATTATCGTCTTCCGTTAAAATCGTCACTTGAAGTTCCAGATCATAAAAACTTTTAGCAATCTGTATGAGCTGGCCCATCACGTAATACCCAAATCCAGATCGCTTCGACCTGTAATGCAATCTAGCACCCCCTATGTCCTCATGCTCCACATAAAATGACGGACTCTGCATCTTCGGATAGCTGAATCGGATCTGGTGATGCAGATTATCTATACCGTGGAGAAAATCCCTGAAATATCGTCCGGATGCTCTGATAAGGGTGTCGTATCCATAGTGTGAAAAATATTTTACGAAGCACCGGCCGAAAAAACTTAAAAAGTCATCTCTCGTAAGATGAGTTTCATAATGGGCAGTATGTTTGCAACAAGCTGCTGCTAAAAGTGGTATGAGCCTATCAGGATATACCTGATGTGTGGTAAAAACAGCATTTTTAAAATCTGCATCTTCTAATGCTTTATTCCAAACTTCTTCCCCGAATTCCGTTTGTACGTAATGTTGTATACTCTCTAATAACATTCCATACATTTCTGTATCCGGAAGCAGTGGTCACTCACTCGCCAGTGGTCAGTTTAAAGATCGGAAAATACGGAAGGTAAATTAAAAGTAACTGTCAAAGTCGTTTTAACATCCACTGGGTAGTATGTCACTTTGCGGGAGCTTTGTCGTTTGTTTTGTGTCACATTTTTTGTGTGTTGAGGATTTGGCGAAAGCGCTTGGCTAGATTGGCGGAGTTTGGAATTAATGATGCGGTCTTGATTGAAAGATGAGAAAAGTGGTAAACGTGATTTCAGAAGGCATCGGATTATATTATGCGTTGTTTCGGAACAGAAGTTCTCTTTTATTCCATGGTTTCAGAACTTTTTTCTAGTTTCCCATTCCTCTTTTTTTCCGTTTTCCTTTCTTTTTTTATTGAGAGGTTAATTAGGGTCGTATGACTTCTAAGTAGAGTTGTAAATGTCATGTTATGAAGTGTTCTTTGAATGTTATGATAATGTTTTTTTTCAATACCTTAAAAATGCATGTACAGTTTGTGGAAAAATTATTAAAAAATAATTTTGTTTTAAAAACACATTGTACAATAATCAAAACAACATTTTTAGTAATAACAGTTGAGACGTAAAATAATTAAATTTTAAAATATAATATTCAAATTATTTAGGACATGTGTTTATCATCAAATTACCAGATAAGATTATCTGAGTAATTTAATAAAATTATTTTATATAAATGATATCTGATTTATACATTTACTGTTAACATTAATACTTTTAGTATATGTACAGTTTGTGGAAAAATTATTAAACAACAGTTTTACTTTTAAAAACGCAATAGATATGATGATAATGATATTTTAATTATTTAAAAACTGATGTACGATTAAATATATATATATATATATATATATATATTAAACCATAACTTTGCTTTAAAGTACATTCACAGTGGTCAAAGACAACTTTTTATTAATAACAGTTAAGAGGTAAAATATTTAAAAATATATAAATAAATAAAAACATTTTAATTATTTACGTTGCATTTTTATTATTAAATTACCAGATAAAATTATTTGATACATTAAAATATATATATATATATTATTTCAGTCAAACCTTGTTAAAATGAACACTGTTAACGTGAATTACTTTTAATATGAATTGTTTCCACAATCCCCGTCAAAATGAAGGATAGTTTAGTTATATGAAAATTAGTTACTGATAGCATGAACTACTGATAACATGAACAAATTTTTTATCCCCCTTGAGATTCACGGTAACGAGGTTCGACTGTATATAAATTGCATATTATTTATGTAATTACTATTTTAAGATTACTATTTTTAGTATATGTTTAGAGGGGGGGGGAGAAACTATTAAACAATAATTTTGTTTTTAAAAACACGTTGAATACTTTCTTAAAAACTCATGAACAATTTGTAGAACAATTATTAAACTATAATTTGCTTTAAAAACAGATTGCATAGTAGTCAAAATAATTTTTTTAATAATAACAGTTGAGACGTAAAATAATTAAAATTCAAAATTAACATTTTTTTTTTTTAAAGATGCATGTTTATTATTAAATTACCAAATAAAATCATTTGAAACATTTTAATAAAACTATTATTATACAAGTTATATACTATTTATACATGTACTATTAATATTAATATTTTTAGTGTGTATATAGTTCGTGGAAAAAGTTCTAAAAAAACATTATCATTTCATAATTTCATCTGAGAGTTATTTTAACGATCGTAATTAAGAAGTTAAAAAATATACAGGAATTAAGATTAATATTTTTAGTGTATGTATAATGTGTTGAAAAAATAATAATAAACAAAATTTATCTTCTTAATAAAAAAAAAAAGTTAATCAAAACAAATTAAACTTTAATTAAATTTTAAGTGAAAAAAATAAAAAACTAGTATGTTGTGGCCACCACAAGACTTTCTTCTATATTTTCTTATGCAAATTCACTCAGTAACCAAAAAAAAAAAAAAAAAAAAAAAATTACGATTTTTTTTTTTTCAGGTTTTTTTTTTTTTTTTTACGTTAAAAGTAGAAAAAAAAAAAAAAAAAAAAAAAGATAACTTTGTTTTAAATTATCACATATTTATAGCTCAACCATTCGTTTTAAAGGTATTGACAAAACCTTTCGAAAGATACTCATCTTGAAAATTTATCCCCCCCCCCCACAGGCCCAAAATTTTTTTCCTAATTAACTACTACTATAATCAATAATTCATATTAATTTTACAATCACAGGTTAAGAATAACTCTCATTATGTACATTTATACGAAATTTTATCCTATACTGCCATGTTAAAAATTTAGAAAAAATACGATCACAGCGCCACCTGTTGAGTGATTGACCCCCAAATCTAATCAGCACCAGTTTATGTCAGGGGCCAACTAAATACCCAGCTTGGTTAATTTTCGTTAAAAAAAAAAAAAAAAAAAAAAAAACGATTTTTTTTTTCTAAGTTTTTTTTTTTTTTTTTTTTTTTTTTTTGTTAAAAGTAAAAAAATCGATAACTTTGTTTTAAATTATCACAGATTTATAGTTCAACCATTCGTTTTAAAGGTATTGACGAGACCTTTCGAAAGATACCCATCTTGAAAATTTACTCACGTCGAGGGACGAGGCTCCTACACATACAAAAACATTTCCCAGTTCACTATCTCTATTATAAATAATTCTTGTAAATTTCATAATGATTACTAAAAAATAATTCTCTTTATGCACATTTATACAAAATTTTGTCCTATATCACCTTCACCATGTTAAAAATTTAGAAAAAGCGGGATGGCAACGCAACCTGTAAAACAATTTTTACCAAAAGTTGATAGGCATTAATTTATGTAAAGGTGCAACTACATACCAATTTGTATGAAATTATGTGCAGTACTTCCTGAGATACAGTTGCCACAAAATTTTGTCGCACACACACAGACAGACAGACAGACATTTTCTAAAAATGGTCAAATCGTATTCTACAGCTCTCAAAACGTGGAAATCCATCAAAAACCCGAGGTTGAAAATTTTTACGAATTCAATACTTTCTTCTATTGAATATAGAAGAAAGTAAAAAGAATAAAAGATAATTTGGCCGATGTCTTTCATTTGGTAAATATGGCAAATTTGAAAAACGGGAATATAAGACAGACTAATAATTTAATTACAGGAAAAGTATATCACATATAGTATATCTCATCACTTTGCAAAGTTCATTGGTTGGAGCCATTCTACATTAACACTGAGGCAATACTTGATTACTGCAACTTGCGTAAAGAAAAGTCAGTTTTGCCCTGATTTTCCGGGCGAAAAGCTTCGAAATATGCTGCTTTTAATTAAATATTTGTTTTTAAAACTTATATACGTGTTTTAAAGTATTTTATTTATTAATTTAATTTAATTACAGTTAAAGAAATTTTTTTTTTTTTTTTTTTTTTTTTTAGTAATCTAATAAAAGAAGTAAGAAAAAAAAAAAATCAGTAATTAAGATTTAAATTATGTAGACTACCTACTTTATTATTAATGGATAAAATAAAATTATTTGTATTTAATAATATGATTATTGATGCATATATTACATAATTATTTACATGCTTAAACATGAGAATGGAAATATTATTTTTAATAATTATATTAAATTTCATATTTTGTAGAAAAACATATCAAACAGAAATTATAATTTACCATTTAATGAGGTAACCTCGAACTTGTTCTAACAAAGAAGTAAAATTATTTCCAACATTTAAGATTTAAACTATTTGGAATTTATATTTCCTTATTAAGCTATCAGTTGAGGTTACTAATAAAATTATTGCTATACATATTATATCTTATTTATTATTAGCAGGCTACGCCCGTTCGCTGGTCACTATATTTAAATGAATTTTCAAAAGAATTGAATCACTATTTGTTTTTTATATCATATTATAAATAAAAAACTTAAAAAAAAAGCCTACATTGAAATTGCTCTAAACCTCACTCCGGGTACCCGCTGCCTACGGCAGCTCTTTTTCTGCCCGCATTGCATTGGGTCTAGGTTCCCACTGCCTACAGAAAGGTCTTTCCCCGGGCACTTCAATTTGGGTATTTATTGAGGACAGATGGATCTGCTATTATTTAAGAACTTCGATTTTAAAGATGACTATCTCAGCACCTATTAAATAATTTAGTTTTTGAACAATGTATTTTATAGCCGTCGCTCTTTACACAATATTATCATATCATTCCGAGCAATATAATAAATGAAATAAGAAGTAGATATTCTTTTAAAAGGAATTAAATAAAAATAAATAAATAAATAAATTTTAATTAAACTTAAATTTTAATCAGTTTAATCTTTTCTACTATATACTACCATTTTTTTTCGATAAATAAATAAATAAATAAATAAAAAATCAAAGGAATTAATTTAAGAAATGAAAAATATAAAAAGTTGTTACACTATAAGGATTATACATAAACATGACAATATTTTATTATTATTATTATTGTTATTAACATTTGGTTTTCAATAAATATAATAAATTAAAAAAAAGAAGAAAAAAACATTCGCCTTCAAACGAATGAATTAATAAAATAAATAAATAAATAAATAAATAGCATAATAGCTGTTGCTAAGATACGCAGACGATTGAAACGACAGAACACATTTCAGAAAAATGAAACATTGAAGTCAATATTTAAAATCGAAAAAAAAAATTAATACATAATTAAAAAAATTCAAATTCGAAAAAAATCTCGATGAGGTGCACCCCTACAGGGTCCCAGCTACACATCTACCAAGTTTTGTAGCCCTGCGATCAGTAGTGTGAGCACCAGAGCTCAGGCACGCAGACACACAGACACTTCTCTTTATTTATATAGACTAGCAGGCTAAGCCCGCTTCGCTGGTCACTATATTTAAATGAATTTTCAAAAGAATTGAATCACTGTTTATTTTTTATATCGCATTATAAACAAAAAATAAAAATAAATACCTACATTGAAATCGCTCTAAATCTCGCTTCAGATACCCGTTGCCTACGTCAGCTTCTAATCCACCCCTACTGCATCGGGTCCAGATTCCCACTGCCTTTCCCGGACACTCCAGTTTGGGTATTCATCGACTACAGGTGAATCTGCTATTATTTAATAACTGCGATTTTAAAGATGACTGTATCTCAGCATCTATTAAATCTTTTAGTTTTTTAATCATGTTTTTCATAGTCCCCACATTATGTTACGCTTTGATTCCGACCAATATAATAAATAAAAAAGTAGATTTTCTTTTAAATTTTTAATTAAACTTTAATTTTAATCAGTTTAATCCTTTCAACTGTATACTACCCCCCCCCCCCCCCCCCCCGAGAAATACTATAATAAAAAAAATAATAAATAAAAAGAATTAAATGAAAAAATGAAAAACAAAAAGTTTTAATACTATAAAAATTATACATAAACATAAGTGTTATAAATACGTTTTTAAATTTTAAATTTAATATACTTAGTTTTTTCTACCTCATTACCATTTGATTTTTAATAAATATAATAAATTAAGAAAAGAAAAGAAAAATTTCGCCTTCAAATGAATGAATTAAATAAATAATAAATAAATAGCGTAATAACCGTTGCTAAGATAAGCAGACGATTAAAATGAAAGAATAAAATTTAGTAAAAAAATGAAACATAGAAGCCAATATTTACCAGATTATTATTTTCATAATTAAATTAATTTAAAAAAAAATTATCGAAAATTCGAAAATTGGTCTTCGAGGTGCATCAGAACAGAACATAACAAAACAGCATACTAATTTGCGTAGCTCTGTGATCAGCCGTTTTCTTAAAAAGCTCCAGATATATATACACAATGACACACACACATCTTATTTTATTATATATATATAGAATAGATAAATATAATAAAAAAAAAAAAAAAAAAAAAAAAAAAAAAAAAAAGAAAATTCACCTTAAAATGAATGCATTAAATAAAAAATAAATAGCGTAATAGTTGTTGCTAAGATACACAGGCGATTACAATGAAAGAATAAATTTATGAAAAATGAAATGGAAGCCAATATTTAAAATCGAAAAAGTAAATAAATAAATAAAAATTCAAATTCGAAAAAATCTTGATGAGGTGCATCCTGCAGGGTCCCAGCTACCCTTCTACCAAGTTTTGTAGCTCTGCGTTCAGTAGTGTGAGTACCAGAGCGCAGACACACAGACACTTCTCTTTATTTATATAGATTACACTTATGTATTATTAAGATTAATATTGTTATTATATGCATAGTTTGTGGATAAAATATTAAACGACCATTATATTTTAATAGCGGTTGAGGCAATTTTTCAGTGACCATTATTGAGAAGTAAAATAACTGAATTAAAACAATTGTGATTTATCAACACAGCTTATCACAATAAGAATTTTACATATGCAGTTTGATACAATAGAGGCTGAGATACAGTCATATGAAAATAATGGAAAAAGAGTAATAGGACCGCCAACTGTCAGCCAATACACACTCAAAGTTTTTTTCTTTTTCTTTTGTCCATAATGACCGTTTAACATATGAATTTTGATGCATTTGTATAAACTTGTAGATGAAATATAGTCTTTCCGTAAATGAAAGAAAGTTGTAGAATTAGAGCGCCACCTGTTGGACGATAAGTACCAATTTATGTCAAGGTGCAAATAAATATAAATTTATATAAAATTTTATGAATTAGTTCTTGACCTAAAGCTGTTACAAAATTTTTGTTTCACACACATAGACAGACATTATTATATAAAATCTCAAAATGTTCAGGAACTCTTAAAACGTAAAAAACCGTCGAAAACTAGAAGTCTAAAATTTTCACAAAACCGGTATTTTCTTTTATTGAATATAAAATAAATTAAAATAATAATAATATAATTAGTAATAATGGCTACGATTATAATGAGGATGTCTTTAAAAATGCATGGGTAAAAAAAAAACGCACTTTACAGGATTTTTAACACTTTCCAACAAGGTTGAAAAGTGTTTATGACTTGGGTTTGTCTGTCTGTCTGTCCGCACTCTAACTCCCGTAAATAATTATGGAATTTCTTGAAACTGATATATGTTATTCAAGTTCACAATCGGATGTTCCCTATTGAAAATGGAGTTTATACCTCTACTGGTTTGTGTACAGGGACCTCCGAAAATATTTCAAAGCATTGTGTTCTATGAGAGGCATTTCTAAAAACCATATTTTCATACCCTTACTGTACAAAAATCTTAATGAAATTGAAATATGTTATACAAATTCACTATCGGATGTTCCCTGTTGAAAATGGAGTTTATACCCCTACTGGTTTGTGTACAGGGACACCCGAAAATATTTCAAAGCATTGTGTTCTATGAGAGGCATTTCTAAAAACCATATTTTCATACCCTTACTGTACAAAAATCTTAATGAAATTGAAATATGTTATTTAATTTCACTATCGGATATTCCCTGTTGAAAATGGAGTTTATACCTCTACTAGTTTGTGTACAGGGATCCCCTAAAATATTTCAAAGCATTGTGTTCTATGAGAGGCATTTCTATAAACCATATTTTCATACCCTTACTATACAAAAATCTTAATAAAATTGAAACATGTTATACAAGTTCACTATCGGATGTTTTCTGTTGAAAATGGAGTTTATACCTCTACTAGTTTGTGTACAGGGACCCCCTAAAATATTTCAAAGCATTGTGTTCTATGAGAGGCATTTCTATAAACCTTTTTTCATACCCTTACTGTACACAAATATTAATGAAATTGAAATATGTTATACAAGTTCACTATCGGATGTTCTCTATTGAAAATGGAGTTTATACCTCTACTAGTTTGTGTACAGGGACACACAAAAGTATTTCAAAGCATTGTGTTCTAAGAGAGACATTTATATAAACCATATTTCCATACCCTTACTGCACACAAATCTTAATGAAATTGAAATATGTTATTCAAGTTCACTATCGGATATTTCCTGTATAAAATGGAGCAAATACCACCACTGATTTGTGTACAGAGACACAAAAAAGTATTCCAAAGCATTGCGTTTTATGAGAGATATTTCTATAAAGTAAATTTTAATAACTTTACTTTACACGAAGATTTATGAAATTGAAATGTGTTATTTATAAGCACAAAAGAAAATGATTTGCATAGAATATAGCATGATTAGCATTAGATTTACAGGGTGACACAAAAATATTCAGTTATATAAAGAGCTATTAATAAATATTTGCTGAAAGTGTACTTCCGTTTACATTAAGCGTTTTTAACACTTTCTAGCATTTTTAACACTTCCCAACAAGGTTGAAAAGTGTTAATGACTTCGGTTTGTCTGTCCGTCCGTCTGTCTGCCTCTCCGCGCTCTAATTCCCGTAAATATTTGTGGAATTTCTTGAAACTGATATATGTTATTGAAGTTCACTATCGGATGTTCCCTTTTGAAAATGGAGTTTATACCTTTAATGGTTTGTATACAAGGACACCCTAAAGTAGTTCAAAGCATTGTGTTCTATGAGAGGTAATTCTATAAATCGTATTTTCATACTATTATTGTACACATATCTTAATGAAATTGAAATATATTATTCCAGTTCACTATCGGATGTTCCCTGTTGAAAATGGAGTTTATACCTCTACTGGTTTGTGTACAGGGGCACCCGAAAGTATTTCAAAGCATTGTGTTCTATGAGAGGTATTTCTATAAATCATGTTTTCATAACTTTACTGTACATATATCTTAATGAAATTGAAATATTTTATTCAAGTTCACTGTTGGATTTTTCCTGTATAAAATGGATAAAATAGCAACTCTGTTTTATATACAAGGACACTCAAAAGTATTCTAAAGCATTGCGTTCTATGAGAGATATTTCTATAAATCAAATTTTATTAACTTTACTTTCCATGAAGTTTTAGAAAATTGAAATATGTTATTTATATGCACAAAAGAATGCATTACATAGAATATAGCATGATTAGCATTAGATTTACAGGGGGACACAAAAATATTCTGTTATATTAAGTGCTATTATTAAAAATTTGCTAGAATTCTACTTTCGTTTGCATTAAACGTTTTTAACACTTCCTAACATTTTTTTAAGTGTGAATATATCAATTTTTGTATCTGTCCGTCTGCCTGTCTGCCCGCGCACTAACTCCCGTAAATATTTATGGAATATTTTGAAACTGATATATGGTATTCAAGTTAACTATTGGATATTTCCAATTGAAAATGGAGTTTATACCTCTACTGGTTTGTGTACAGGGACACCCGAAAGTATTTCAAAAAATTGTGTTCTATGAGAGGTATTTCTATAAACCATATTTTCATACCTTTACTGTACAATATCTTCATGAAAATTGAAATATGTTATTCAAGTTCACTATTGGATGTTTCCTATATAAAATGGATTACATACCACCGCTAGTTTATGTACAGGGCACTCAAACGTACTCCAAAGCATTGCGTTCTTTGCGAGATATTTCTATAAATGAAATTTTAATAACTTTCCACGAAGTTTTAGGAAATTGAAATATGTTATTTATATGCAGAAAAGAATGCTTTGCATAGAATATAGCATGGCTACCATTAGATTTACAGGGTTACACAAAAATATTCAGTTATATTGAGAGCTATTAATAAAAAATTGCTAGAATTGTACTTTCATTTACATTAAGCGTTTTTGACACTTTCTATCATTTTTTTTTTTGTGTGAATATAATTTCAATTTTTGTATATGTTTGACTGTTCTTCTGTCCGTCTGTCTGTCTCTCTGTCTGTTTGTCTGCGCTCTAATTCCCGTAAATATTTATGGAATTTCTTTAAACCGATATATTTTATTGGAGTTCACTATCGGATGTTCCCTATTGAAAATGGAATGGATACCTCTTCTGGTTTGTGTACAGGGACACCCAAAAGTATTCGAAAGCATTGTGTTCTATGAGAGGAGTTTCTATAAATCATATTTTAATATCTTTAATGTATAGAAACTTGAATGAAATTTTAATATGTTATTCAATTCCCTCTCGGATGTTTCCTATGTAAAATAGAGTACATTTCTAACTGGTTTGTGTACAGGGGCTCTTGAAAGTACTCCAAAGCATTGTGTTGTATGAGAGTTATTTTTATAAACCAAATTTTAATAATTTTATTTTCCACAAAGCTTAATGCAATTGAAATATTTTATTCGTATGCTCAAAAGAGTGTGCCTTCTATGTAATATAGTATGGTTAGCACTAAAGTTACAGGGCCACACAAAAATAATCAGTTACATTAAGAGGTATTAATAAAAATTTGCTTGAATTGCACTTTTGTTTACATGAGCGTTTTAACACTTTCTTATAATTTTAGTGGGAATATGATTTCAATTTGTGCATCTGTCTGTCCGATTGTCTACCTTTCTATCTGTTTATCTCCGGCTCCTATCATCCGTGAATATTTTGAGAATTTTTTAAAAATGTTACACCCAAGTTCCCTATGGAATGTTCCCTATTTAAAATGTCATTAATAGGTCATGTACAACTAGTTTGTTTACAGGAACAACAACAACAGCAATAAAAAAAAAAAGGCCAATGTATTATGTTTTAGGACAGAATTTCTTAAAAGTTATATTTAAAAAACTTTCTACTACAAAAATCTTAAAAACATTGACATGTATTATTAACATTCAATTTTTTTTTTTTTTTTTTTTTTTTAATGGAATATAATATGATTAACTTTCAGATTTACAGGGCTACAGTAAAATATTCAGAGAGTTTAAAAGCTGTAATTATAATCTAACGGCTGCATTTTCTTTTGCGTTAAGCCTTTTTAACACTTTCCAAAATGCCTAAGAGTAATTTTAAAATCAATTAGTCTATCTGTATGTTTTTCAGTTCTTCTGTCTGTTGTGCGATAACGTCGGCAAAGAATATTAATAGTTATTCGATACAACAATTCCGTACAGTTTGAAAGTGTTACTAATCAATGCGTACTGCATGATTTTTCTTTCTTGTTTTTTTGTTATTTCCCCCAGAATTTATTTCTTTTATTTCTTTATTTATAAAGGAAATACGTTTGTAACAGATAAAATTTATAATTTAATTTAGTCTATTAACTAAGTTATTGATCATCTAGGATGGTTACAAGTTACAAGGTTACACCACTCGTTACTTTGGATAATCGATGTTCAGTTGTATGACTCTAATAATGCATAATCAACACTGATGACATATTGTCACTGCGTTATTATTCTGTTTTATTGTATTTATTTTTTAATAAAAGGCTAAACGACTAATATATTTTGTTAAAAAAATTAACTAAATTTAAACTGTTGACAATTTCATATCGATATTTTATACTATCTCACAAGTACGAAATCAGTATCTTGACAATATTCCTGCAACATTGTAAATGTTTTAAACATTCTGTTAATAAATATAACACCCGCACAACTCTGCGGAAAAAAACTAGTTTTGCTGCAACATAAGTACAGCAACCTTTTCTGAAACTTACTTAAATATGGTTAAATAATTTCCTTGGAGAAAAATTATGGACGTTTCTTTCCTATTTACGGTTATAACAGAAATGGGAACCTGGAAAATGACCATGAAAATGGAGCAAAAGAAATTGGTCATTTTGAAAATTTATCTCTATGTCATTTACGTTAAAGGAAATAATAGTAGAATATTTTAACTTATGTAACGAAGGTTTTAGCTCTTTTCTTATCCATTTTTACTTTTCAAACATATACTATGTAAAGAAAGTATTGTAATCAGAGTAATCTGGTGTGTCACTCACACGGCTTTCTCTTACCCTGAAATTAATACTATAAGTATGGATTGAAGATTAGGGATTAAGATAACGAGTACTGTTATGTAAACCTAAGTTAAAACAACTCAACTTAGGCTTCCAAACAGCTTTATTTAACAAATAATTCTATGTAACGGGGCTACCTGCCCCTCAATCCCCCGTTTTATTATTGTACCTACATTTATAGGGAATTCAAATCTGTTATTAAGTTCAAAAGTTCATTTAAAATTATTTAGACAACTTGGACACGCATCATTTCTTGAAACTTGTCAATTTTTAACAAACTTTTCTAGTAACAAACGTATTTACTTCAAAATACATCATTTGGATCGCCTGGAGTTATTTGTTTTTAATTTACTCTAACAGACACAGGCAAAGATCAAACTATAAAACTTGGCTCCGGTATTCAGGAAGCCTCAAAACGTGTAAATATACAAGGAACAAATCGATGAATATTTAGCTTAAAAAATACATTATTTAGCATATGGCTTTGAGGAATTAATTTCAATTCCTGAGCAGCTTTTCTGGACATGGTAAAATATTATATGATATAGTATATTATAGTAAAGCACTTCCACTAACAAATAAAAAAAGAATGTTATGGCTTAAATATTGGCAGCCCTGTATATCTTCTGAAAGTTATGTACGCATCACATGGTACACATAAATATAATCCTATATTAATAACACGCGGCACAACCTGAAATACACTTCCATCATTTTTCAAGTATTGTCCATTATAATCTAGTTCTTTTGTGTAGCCCTGCAAACGAACTGTGAATGATTTCTATTCCATATTCTACATGAAACATGTTTTTACGCATATAAAAAATATATATTCGTTTCCTTTGCTTTAGTGAAGTCAGATGTTAAACTGTACTTACCTGCAACTTCCTCCATAGACGCAATATATTTGAATTCTCTTGGGTATCCCTGTACACGAACCATTTGCTTCATCTCAACGAAAAGCTTAGTGTAATATCCCTATATATGATTCACATTTAGAATACCAAGTTTGAACTTTCTTCTATAATTTGTTTTTGAGATATGCTAATAACAGAGAGACACACACACACACAGACTAACCGCTAAAAACATGATTTTTATATTCAGGGAACCTCAAAGCGTTTAAATATCACAAAAATTCAATTTCGAAATTTTCACCCAAAAACAATATTTTTTCTACCTTATGGGTAAGAGAAATTAAAAAAAAATTCGATTATAACATTTTGGTGATTTTATGCGCTTTGAGGTCTCCTGAATTCATTTTTGTTATTTTTACAATGATGTGCGGATGTGTGCGTAAACGAACACGATAACGTCTAACCGCTTTATTCGATTGAGCTCAAAGTTCAAAGGATGCTATAGGTACCCGTCGCAAAACCTGCATAGATTTTGATAAATGTACGATTTATAATTATTTTTACACGGACACAGCGAAAAATTCTTTAGCAATATGGCCTATAGACACAGGTAATTTAAAGTGCAGTAGGTCTAAACTCCTTATCCGATTGAACTGAAGTTGGTAAGCATAATCCTGGAGTCTTGCTTTTGCCCCCCAAGGTGTTTTTTCACGGTCGATGAGCACAACCGGGGATCGAGCCTGGCACCTCACGTCTACCAGTTTTGAGCGCAGAACCGCTCGGCCGCTGGTGAGCCTGCACTGTTAAAAATCTCTGCAAATTTAATCTAAATATTTATCCAGAGTCTCTGTAAATTTACAGTAATTCTTAGTTAAAAATGAATGATCGAGATTCTCAATCTTTATTCTGTATTTTTACGTAATTCCATTATTTAATTTTTTAATAAAAATTAAAAATGACTGTTTCTACTTTAGAAAAAGCATTCCAAGTCCGAAATATATTCTCACCAATAATTAATTAAATTAATATTAGTTATTAAAGGAAATGTGTAAAGTAAGTTTTTTTAACATTTCCGTTTACATTTCTCTGTAATTTTACGTATGACTTAAGATAATAGATTACACAGAGTTTTCTGTTAAAATTTTTAACAGTGTGTATGTAATAAAAATGGGAAATAAAGTAATAGGTACTATAAAACTGGGGAAAAGGAGGGGGTTGAATCAGTTTTGACGAAATTAATATAATTATGAAATATTACAGGATAGAAAATAATTGAAATTGACAGACTTCATTTTCATTAAACATGGAAAAAAAGAGAGAAAAAGAAAAAGAAAGAAAGAACTTTTCTGAAACATTTGGCGCAATTATTTGTTTAATTTTTACCAGTGTAATGTTTCCAAATTATACCAATAAACATCAAATATAGCATTAAAAGCATCACTGAATTACTGAAATAAAAAAGGTTCAACACAGAAAAACCTGTTTTTCTCAGAATTGAAACCAAATTCATAAAATCCAAGAGCGTTTGTGATATACAAAAGCAAATCGAAGCTTGTAAATTATACCAGTAAATTACTGGATTTGACCATTTCTATTGGTCTACTGTTTTTTATTAAAAATCTCTTGTTTTTCCGAATCTTAAAAAAAAAAAAAAAAAAAAAAAAAAAAAATCTAAAATTTAGAAATTTTATCGTAAATATAAATAAAAAAATATCTAGAAGATGATAATGTATAAATGGAATAAAACTCATTAAGTATATATATATGTCAAAAGTAAATAATAAATCTTATTGGTTTTAATGTTATCTCAAGTTTTTGAGGTTTCTAAATAATACTTTTGCACGTAAATATATATGTTTGTAAATCCAAATTGTAAATTAAAAATAGAAAAAAAATCTCTTACGATTATTATATTATGCAAAATCTGCTTATACCATCATTATTTTAAGTGCTTGGTCAAGAATCTACAAGACTATTTTTTTAGCAGTGCTTCCAAGTATGCCCGTATAATTGAATAGTTTCGAAGGGGATAAAATGATTGATAAATTTGAAATAGAATTTAATATATTGCGATCAATGTCTATCCCTCATAGTATTTATAAAACAAGAACGAAAAATCATGCGGTACGCATTGATTATTAACACTTTCCAAATGTACGTGATTGTTGTATCGTATAACTTCAAATGCCCTTTGCCTACGTAATCACACAACAACGGAGAGACAGTAGTTCTGAAAGGCATACAGACAGACTAATTGAATTCCTAATCATTCTTAAACATTGTTAGAAATTGTTGAAAATTCTTAACACACACACACACACACACAAAAAGAAAACATAGTCCTTATATTCTAATTGCAGCCCTTAATGTATCTGAATATTTTAGTGTATCCCTGTAAATTAGAAGGTAAACAAAATCATATTCTATACAGAATATCATTTTAGCATATTAATAATAAATGACAATTTCATTATGATTTTTACAATATAAAGTTCTTTAAATGAAATTTATAAAAATGTCTGTCCAAAAATGCAATGCATTGGCATTTGTTTTTTGGGTGTCCCTGTAAACAAACCAGTTGCACAGGTCCTATTAATTCCATTTAAAATAGGGAACATTCCATAGTGAATTTGAATAACAAAAATAATTTTTTTAAAAAATCTGAAAATATTTACAGACGTTGGGGGCGGGCACACGGACAGATAGAAAGATGGACAGCCGGACAGATAGGTACACAAACTGAAATCATATACACACTTAAAAAATGTTAAAAAGTGTTAAAACGCTTAATGTAAGCGAAAATGAAATTCCAGCAAATTTCCAATAAAAGCCCTCAATGTAACTGAATATTTTTTTTTTGTGACCCTGTAAATCTAATGCTAATCATAAAAAGCATTCCTTTGTGCATATGAATAACATATTTCAACTTTATTAAGATTTGTTCAAAGAAAAGTTATTAAAATTTGGTTTATAGAAATCTCTCTCGTAGAACGGATGCTTTAAAATACTTTTCGGTGTCCTTGTACACAAACCAGTGATGGTATTTACTCCATTTTCAATAGCGAACATCCGATAGTTAATTTAAGTAAAATCAAGATTTGAGTAAAGTAAACGTTTTAAAATATGGTTTATAGAAATACCTCTCATAGAACGCTATGCTTTGGAATACTTTCGGGCGTCCCTGTATGATGATATTTATTCCATTTTTAATAGGGAACACCCCATGGTGAACTTTAACATATATCAGTTTCAAGAAATTCCTTGAATATTTACGGGAATTAGAGCGCGAATATTCAGACAGACGGACAGACAAACCGAAGTCATTAGCACTTTTCAACTTTACTGAAAAGTGTTAAGAACGTTTAGAAAGTGATAAAAACGATTAATATAAAACGAAAATGCAATTCCAACAAATTTAAAATTATACCCATTAATGTAACTGAATATTTTTGTGTGGCCCTGTAAGTCTAATGTTAATCATACTGTATTCTATGGAAAGCATTCTTTTGTGCATATGAATAATATATTTTAATTTTATTAAGATATGTGCAAAGTAAAGTTCTTAAAATTTGGTTTATAGAAATACCTCTCATAGAACACAATATGCTTTGGAATATTTTCGAGTGTCCCTGTGTACAAACCAGTGATGGTATTTACTCCATTTTGAATGGGGAACATCCGATAGCGGACTTGAACAACATATTTCAATTTCTTTGAGATTTGTATAAAGTAACGGTATTAAAATATGGTTTATAGAAATACCTCTCATAGAACACAATGAGTACTTTCGGGTGTCCCTGTACAGAAACCAGTAAAAGTATTCACTCCATTTTCAATAGGAACATCCGATAGTGAACTTGAATAACATATATCAGTTTCAAGAATTTCCATGAATATGTACGGGAGTTAGAACGCGGACAGACAGACGGACAAACCGAAGTCATTCACACTTTTCAACCTTGTTGGAAAGTGTTAAGAAGAAAGGATTAACATACGAGAAAATTATAAACTTAATTTTGAACCTCATTATTTTAAAAAAAAATCTGATGATTTCAATTTCTCAGCATTTAAAAATACACTGATGGACTGGTGTTGGAAAGTAATGACACAGATCTGCAAAAAAAGATTTTTTTTTTTAGCTGCATAGTATTTTTTTTTTTTTTTTTTTTTTTTTTACTTTCTCTTACCCATAGGGCTGAGAAAGTATTGTTTTAGGGTCAAATTTTCGAACGCGAGTTTTTGTTATATTTACATGTTCTGAGGTCCCCTGAATACGAAAATCATGTTTTTAGCGAATGGTCTGTGTGTCTGTCTGTCTCTGTGTGTGTCTGTTATTAGCATATCTCAAGAACAAATAGAAGCAGAAATTCCAAACTCGGTATTCTAAATGTGTATCATATTGGGATGCTACAGTAAGCTTTCGTTGAGATGAAGCAAATGGTTCGTGTACAGGGACACTCAAAAGTATACAAATACATTACGTCTATGGGGGAAATTGCAGGTAAGTAGAGTTTAACATCTATAGACTGCACTAAACCAAATGAATTGGGTATATATTTTTTGTAATAGAGATAGTCAACTGGGAAAAGAAAATTGTGTATGGGGAGTCCCCCTCGAGGGGAGTAAATTTTCATGATGGGTATCTTTCAAAAGAGCTCGCCAATATCTTTAAAACGAATGGTTGAATCATCGATCAGCGATAATTTAAAATAAAGTTATCGATTTTTTTTTCATTTTTAATATTTTTTTTTTTTTTTTTTTTTTAATATAATATTGAGAATAAATTTAACTTTATTTATTTATTTATTTTTGGATATTTAGTGTTATACTACTTTCTCTAATATGGAAATTATCTGCATTATCATAAAAGATAATTTGTTTAAATAATAATTTTAATAAATTATTTTTTAAAAACAGAATTATTTTTTAATAACCGAATTAAATTCTATATAAATGTGGGTGCATTAATGGAACGGAGATTGAGGGGGGCAGTAGCCCCCCCTCACACAGAACTAATTATCATATAAAACTTTTCCGAAGCCTAATTTGAATTGTTTAACATAGGTTTACATAACAGTACTCGTTATCTTACCTCTTAATCTCCAACCTGTATTTATAGTATTAAAATTTCAGGGTGAGAGAAAGTCGTGTGAGTGACACACCAGATTTTTTTTTTTTTTTCTGTTGTTGTTGTTTGTTAAATTTTATGTTTAGATGATGCTGAATCCATTTTTGCTCATCACGTATGGATTACCTTTTTTTTTTTTTTTTTTTTTTCAAAATAACAGGGGGTTGCCAATAAAATTATCAATTTTATTATTTAAAACTAAACACATTCCTTCTCGCATTAAACAAACTTTATTCACGATATATTTAACATTATGTGTTCGCTATTTTTGCTTGCGAACCTATTCTTCTTCTTCTTCTTCATTTTATTATTATTATTATTTTTTTTTATTTTTTTTTTTTACTCTCTCCTCCGAACATGCTTCCATTTTCACTCTTATACTGACCTCACATCAACCCTTATTTTCAATTTTGTGTTAGTTTTATACTTTTATAAATATTGTTTTAAAGTAAGAAGCAATTATTAATCATGTTTTCATAATAAATTATAGGATACCAATTTTCATGAATTCACGCAAAAATCAACTAAAAATATGCGTTTTGCGACTAAACTTGGCATTACAGAACTTTTTTACTCTGTTTTTCAGTTTCATCGAGTAAACATCTATGAGCAACAGTCAAAAAATCCTATGGAGTTTTTTGGCAACAGACCTGTGTAATTAAAAACTCTGTAAAAGCTCCATAAAAAGGAGAATATTCTATTTTTCACAATGTTTTTATAAAAAATTGAATTATTATTTTAATTTCTAAATGCAATTAAAATTTAAAATTGCTATGAACAACAATTTGATGATTCTTTTTTTAGCAAAGCAATATCAGCAAAAAATTTACAAGATTAGTGATTAATTAAATATCATTGGCAACATTTTCTTCTTTTCTTCATTTTGCAATTTTATTCCTATAATTGTAATATATATTGTAATATATATAATTGTAATATTCCTATAATTGCAATAATATTCCTATAAACTATACTATAATTTAAAATATTATATTTATTTTAAAATAAATATAATATTTTATCTGAATCTAGAAAATATATTTATAGTAAATATTTTGTAAAGTCATACATTTTTCTTTTGGACTATTATTTATGTAAATTATTATCTAATATATAATCACACTCTATTGTTAAAAATTTCAATAGATAAAATCTAATTTTTTTTTTTTTTTTCCCTTGTAAAATATACTAAATTTTAAAGGTGAGATGTTGACAGGAATGCAAGCGCAACCAAAATTTTTTTAAATGAATTATTTATTAATTATTAGTCATTTTTTATTAGTCATTATTGATTTGGTAATTATGTTTTTTATAAAATTATAGAAATTTAAAATTTAGCAAATCTAATTTTTAATGCTTTTTATTTTTTTATTTATTTTTTATTATTATTATTAGCTTATTAGATAAAAGTTTTCATTAAAATAAGTTCATATAACTTCGATAATTTAATAATTATATAAATATACTAAAAACACATTTTATAAATTAATAAGAATCATTTTAAAATAATATGTTGCGCTTATAAATTCTAGAAGTATATAATTTATCGCGTGAAATAATTTGAATAGTTAAACTTTTAAAATTGTGAAAATAGAATTTCGCGAATTTAACTTTTGAACTTTTGATTTTTGAAATAGTAGTTTATACAATTTTATAATTATAAAAAACTATACTACCTGTCTATTTTTAGCAGTACAATATCGCAATTTGTAATAACTTCGTGAAATTTTATATAGTTATATAAGCGAAATCAAAGAGTATACTTTTTCAAATCGCTAAAAATAAATAATTTGATGTTATTATATGTTTTGAAATTACAGAAGTATATAATTTAACAAAATATTAAAGCTCTATTAATATTAACTATATAATTTTGTCTCTATAAAAGAATAATTAGATTTAAATATTAATATCATTAGCTTTATTGAACTGCATGATATAATTTAATAAATTTTATAGGATGTCTGCCCTAATCTATTATTTATTAATAAAATTTTGTTTCACTTATAATTTAGAAATTTGCTTAAAGTTTTAACTAAATTAATAATAATATAAAGTATAAAATTATGCAGTTTTATACTTTTTGATTGCATCACTAAATTCTAAAACAATATATAAAGATTTTTTTTTTTTTCTTACATATAGTTTAAATTTAAAGAAGTATTTACAAAAAATCTCGCACATTTTCAAAACAATTTTTAATATCATTTAATTCTGATTACTATTATTTTGTACACTAATATTTAGAATTATTATATTGAATTATATTTAATGAATTTAAGTTTCTGTATTTATTATATTAAGATATTGCATTGGCTATTTTAATATAGGTCAGATTTTATTATTATTATAATTATTATTTTTAATTCAAAAATGTATATATTATTACAAATTTATTTTATTTCAAAAGACAACATGGATATTTATTTCATAAAACCAAGTCTCCATATAACTTTAAGATAGTGGTAATACATTATTCTTTCAAATAATGAAATAAGCTTCAGTCTGAGCTTTTATTTATTTTATTTTATTTATTTATTTATATATTTGTTTATTTTCGTTAAAAATTGTACGAGTTAAGAAATTTGTAATGCAATATAACCCATTTAATTAATTACACAGTATTAAACTACAAAATTGCACATTAAAATTTGTGACAATAAAAGAAAAATTTAATTGTACATATATATATTTGATTTTATGCATTAATATTTATATTCGTTATAGTATATTGATTCATAGGTTTCTTACTGTCACCTATAGAATTTGTTTTTCCTGTTAAATTCTTGAGTTCACATTGTTTTTCTAAATGATGATACTGAATAACTGAATAATATTTTAATAGACTGGATTCTACATAATTTCTACTGGATTCCCGATTTATGTCATCACATACACCATATTAGTTTCAGTCTAAACTTCTCCATTTACAGAAGGCAATAACGCGCCAAATATTGCTTGCACTCTGACGGAAATGACAGCCAATAAGCATTTAAAGATAGATCCCTTGAGAGAATGGGACAATGAGGCTTTTCACGTGCTCTCTTTCTCTCTCTCCCTGCCTCTCTCTTCTCTTTCTCTCCGATACACATTGTTTAAAGATAGGAGAAGGAATACCTTAATTTCTCCCTGTTTTCCACGCCATCGGACAAATATTTAAAAAGGGCGGGATAGAATTAAGTTTCTCATTTTCTGTTTAAATTAAAACTTGTGTTTAAATTGACCGCCGTGTGTGGAATTGTTACAAATGGTTACATTAAAAAGCTATAAAAGAAAAGTGAGTATTACAGAAAGTGTGAAATAACTAAACTCATCCGGAATTATTTATAAGCATGAAATTTGGTGCGACATTAGCTTTTATTAACGCTTGTTTAAATTACAAAAATCTTTTGTGTTAGACTTGTGTGTTGTTGATATAAAATGGTTTTTAAAAAATATGTTTCAAAAAGGATTAAAATATAGTATATGTTTAATAAATTATAAAATATATATTTAAAAAATATATATTATATATGATAATTATAAAATGTGATAGAGTGCGAAATTATTATATGTATGAGACTAATTTTCTCGATTTATGTCATCTTTGATACTTTAACTGGGCGTTGTACGTGAAACACATATAAATAATTTTATTAAAATGTTTAAAAAAAAATTGGTATATCATTCACACGATATTCTCTTACTCTGCATTTGAATTCTATAAAGACAGATTATAGTTGAAAGGATAAGATAATAAATGCTATCCATAAACGTACTTTAAAAGCAGTTGAAAGTTTAGGAACAGTTTTACTAGACACACTAGTATATTTCTGTGTGAGGGTGTACAGCTTTACCCCCGATTAAACAAACTGCATACATTCATAAAAGTATCAGGCGTTTATTAAATTTAAAAGATTACCGTAATTTCTGGTAGATACCCCGCAGGTTATATAATCTTGTTTTGCAACAGAAATTTCAATTGATAAATAAATTTATATTTGTACGAGCTCTTCCTTCGAAAAAGTATAGATTTCTCTATTAAATAAAATTTCTGGTGGAGAAATGACGCATCTTATCTGCGGGTTATCTACCAGAAATTACGGTACTCTAAATTATTCAGACAAATTTCATTCACACCACTCTTTGAAACTTATCAATCTTGAGCAAAATTTTCAAGTGTCAAACCCATACGAACTTCAAAATACCGAATTTGAATGTCTGCAGTCATTTCCTTGTATTTTATGCTGATAAGAGATATATACACAGATAACTCGCTAAAAACTTGATTTTTACATTCAGGGGCCTCTAAATCCAAACTAGTATTTTATTTACCTTAGAGTATGAAAAAGAAATTACCATTCCGCAGCAGTTTTCTTGGACTTGGTAAAATTTAGAAAAGTACTTTTATAATTATATTTAATTGAGAAGAATATAATCACTCGGTTTTGTGTTGCCCTGTTATACTATATACCACATAATATGCTAAAATATAGCTTATAATATGAAAAAAATAATAATAACACAATTTTAAATGCAATTTCAAAGTATAGTCCAAATAAACCAGAATTCTTTTGTGCTGCCTTGTAAACCAATGGTAAATGGTTTTTATATAATATTTTATGCTATATATAAACATACTATTATTCATATAAAAAAATTATATTCATTTCAGTTCGTTTTTTGCAATCTAAAAGCGTTAAACAGTACCTACCAGAAATTTCGTCTATACACGTAATGTATTTGAATTCTCTTGAAACCCCTGTACATGAAGCATTTGTTTGACCTCAACGTAAAGTTTAGTGTATCATCCCTATATGATATAGATTTAGAATGCCAAATTTGTATTTCTTACTACTATTTATTCTTGAGATATACTGATAACAGGCACATAGATATACACACAACCCAACTACTAAAAGCCAGTTTTTCGGATTCAGGGAAGTCTCAAAACTTGTAAATATATCAAAAACTTAACTTCGTAAAAGCTTGGATTAAAAACAATACTTTCTCTAGTAATATTGATAAGAAAAAGTCAAAAAGAATATTACAGAAGAACTTTCAATGTTATATAATAAGAAATTAATTTGAAATTAAAAGTAAGAAATTGCGATACGGTATTAACTTTTCTTCTGTGTATGCTTAAATTAAAACTTTAATGACTGTCTAGTATTTAACTGATATAAATGGTATAAATAATGAAAATTTTTCCAATTCTTTACAGGAAAAAAGAATTTAACATTATGGGTGAAAATAGTAATTTTGGTTTCTCACTCTCTCTCTCTCACACGTACATCTTTCTTTCTTTTTTTTCCAGATCTTATTATTTTTTATTTTTTTCTATTTTATACACTATTGAGTTCGGATAATGAAAAAAAACATAATAAATCGAGTGATATTTAATGAAATTGATATCAAAGGAATAATGATATTAATCCTTTGAGGCACACTGTGTCCTCGTTGTGAGAACTCCATTACAAAGTCTCAACTAAAAAAAAAAAAAAAAAAAAAAAAAAATACTGGAAAATTTTTAAAATGGTATAATATAATATATTATATTGTATTTTTATAATTTAGAAGAAAATATCATTTATTTTAATTTTGTTCGTAAATTTTGGTGGCAGTCTAATTTAAATGAGTGAAATTACCTTGCGCCTCATATAGTTAAGCATGAAAGAAGCTGGTAATTTATTATTATTTGAAGATATCAGTTACACCGGGCATCACCTCACTCGATAAATTGTCTCTTACATTATCTCTATGCATTAAAAAAAAGTTACTGACGCTGGCAGCAAATTTTTTTGTCTGCGACTGCACCTTCGCTCGGGGGGCAGGGTCCTACGTGTCATGAGAGGTATCAATGTTTTCCGAATGCTCCAAGGGAGACATTTCGGCTGCTTAGAAATTTCTATCATTTTAATTAAAGAAGTTATTAACTGAAAACGACGGGTTTATGAAAGTTGCACTATTTGCCACCTTGAAAAAAGTTTCTCCCAGTGACGGTGTTCTTCTGTCATGAAGTCATTTTACACGGGAAAGTTAAAATATGATCCATGGTTGTAAGTTGGTTGGGTTTAAAGTCGAACCAGTACTGCGCTTTGGGGAATTGCGACGGTCTGGGACGCACCCCTAGGGATGTTACGGAGATATGCCATCACAATTTTTATCCTCCACGGAGGAGATGGCTCCCCCAACATGGAGGACTTTACGGCCACGACGGATTTTATGTGCACCAGCCACCATTAGTGTACACGACGGTCTATGGCTGGCTCAAGTATCGAACGGCAATATTCCAAATACGAGCTCGGTGCTTTACCGACTGGGGTACTGCGGACTGGATCCATGATTGTAAAAAAAGAAATAAAAAGGGTCATGTACTAAAATTGTAATGCAAAATGGTCTAGATATTACGAATTTCTTTCTATTCCAAAAAACATATTTCTGATATGTATTTCAATTTGACTTTGAATATGGGGGTTTTTATATTATTTTTCTGCTTTTGTCTTATATTATGTACTATTAATATTCCTATTCAGTGAAAAACAAAGCAGCGAATAGGCGGGTAGAGCTCTGAATGGGTTAATAAGTAAGTCGGGGTTTGGTAAGCGGAGCGAGTAGGGGGGGGGCAGAGCTCTCTAGTTAAAAAAAAAAAAAAAAAAAATCAACGTATTAATTTATTTAAATATTCATATGTATTTTCTCATTTAATAACTAAGATTTTTAACCATCTAATAAAACTAATCATTCTAAATTAACTTAAAAGAAAATCTGATAAACCATAGATATTTGTATTTTTGCCTAACTCCTCTTTCTTTTTCTTTTTTTTTTTTTTTTTTCTTTTCTGAAGTTTTAATTTTAGCTTTCTCCTCACAACATGCTCGGCTTTAAGAGCGATTTTAAAAGCACTTGACTGTTTTTGCACGCACATAAATCATCTCGCAAACACTTAAAAGTACATTACACAAGAAAAAGATTTCAAGTAATAAAACGTTTCTAGAGTGTAAAATATTGAATGTGTTGTTTTAAAAAGGCACGTCGCGTTGGAAGTTTCCCCAAATCGACTGACATATGTTCCATGTTATTCTATATGAAAATTCGTCTCCATAATTACCCATTACTTAATACATCTTTTTAAATTCCATTTTCCCATTAAGAAAATTCATAATCATTGAATTAGTACTCATTTTTAAAAATCGATTTTTTCAAACTTTTAGCATATATATATATATATATATATATATATATATATATATATATATATATATATATAATAGACAACGTAATAAAATTTAATCTTAAAATTTAGCAATTAATAGAACTAAAACAATAACAGCGCACAAAAATATAGAACTGAATTTAACATAGAGGAAAGACTGACACAAAAAATTGCGGGATAGTTTAAGAACCAATGAGTTACAATAATAACTTAAAATACATACGCCGACCTGAATGATAATAAAAAAGGACCATTAAACTAATGACAAAGAAAACAAATAATTAACCACAGAATTAATTGGATATAAATGCTTATAATTAGAAGTATACTTATCAAGGGGCGAGTACTTCATAAAGCTGTGAAAGCTGCATCGATTTCGTAAAACGATATTGCTAATCATAGGAATTTATATCATTTCACGCCCCGATCGAAGCAGCAGAACCATATAGAATGAGAAATAAGTGAAATATTAAATTAAAACAAAGATTAAATGAAATCCTCATGGAAACCAAAGAGAAAACACAAAAGAATCATTGCAACCACATGTCAAACAGTTAACACAAACGGGAGAAAAGGATGATGCCAAAACAGAAATTGAACTCAAAAATAAAAGCTCTACAGAAATCGATTAATCGAATTATATATATATATATATATATATAATGGTTATGAAATTTTCTGAATGTGAAAATGGATTGAAGAAAAGTACATTAGGTAATGAGTAATTATGGAAACAAATTCTTCCAGACAATAACATGGGTCTTGACTGTTCGCTGGATTAGGCATCATCCAAGGTTACAACAACCTAAATATTAAGAATAATCCCTTTGTTCCAAGATTACATTATGTAATATTTTTTCAATTTTCTTTAAATTTTCACCTGTTAAAAATTAAATTTACTTTGTTGAATATAAAGAAAAGTTTTAAAATAAATTATTCTTAAATTAGAATATAATTTTTTGAAGATGTATCATTTACACAAATAAAAAAGAAATGTTAAGAAATAAATAAATAAACTAATATAACTAAATAAAATCTGATTTCAAAAATTAACACTTTAACATGTTACAAATGCAAAAGAGTCAACTGTGAAAATAAAATCAATAAAATAATATTAGTAAATTTATTTCCTTTTAAATTTATAGAAAAAAATTATAATATTCCCTTCATTTTATTTTCTTCATTTTACTTTAAATGCGCAATACAACAATCTTAAATTTAAGGACATTTTTAGTCTACTAAATAATTTTTTATTTTAAAGAAACATTTATACACATTTAAATCGTGTTATATACTGAAACATTTTCAAAATGTGTAACCATCTTAAAATCTTTACCATCAAGCTAGAATTCAAATATTGTAGTAACATAGATTTTTAGAAAACGCAATTAAAAACAAATCAGTAATATTCTAGGAACAACTGCGATAGTACCAAAATTAATCGATAACCACACATGTCAACATTTTAATTTATTCTGCAGCAATTGATAATACCCGTTTTTTTTTTTTTTTTCCCACATAATTTTTCTTGAAGCACATTTTTCTTCTCATTTAATCGCAATTATACATTGTAAAAATTTTCACTACAAATAAAATGATGTTAAAAAGGGGCGGGTACTACTAGTGCTCCGGAATAAATTAAAATGTTGGCATGTCTGGATAACATGCAAGAAGTCAATGTTGTTCACGCATAAAATCGGTAATTAACAAAAAAAGTTAGATGAAATCGTCTGTTTAGTTTTATAAGACATTGCACACCAAATAAATGACCAATTTTATACCAAAAATAGAGTAAAATGAATTAAATTTTACTACTGAAAACCAACTTTCAATTATTGTGACTCAAACAATCAAAAGTAATTATTTAAATTATATGTAAAATGGATTTTTTCTCGTTTCTTTTCTCTTATCCATATATGGTAGAATTTTTGTTGACCAAGGAAAAAATAAATAAATAAATAAAATAAATAAATAAATAAAAATGCCATCGACTCAACACATATAGATAAATAACATCAAGATTTGAGAAAAGTAAACGTATTAAAACATAGTTTATAGAAATATCTCTCATAGAACGTTTTGGAATATTTTCTGGCGTCCCTGTGGTTACGCAAAACTGGTCATGATATTTATTCCATTTCTAATAGGGAATATCCGATGGTGAACTTTAACATATATCAGCTTCACGAAATTCCATTAATATTTTCGGAAGTTCGAACGCGGACAGACAGACAAGCCGAAGTCGTATCATTTTTCAACTTTGTTGGAAATTGTTAATAAAAAGGGAACATATTATGAGATAGTGTCTCAATATGAGACCCGTTAAAAACAGGTAAATTAGCAAACTTCCTTTAAGATAAGGCGATCATATTTTTTAAATTGAATTTGAGAACAAATTAACTCAGTGTCTTCGAACTCGGGAACAAAATAAATAAATCCCCTTAAATTGCAAAATTTTAGTAATTTTTATGCATTAAGCACCTGAAAACACTTATATTTATTTATTGCACATATAGTAAATTATTATAATAAAACATTAATAACTTCATAACCGGTGTCCTCAAATGTGTTCTAAATTTTTTGGGGACAAAGAGTACATATACCGAGTACTGCCTTTGGGATTTGAAAGCATCTAGTTTCTCTACTGTAGAGTCCTGTGCGGATCGAATAACCCTGACCCGCACCCGACCCGCAGGAAGACTTTTAACCCGCAACCCGACCCGTGACCCGCAAAAATGTATTATTCAATTTATATTACGTGAGAAACTGAAATAAAATTATATTTCACGAAATACAATTATATTATTGAACACACCTTTCAGAGAATTAATTATTACATAAATATTACAAGTATATAATAATATAAAAACGATTGTATACTAAAAATTATATTAAAAGCAACTACTCTAATTATGAACAACACGTTAGTGTATAATATATAAAAATTTCTTGTGTATTACACTTATTTTTTAAAAAAATTCTTTAAATATTCACAATATATAAAAAAGGCAAAATAAGGAAGCAAATATACGTTGTAAGGAAAATAATTTTCTCATATAACGTTTTAAATGTCAAGTATTAATATTTATGCATTTCTTTTTTATGAATTGAACTTATGTTATGAGTCATGTTGCTTTAAACTGCTATGAAGGGAGAGAATGTCTTCAAGCTCTGCATTCAAAAGATTATGCTCATGAAAAAGCAACATAAAAAAATTCTTTGAAGAAAAATATTTTGCGGGTAGACCCGAGGGTAAAAATATGATGCTGACTCGACCCGCCCGATGCTGACCCGACCCGACCCGATGCAGGACTCTACTCTACTACTACGAATTTTAAACAATAGTCACTCTTTTTAGGTAATTTAATCTAAAGAGTCTTGTTCAGGTTGTAAAAAGATAATTTTCTGCATTTCTATCGTGTTTTGGCATTAAAAAAGCTCATTTTCTTTAATAAACTTGACCACGGCAGACAATGTCCTTGGCGACGAATTTGGCGAGTTCATTGCTCCTTGGCGATTTTGGAGAGAAAATCCTTATTATTGATAAATCGATTATCTAATTTCTAAATCGAATATTTCGCAAAATACGAGAACATTTTGGAAATATACGAGGCTATATAAAGGGATCTCATTCTGGACGTTGAGTCAAGTCACTGCGGTATGAAGAGCTTTGCTTGACCTCCTGCTGTTGAATACAGCCCGTGCTGTGTGTGTTAGAGGTCTGTACGGGCCGGAATTTCGAGGCCCGGGCCCGGACCGGACAAAAAACGATAAAATCAGGCCCGACTTGGCCCGGCCCGATTCAAAAATATGTAAAATAACAGCAACAACAACAACAAAAAAAAAAGAATGCATTTCTATGAAAAAGATTTTTAGTACGTGTTTTGCAGAGGTTTTATATAACCAAACAATAGTACGTTCTTTAACAAAACTGCTGAACTTTTACAAGATTATTATATATAAACAGAAATTCATTATTATAGACAAGTCTACAAAGACAAACAGAAAGTCAAATATTAGCATTCATCAAACAATATAGGAAGGTATTTAAAATGGTTAATACTACTAAAAATGCACTTTCAACCATTTCCTCTTATATACCGTAATGTATACGAATCTTTCACGTGCTCCGGTAAACAAAACTTTAATGTTAATCCAACTACAATTACATTGAAGTTACAGACACTTTTTAACAAAATAGAACTTTATGTGACATTAAAAAGTGTGCCTGTAAAATTATGTAAAATAAATGATTGAAGAAACATTTTATAATTTTCCTTTTCCATTGAATAACGAGGAAACCAGAAAAAGATTGGGGCCGACACGGCCTGAAAAAAATTTTTAAGCCCGAGAGAAAATTCAAAAATTCGGCCCGAACCCGGCTCGGGCTGTAAGCCCGGCCCGTGCAGACCTCTAGTGTGTGTTACGCTTATTGTATAGTTTATGCTGTGATTTTTATGTTGTCATCTGTTATTTAAGCTGTGTTTTCTAGTGAAAATGAAGTTGATACTTGTTTGACAGACCTGTAATCTTCTGGAATATTCTGCAAATAAACTTTTAAGCCTCTGCAAGACCTATCATTCATACACTGACAATTCGCGAACTCTGAGTACGCAACAATTCTGGTGTCAGGAGCGGGGTTGTTTGCTGAATGGTCAATAACTAAAGGTATGGAACTAGAAATGAAGAAATTTCTGGAAGGTTTAGTCACTCAGATGAGCTATTTAAAAACTGGGTTGACTAAAGAAATGAAAATAATGAAAGACAGTCTGGATGAAGAAATTAAATCCATTGAAAAAAAAGACTAAGCTGCTCAGGCGGAGGTGATATTCGTGAAATAAGTATTATACAATAAATTGTCATGGAAAACAGAGTGGATGGAATGGACGCTAAAGTTATGAAGATAGAAGGTAGTGTTACTAGGATAGAAGACAGTCTTGAAGAGAAAGCAAAATAAAATATCAGATACGAGATGAAAGGAAGATTTTCTGAAATAGAAAGTAAATTAAAGAAAATAGAGGAAGAATTTGAGAGAAAAATAGAAGAGTGCAAATAGGAATTGATAGGAAATTTCAGAAAGTTTGAAGAAAGATTAAGAAATGAATTGCAAAAAAAGATCCGGAGTCTGGAAGAAAATAAGTTTGCATGAATGTCGCAAGATGAAAGAAAAAATAAAAGAATGAAGGATCACGAACCAATAAAGCATTCTACCTATGACGGCAAATCATTTTGGCAAGTATATAAGACACAGTTTTCCATCGTAGCTGAAGCTAATGGATGGGATTCTACTGAAAAGACAGTTCATTTAGCAGCAGCATTTGTAGGCAACGCAGCTGACATCCTGGAAACTCTTTCGAATGAACAGCGGTATGATTTTGAGATAATCGTCATCAGTTAAAGTCCTGTTATCAGAGAGCAAGTGAAAGTTTACAAGAGTTGGCATCAGATATTCAGAGACTGTCACACTTAGCTTTCTCGCATTGCCACACAGAAACTTGTTATGATTTGGGTAATTCACAGGCTGATCTTAAGGAAATGAAGAAAAATCTGGCATACATCATAAGATTACACAGTCTTAAAAGTAATAAAGAAGTTAAAAATCCGAAGATTAAGTGCTAGGGCTTAGATACGCAAGTAGTAAGCCCCGCCGTTTGGGGGACGGAAGTGACGTCATAGGAGGGGGGAGGAGGGGGAGGAAACCGGAAGTGACGTAACGGTTGCTTGATCGTGAAAGATAACGGGGGTAGAGTTTCTTTTTATCCGTTGGCAACCTGGACTTCTTGTCAGAACATGTGAGGGAGGGGGAGAGTTTTCTTAAAGGGACAACACAGAATCCTGTCAGAACATGAGAGAGAATGACGTCATCAACTGAAAGAGGACAATGTATTATATTTAGTAATTAATTTTTAATGAGTAGTTCATTAATCAATTTTAATAAGTAAATTTTATTATTTTATTGATTATTAAATAATTATTTAACTGACTATTTTAATTCGCTAGATTTTTTACAAAACGATATTGCACTGTAGGGGATTTGAACCCACCATCTATAGCATGCGAGACCAACGCGCTACCGACTGAGCTACGGAGACGTTACCTTGAGTTTTCTTCTTTATGTTTTCACCTCTTACGAGATAGGGGTGGGAAGAGGTTTTCCCCACATGGCTTTTAACTTCAAAGTATAGTCCAAGGAGATTGATAAATGACGTGATTTTCTCAAAATATTCATATGATATTGGTGATTTGTTCATTTTTGTGAACATTTTTTAAACAACTAGAAAATATTGTTCGAGATATTTCTTTCTTGAAAAAATATTAAAACAATCCCATTTTCTTAAAATTTTATTTACATTATTAATAATACGATCAGATTTTATTTTTTAAACATGCAAAAAAAAAAAAAGATTTTGCACATGTTCCTTATTTATTTTATGTTTTTATTAATTGCAGAACATATATATATATATATATATATTATTTATTATTATTTATTTATTTATTTATTTTATTTATTTATTATTTTATTTTATTTTATTTATTTATTTTATTTCATTTCATTTTATTTTTATTTATTTATTTATTTTTCTTTTTGTGAAAAAAATTGAATTCTTTTTCTGGAAAATTTATAAAAACAATTCAAAAAACTTATGTTTTAGTTATTTCTTTTCTAAAAAATTTAAAACAAATTTTATTTTCTTACACTTTACTTACAATAGTAAAAATACTATCATATTTAATTTTAAAACATGCGAAATTTTTTTTAACAGTTATTCATTTTTTATTTTTAAGTTTAATAATAATAATAATTATAAAAAAATTATTATTATTATTATTATTATTATTATTTTTTTTTTTTTTTGTTACTTCTGTATTTTCTTTTTTCTGAAATTATTATTATTATTATTATTATTTTTTTTTGTTACTTCTGTATTTTCTTTTTTCTGAAATTTTTAAACTTTTTTTTATTTTTATTAATGTAACTGTTTTTAGGTTCAATGAAATATTTTTTTAAAAATATTTCGCTTCTTTTTTCAGTTTGTTAATTCTATATTTTCTTTTTCTGAATTTTTTAAACTTGTTATTTTTAATTTTATTAATGTAACTTTTTTAGATTTAATAAAATATTTGTTAAACATATCTCTTTTTTGTTTGAGATTGTGAATTTTATATTTTCTTTTTGTGAATTTTTTTAACTTGTTATTTTTTTTTTTTTTTTTTTTTTCTTATTACTAATTTTTAAGTTACAAAAAATATTTAATAAAAAAAAAATTCTTTCTTTTTTTATTTTATAAATTCTTTTATTTTCTTTTAGTGAAAAAATATAAAAAAAAAATTACTTATTATTACTATTTAATGAAACTTATTTGTATTACTATAATTATTATTATCATTATTTAGCAATATAATGAGATTTTTTATGCAATGTTCTTTTTCAGTTTAAAAAAATTATATTTTATCTTGTGAAAAACTTTTTAGTCATTTATTTATTTCTTTAATGTAACTGTATTTTCTTACTCGCAAATTTTCAAAAGAGTTATTATCATTTTATAATTTGGATTAAGTAAGGAATCTGTTTAATACTGTCATATTTAAACAGATATTTTAAAGAAAAAATGTTGAATGTTCTATTTTAAGGAAATAAAATTTAACTTATGCATTCTGCTAGATTTGCTCAGGGAAAAATTACATTGAGTGACTAAAATTGTAATTGTAGTCCAATCTAAAACAGAATTCCACTCGGCATGTGTTGAACTAAGGGATTTCCTTATTACTATTATTATTAAATAAATTGTTTTGGTATTACTATATACCCATTATGATACTTTTTTCATCACACCACAATATAATTCATCATATTCACAAAACTTTTCATTATTTCCATATTACTTCTTAAATATATAAATCTACTAAAACAGACACCGAATCTACAATAAGTTAATTAGTTTTAAAAATAGTTTAACCCTTTTTGGGAAAAAATGTATGACATCTTGTATTATTTACGCATAACTACATCAATATTCGAAAAAAATAATTTGCGAAATTTTCTTGTACATAACAGTTTTTCATAATTCTGATAGAAATTTATAAAAATGAATTACCTTACAATGATCACCTATATCACTAAAGTCTTCAAAACACAATTCTTCATTCATACACATGAAATATTTTCATTATCTTATCACCTTGTTGACAATTCGAGTTCGTGCTATCCTTTTTATTCAAAAACATGTTAACAATTTAAGCCATGACACTTACCTATGTTTGCATAAAGTTACAATTTAAATGTCGCATAGTTTTTACAATTATTTTTTAATAGCTAAAATAATAATAAAAGTGTTTGAAATTATTAGATTTATAATTATACATTTTTTAAAATAACGAACTTTTAGTACCATTTATAAACTGGAAATATATTGTGTTAACTTTCTTATACGATAAATAGTTTAAAAATAAATATTTACATAGTTTTTATATTTACGATAGTTTTATATACAATGATTCATTAAAAAAATATATAAGTTATAACTGATACCTTTTTTATTAGAGCAAGAATCTAACTAAATAACATATATCTAATTTTTAAGCGATCAATAATAAAAAATTGACAGTACATTTTTTAAACAAACAGAACATTATATATGCATTCTTTAACTTATTAACTTAGACAACACATTCTGTTTATATTTGTACACATACATCATCTCATTTTGGATTTTAACTTAAATAAATAATGTTTATCACTAATGGTTTACAAAAGAAAAGAAATTCTACACATAAAAGTTCTAATTTATAAATATTTACTGATTAAAATAAATATATCTTATAATGAAAATCATCTTTCATAATGTTCATTAAAAAACTTAATAAAAAATTCACAAAATTTTCTAAAAATAATTTTTTTCACATATACAAATAAAAAATATTTTACTATGTTATTATCTGTTTTGATAATTTTTTATGTCTGAGTGATATTATTTTAGCATAAAGGAATTTATATCAGATATGAGATTTGTTGGAACTTTCAACATTTTTTGATAATTTTTCAGATATTTTGTTGTAGTAAAATTTATTTTATTTCTCATGCAAGCTGTCAGAAAACGCGATGCAATTTTTTATTTAATTTTTCTTATTACTTTTTCCTGTATCTGAGCATTCTACTTTCAAATATTTTCTAAGTTTATATATTGAAAATATGGTACCTTGCATACGTTTCATTTCACTTTTGGGTAAAATCATCGTGTTTATTGAGAATATTAGAAAAATCGCACTATTTTTAAAATTTATGCACGGGTTGCGAAATTTTTACTCATTTCTTAATATCCGTTATATTCCATTTAATATGTTTTATGAAAGATCATAATAGCACACTTACAACAGAAAAAATAGATATAGAGCACAAGAACTTTAATGACTTAAAAAAACCGCTTGCCACGAATCTTTTTTTCTTTTCACTTGAATTACATTTTAATTTTTAAAAAGTTTCTTTTAAAATAATTTTCTAATAATCTTAACATGAATTAAACACAATCGATTATTAATTTTTCCGGCAAATTAAATATTTTGAACAAAGTTGACTTTTATGAAAGTTTTGGCGTAACACCAAATGAAATTTCGAAATACTGTTTTTATAAAAAATACGCTAGATTACTAATAAAATCATCCAACCTATACAGAAAAACGCCATGAATTTTTTAAATTGTGAATAATATGAAAAATAATTTATTGTAAATTGTGTTTATATAACTTAGTTTGTAATGAAAATAAAACTTGAACTATGGCTTTGTGCAATTTTATTATTATTATTATTAGTTATATTATTGAATATGGAAGATATTATTATTATTATTATTATTATTTTTTTTTTTTTTTTTTTTTCAGAAAAAAAAAAATATTTCATAAATTATATGCTCGAATGATGACCAAAAGCATAATATTTTAATGTGTCTTATAATTAGCTCTTTAGCGAACGATAAATGTATATTACCTTAGATTTTCAAATATGTTTTTTAAAAAGTACATTCAATCGCATTTATTTACTACATATTATTATAAATGCAAAGGGAATATATCTATCATTTATAGACAGGATATTTTTTCTAAAGAATATTAACATAAACTAAAATATACTTTTTCACAAAGCCTTTTTGTCAAAAGATAAACTTACAAATAGTAATCTAATAAAGTAATTTTTTCCATTAAAATGTCGCATAAATAATAATTATTTACAAAGCAGTTTTTATAAGTTTTCATTTTAAAAATCTATATATGACATCGTGCGTAAGTGTATGACTTTCATCATTGAAATAACGAAAGTTATTTTTAAATGTTTAAACTTCTAATATGATATTTCTAATAAGTTTAAAGAGTCGCATCTCCATTCATCTATTAAAATTAATAATAATTCAAATAGAATTATAAATACTCATACCCCAATTTTTTTCTTTATCCTATGACTCTGCATTTTAATGATTGGAAATCCATTTAGTGAATGGATAATTTATCTTTCAATTGAATGAATGCTTTACACAAGTTACCATCACTATCAGTAAATAAAAAGTCTTTCATACAATACAGCTAAGATAACTAATAATTGCAATTTCAAGTAAACAGAGGTAGTATTTTAGAAGTATAGCACTTAGTAAATTTTTTGTTTTAATTGTTTAAATGCATGTCTTTTTTTTTTTTTTAATAAAATATTATAAATTAGTACGTTTGAGAGATAAGGTTTTATTGCATTCCTAATCAGTCACGAACACAATTATCTAGCATTTTTATTTTGAGATAAAAACAATTCTTTGCATGCATAAATATTAACAAAGGATTTAAATAAGTGAACAGAAAATAGTACTTTTCATAAGTAGTTAAATACAAATGTAATTTTAAAAATCAAATAATATATTTTTCTAATTTTATTTAAAAAATAAAATAAAATATTTACTTACTTTTAGCAAGAAATAAAAAAAAAAAAAAAGATGTTTTATTTATCCTAAAACTTTATTCAAAAAAGTAAAAAAATCCATTTCCTCTATCCTAAGCATTTAGTTTCATAAGAGAATAAATTCTACAAAAAACGAATATATTTAAAGTCACATCCAAATATTTATTTATTTCATAACTTTTTATTAAAATTTTTATTTATTTATTTTATTATTTTTTTATGTATTCAACAGGAGTTTTCCAATACATTTTTACTGCTAACATAGCTTTTACTCAAAATTAAACTTACAAAGTGTTCTCTAAAATTTCTTTTAACAAGACGTTTTGTTAATTTGAGATTTTGAATTTAACCAATTTACCAATCGATCTTTCGATAAGTGTCTTTCACTTTTTACCGTTGAACGTTATGTTAAAATTTATTTAGTATAAAACAAATACTCTTACGATAATGAGTGTAATAGAAAAAAGTATTTTTATCATTTTAAACTAAAAGTGAACTGCATTATATGAATGAAAACAACTTTATAAAATAAATCAACTTTGAGAGAATTATCAAATATTTTTATATACACAAAACTAACAAAAGTTTTTGCATTATTTAAAAATTCCTTATCAAAAATATGATATCTTTTTGAAGATTAAAAAATATCTAACCAATGATTAGTTTAATTTTACTTGAAACAACAGGAAAAACTTTCTTTTAGAATTCAAATGGTGTTGTAAATGATTACCTGTGAAGGAATTTTATAATTATTTTCTTTATATAAATGTTAATTACGTTGTATTCATCAGGAAGATTTCCATAAAAACATTGTAATTTGGTACGATTTTTTTTAATCGTTAGTTAGTATTTTAACATTATACGTATTCATTTTTAAATATTTTGCACTCAGAAATTGTAAATCAATCTTACACATAGCTAAAAGAATTAAATACTATTATTCATAGATGTATATGAAACCAAAATTCAGTGTTATTTCTGATAAAATATTTCGACCAAATTAAAAATTAAGTGCCAGTAGACATAAATTTTTAGCTAGACATTTTTAAAACATTTTCAGAGAAGTAATACGTTATCTAAGAAAATATATGTTTGTGTTTGATGTCCCTCCCTTTTTGCACCCGGAAAGTGAAAATTTTCATTTGTTAACCCTTTTTATGTTTTCTTTCGGCTTATGCATAAATATCATTCTTGAACTAAAAGGGAAACTTATGAAATTTACCTCAATTTTTAACACATGGACAAAAATTATGATTTCATTAATAAATTAATAAAATCATAATTTTTGTCTGTTTAAATTGAGGTAAATTTCATAAGTTTCCCTTTCAGTTCAAGAATGATATTTATACACATGTCGTAAAACATAGAATGAGTATACAAATAAAAAATTTCACTTTCCAGTTGCAAAAAGGGGGACATAAAAACACAGATATATATTTTCTTAGATAACATATTACTTCTCTGAAAATGTTTTAAAAATGTCTAGCTAAAAATTTATGTCTACTGGCACTTAATTTTTAATTTGGTCGAAATATTTTATCAGAAATAACACTGAATTTTGGTTTCATATACATCTATGAATAATAGTATTTAATTCTTTTAGCTATGTGTAAGATTGATTTACAATTTCTGAGTGCAAAATATTTAAAATGAATACGTATAATGTTAAAATACTAACTAACGATTAAAAAAAATCGTACCAAATTACAATGTTTTTATGGAAATCTTCCTGATGAATACAATGTAATTAACATTTATATAAACAAAATAATTATAAAATTCCTTCACAGGTAATCATTTACAACACCATTTGAATTCTAAAAGAAAGTTTTTCCTGTTGTTTCAAGTAAAATTAAACTAATCATTGGTTAGATATTTTTTAATCTTCAAAAAGATATCATATTTTTGATAAGGAATTTTTAAATAATGCAAAAACTTTTGTTAGTTTTGTGTATATAAAAATATTTGATAATTCTCTCAAAGTTGATTTATTTTATAAAGTTGTTTTCATTCATATAATGCAGTTCACTTTTAGTTTAAAATGATAAAAATACTTTTTTCTATTACACTCATTATCGTAAGAGTATTTGTTTTATACTAAATAAATTTTAACATAACGTTCAACGGTAAAAAGTGAAAGACACTTATCGAAAGATCGATTGGTAAATTGGTTAAATTCAAAATCTCAAATTAACAAAACGTCTTGTTAAAAGAAATTTTAGAGAACACTTTGTAAGTTTAATTTTGAGTAAAAGCTATGTTAGCAGTAAAAATGTATTGGAAAACTCCTGTTGAATACATAAAAAATAATAAAATAAATAAATAAAAATTTTAATAAAAAGTTATGAAATAAATAAATATTTGGATGTGACTTTAAACATATTCGTTTTTTGTAGAATTTATTCTCTTATGAAACTAAATGCTTAGGATAGAGGAAATGGATTTTTTTACTTTTTTGAATAAAGTTTTAGGATAAATAAAACATCTTTTTTTTTTTTTTTTAATTTCTTGCTAAAAGTAAGTAAATATTTTATTTTATTTTTTAAATAAAATTAGAAAAATATATTATTTGATTTTTAAAATTACATTTGTATTTAACTACTTATGAAAAGTACTATTTTCTGTTCACTTATTTAAATCCTTTGTTAATATTTATCCATGCAAAGAATTGTTTTTATCTCAAAATAAAAATGCTAGATAATTGTGTTCGTGACTGATTAGGAATGCAATAAAACCTTATCTCTCAAACGTACTAATTTATAATATTTTATTAAAAAAAAAAAAAAAAAGACATGCATTTAAACAATTAAAACAAAAAATTTACTAAGTGCTATACTTCTAAAATACTACCTCTGTTTACTTGAAATTGCAATTATTAGTTATCTTAGCTGTATTGTATGAAAGACTTTTTATTTACTGATAGTGATGGTAACTTGTGTAAAGCATTCATTCAATTGAAAGATAAATTATCCATTCACTAAATGGATTTCCAATCATTTAAATGCAGAGTCATAGGATAAAGAAAAAAATTGGGGTATGAGTATTTATAATTCTATTTGAATTATTATTAATTTTAATAGATGAATGGAGATGCGACTCTTTAAACTTATTAGAAATATCATATTAGAAGTTTAAACATTTAAAAATAACTTTCGTTATTTCAATGATGAAAGTCATACACTTACGCACGATGTCATATATAGATTTTTAAAATGAAAACTTATAAAAACTGCTTTGTAAATAATTATTATTTATGCGACATTTTAATGGAAAAAATTACTTTATTAGATTACTATTTGTAAGTTTATCTTTTGACAAAAAGGCTTTGTGAAAAAGTATATTTTAGTTTATGTTAATATTCTTTAGAAAAAATATCCTGTCTATAAATGATAGATATATTCCCTTTGCATTTATAATAATATGTAGTAAATAAATGCGATTGAATGTACTTTTTAAAAAACATATTTGAAAATCTAAGGTAATATACATTTATCGTTCGCTAAAGAGCTAATTATAAGACACATTAAAATATTATGCTTTTGGTCATCATTCGAGCATATAATTTATGAAATATTTTTTTTTTTTCTGAAAAAAAAAAAAAAATAATAATAATAATAATAATAATAATATCTTCCATATTCAATAATATAACTAATAATAATAATAATAAAATTGCACAAAGCCATAGTTCAAGTTTTATTTTCATTACAAACTAAGTTATATAAACACAATTTACAATAAATTATTTTTCATATTATTCACAATTTAAAAAATTCATGGCGTTTTTCTGTATAGGTTGGATGATTTTATTAGTAATCTAGCGTATTTTTTATAAAAACAGTATTTCGAAATTTCATTTGGTGTTACGCCAAAACTTTCATAAAAGTCAACTTTGTTCAAAATATTTAATTTGCCGGAAAAATTAATAATCGATTGTGTTTAATTCATGTTAAGATTATTAGAAAATTATTTTAAAAGAAACTTTTTAAAAATTAAAATGTAATTCAAGTGAAAAGAAAAAAAGATTCGTGGCAAGCGGTTTTTTTAAGTCATTAAAGTTCTTGTGCTCTATATCTATTTTTTCTGTTGTAAGTGTGCTATTATGATCTTTCATAAAACATATTAAATGGAATATAACGGATATTAAGAAATGAGTAAAAATTTCGCAACCCGTGCATAAATTTTAAAAATAGTGCGATTTTTCTAATATTCTCAATAAACACGATGATTTTACCCAAAAGTGAAATGAAACGTATGCAAGGTACCATATTTTCAATATATAAACTTAGAAAATATTTGAAAGTAGAATGCTCAGATACAGGAAAAAGTAATAAGAAAAATTAAATAAAAAATTGCATCGCGTTTTCTGACAGCTTGCATGAGAAATAAAATAAATTTTACTACAACAAAATATCTGAAAAATTATCAAAAAATGTTGAAAGTTCCAACAAATCTCATATCTGATATAAATTCCTTTATGCTAAAATAATATCACTCAGACATAAAAAATTATCAAAACAGATAATAACATAGTAAAATATTTTTTATTTGTATATGTGAAAAAAATTATTTTTAGAAAATTTTGTGAATTTTTTATTAAGTTTTTTAATGAACATTATGAAAGATGATTTTCATTATAAGATATATTTATTTTAATCAGTAAATATTTATAAATTAGAACTTTTATGTGTAGAATTTCTTTTCTTTTGTAAACCATTAGTGATAAACATTATTTATTTAAGTTAAAATCCAAAATGAGATGATGTATGTGTACAAATATAAACAGAATGTGTTGTCTAAGTTAATAAGTTAAAGAATGCATATATAATGTTCTGTTTGTTTAAAAAATGTACTGTCAATTTTTTATTATTGATCGCTTAAAAATTAGATAAATGTTATTTAGTTAGATTCTTGCTCTAATAAAAAAGGTATCAGTTATAACTTATATATTTTTTTAATGAATCATTGTATATAAAACTATCGTAAATATAAAAACTATGTAAATATTTATTTTTAAACTATTTATCGTATAAGAAAGTTAACACAATATATTTCCAGTTTATAAATGGTACTAAAAGTTCGTTATTTTAAAAAATGTATAATTATAAATCTAATAATTTCAAACACTTTTATTATTATTTTAGCTATTAAAAAATAATTGTAAAAACTATGCGACATTTAAATTGTAACTTTATGCAAACATAGGTAAGTGTCATGGCTTAAATTGTTAACATGTTTTTGAATAAAAAGGATAGCACGAACTCGAATTGTCAACAAGGTGATAAGATAATGAAAATATTTCATGTGTATGAATGAAGAATTGTGTTTTGAAGACTTTAGTGATATAGGTGATCATTGTAAGGTAATTCATTTTTATAAATTTCTATCAGAATTATGAAAAACTGTTATGTACAAGAAAATTTCGCAAATTATTTTTTTCGAATATTGATGTAGTTATGCGTAAATAATACAAGATGTCATACATTTTTTCCCAAAAAGGGTTAAACTATTTTTAAAACTAATTAACTTATTGTAGATTCGGTGTCTGTTTTAGTAGATTTATATATTTAAGAAGTAATATGGAAATAATGAAAAGTTTTGTGAATATGATGAATTATATTGTGGTGTGATGAAAAAAGTATCATAATGGGTATATAGTAATACCAAAACAATTTATTTAATAATAATAGTAATAAGGAAATCCCTTAGTTCAACACATGCCGAGTGGAATTCTGTTTTAGATTGGACTACAATTACAATTTTAGTCACTCAATGTAATTTTTCCCTGAGCAAATCTAGCAGAATGCATAAGTTAAATTTTATTTCCTTAAAATAGAACATTCAACATTTTTTCTTTAAAATATCTGTTTAAATATGACAGTATTAAACAGATTCCTTACTTAATCCAAATTATAAAATGATAATAACTCTTTTGAAAATTTGCGAGTAAGAAAATACAGTTACATTAAAGAAATAAATAAATGACTAAAAAGTTTTTCACAAGATAAAATATAATTTTTTTAAACTGAAAAAGAACATTGCATAAAAAATCTCATTATATTGCTAAATAATGATAATAATAATTATAGTAATACAAATAAGTTTCATTAAATAGTAATAATAAGTAATTTTTTTTTTATATTTTTTCACTAAAAGAAAATAAAAGAATTTATAAAATAAAAAAAGAAAGAACTTTTTTTTTATTAAATATTTTTTGTAACTTAAAAATTAGTAATAAGAAAAAAAAAAAAAAAAAAAAAAAAAAAAAAAAATAACAAGTTAAAAAAATTCACAAAAAGAAAATATAAAATTCACAATCTCAAACAAAAAAGAGATATGTTTAACAAATATTTTATTAAATCTAAAAAAGTTACATTAATAAAATTAAAAATAACAAGTTTAAAAAATTCAGAAAAAGAAAATATAGAATTAACAAACTGAAAAAAGAAGCGAAATATTTTTAAAAAAATATTTCATTGAACCTAAAAACAGTTACATTAATAAAAATAAAAAAAAGTTTAAAAATTTCAGAAAAAAGAAAATACAGAAGTAACAAAAAAAAAATAATAATAATAATAATAATAATTTCAGAAAAAAGAAAATACAGAAGTAACAAAATAATAATAATAATAATAATAATAATAATAATAATAATTTTTTTATAATTATTATTATTATTAAACTTAAAAATAAAAAATGAATAACTGTTAAAAAAAATTTCGCATGTTTTAAAATTAAATATGATAGTATTTTTACTATTGTAAGTAAAGTGTAAGAAAATAAAATTTGTTTTAAATTTTTTAGAAAAGAAATAACTAAAACATAAGTTTTTTGAATTGTTTTTATAAATTTTCCAGAAAAAGAATTCAATTTTTTTCACAAAAAGAAAAATAAATAAATAAATAAAAATAAAATGAAATGAAATAAAATAAATAAATAAAATAAAATAAAATAATAAATAAATAAAATAAATAAATAAATAAATAATAATAAATAATATATATATATATATATATATATATATGTTCTGCAATTAATAAAAACATAAAATAAATAAGGAACATGTGCAAAATCTTTTTTTTTTTTGCATGTTTAAAAAATAAAATCTGATCGTATTATTAATAATGTAAATAAAATTTTAAGAAAATGGGATTGTTTTAATATTTTTTCAAGAAAGAAATATCTCGAACAATATTTTCTAGTTGTTTAAAAAATGTTCACAAAAATGAACAAATCACCAATATCATATGAATATTTTGAGAAAATCACGTCATTTATCAATCTCCTTGGACTATACTTTGAAGTTAAAAGCCATGTGGGGAAAACCTCTTCCCACCCCTATCTCGTAAGAGGTGAAAACATAAAGAAGAAAACTCAAGGTAACGTCTCCGTAGCTCAGTCGGTAGCGCGTTGGTCTCGCATGCTATAGATGGTGGGTTCAAATCCCCTACAGTGCAATATCGTTTTGTAAAAAATCTAGCGAATTAAAATAGTCAGTTAAATAATTATTTAATAATCAATAAAATAATAAAATTTACTTATTAAAATTGATTAATGAACTACTCATTAAAAATTAATTACTAAATATAATACATTGTCCTCTTTCAGTTGATGACGTCATTCTCTCTCATGTTCTGACAGGATTCTGTGTTGTCCCTTTAAGAAAACTCTCCCCCTCCCTCACATGTTCTGACAAGAAGTCCAGGTTGCCAACGGATAAAAAGAAACTCTACCCCCGTTATCTTTCACAATCAAGCAACCGTTACGTCACTTCCGGTTTCCTCCCCCTCCTCCCCCCTCCTATGACGTCACTTCCGTCCCCCAAACGGCGGGGCTTACTACTTACGCATGTCAAGAGAAATTGTCCAATATGACAATTTGATGAAAATAACCACATTTCCCAGTCACTGCAGAGAAACTACGAAAAGGCAATCTCGTGGGACGGATGTTGCCCGAAATTAGAGAACTCTATTTTGCAGTATTTAATATTTCTTCGATAAGTGGCGGCGAAAATGTACTACTTTATGTTTATGGACAAGTTAATAACGCTTCCTGGGCAGGATTCTTGACACCGGAGCCCACGTGACCATCATTAGAACATACGTTGCTCAAAAGCTTAAAGAGAAGGTTATGTGGACGCCGCCCTACGTCAAACTCCAGATTGTGACCGACAACGAAATTAAAATGCATGGAAAAAGGAGCATGACTATCACATTTGGAAATGCCAACTACCAATATGCGGCCTATGCAGCCGATATAAATGATCCTTTAATTCTTGGACTTGATTTCCTCAGGAAATATAATTTTAAATTGAATTTTCATAGAAATTAAATCATTCAGGTTCGGAAGACATAATAGCTGTGTTTAACATACAAAATCTAGATATTAAATAAATACGTCAGATAACAGTAAAACCGAAATTTCCATCCATCCATATACAGAGACAATAGTTTCTGGGACACCTCTTAAAGAACAATACTTCTGTTATGGACTGATTGAATACCTGAATTCAGACAACAGCCTAAAAGGAGTTCTGGTAGCTTCATCTTTGGTTGACCTTTCAAAGAGCATCATTCCTGTGAGAGTCCCCAACGTAAGCGATAAAATAAGGATCGTGAAAAAAGGTGAAGTGTTAGCAATATGCATTCCAGTTACGAGTATTAATCGGCAGACCCAAGGCTAAGTCTTGTGAGATTTTAACAACTGAATTGCTCCAGAATTCAGATTTGGAAATTGAATACAAACAGGCTGCAGAAAAGCTAATCGAGGAATTTGAAACCTATTTTCTGGAACACCTGAAGACAACGGGAGGATGAAACATCACCCAGCACAGAATCGATACAGGAAATCATCTTCTCATCAAACAACATCCAAGAAGATTACTATTTGCTAAGCAGGAAGAGGTGGCTGAACTACTAAACGAGATGCGGCATAATGGCGTCATCGAACCAACTACGAGTTCTTGGGCCTTTTCCACAGTTCTGGTGCGGAAAAAGGATGGTTCAACGAAATTCTGCGTGAATTATCATCGTTTGAATGAAATCATGAAGAAAGATAGTTACCCTCTTCCTAAAATTGATGACACTTTAGACATACTTTTTGGCAATCAGTGGTTCTCGTTTCGATGTTGGATCTAAAGAGCGACTATTGGTAAGTAGAGTTACATTCTGACGACCGTGAGAAGATTGCAATTCACTACGAGACAAGGATTGTGGCAATTTAAAGTTATGCCATTTGATAGTATATAGGGCTGTGCCGATTAACCGGTTTGGTTAATCGATCAATGCTTAGTACCGATCAATTTTTTTTAATCGAATTAATCGGCTCGATTAATTCGATTAAAAATTTTCAAAACCCGATTAAAGTTTTCAAACTACGAATTAAAGTAAAAATTTTAAATACTGTTCTGCCTACAGATTATTTTTTCTCACATATTTTACTAACAATCATTCTAAGAAGCATCCATCCAATAATGAAAAAAAAAAAAAAAAACCTCTTAAAAGAAAGTGTAACCCTTTTGTTGGTAGAGAAAAGCGGGAAGACGGTTCTTAAACAAAATGCCGTTTTAAGTCCGTGCTGGGGGAATACGTTTCGCAGAAACAAGAAGCTTCCAAAAAAAAAAAAAAAAAAAAAAAAACGGAAATGCTCAATATAAAAAAAAGGACTGTGACTTCCACTATCCCTTTGATAGGGAAGGTGTCAACAGGGTTTCGCAATACCTTCGAGTGGTTATTGTCCGTTGTCCGTTCAGAATTGCTGGTAATAACTATTGAAGTAGAAACAGAAAATAACATTCTGTTTTCTATTCTGAAATGACGAAGAAGAGTTGAAATATAAATAATGAAGAATTAGAGATTTTTTTATAATGATAATATGGAATTTTGAGAACTCATTTAAAAATAGTGGCAAGCGAGGTGGACAAAGCCAGCTAGTATAAAATGAAAGTGTATGTAAACTCATCTAATTTTTCTTTCAAATTAAAAACGAATTTATTACAGTAAAAATTAAATAAACGAAAATATTTAAATAAAATTAACACTTAAAGTCAACAACTATTACTCTGAAAATTAATTCAAAATTTAGTTATAAAACGGATATAATCGATTATTATTTTTTTTTTCTCTCAGTCAAACATATGAATAAAATAGTAATATTGAGAATTTATTTTTTAGAATATAAAAGTAATAATGAATGCAAGATGAATATATGTTATTTCTCATCTGTACTCTCGAATAAAAATTTTATTTGGAAATATATTAGGAATGTTTTTTTTTCATTATTTATTTGCATGTTTATTGTTATTATTATTATTTATTGTTTAAGGAACAAGCTATATTAACATCTATATCATTTTTATGGTTTGTTGTGTACTATCTGGAGGGGAAAAATCACACAGGAGAATTTTATTCATCATTTAAATAAAATTATATATATATATATATATATAAACTATTAAAAATTCGATTAATCGATTAATGAACTACGATTCACCCAGTTAAAACTGTTAAACGATTCCCACCCCTAATAATATAATACACCTGCAATTTTCGAACACCTGATGATAGTGTACCTTGACGATATTATCATTGTGGGCCGTACTTTGAAGAACCTTTAAAAAAAGTCCGTACAGTGCTAAAAAAACAAAAAAAAAAAAAAAAAAAGAGTGGCTAACCTCTAATTGAATTCTATAAGTGCAACTTGTTTCGTAGTAAAGTGAGTTATCTCTGCTGAAGGTGTGAGAACTGATCCTGAGAAAATCTTTGCAGTCGAGAGATGGTGTAGCCTGAAAAAGTTCATCAATTACGAACGAAGTTTCCTAGGATTATGTACATACCACAGGAAGTTCATGAAGGGCTTTTGAACTAGTGTCAGACCTCCCTGCAATCTGATGAAGCTATACAAAAGTCCCTGTGAACAAAAAATGTGAAAAGGAATTCTCGAGACAGGAGGCTTTAACATTTTCGCCTATTTTGACATATCACATTCCGACAAACAATTCATATTAGACATTGATGCAAGCCATGAAAGTTTCGGTGCTGTTTTGTCACAGGAAGTTGATGGTTAAAGAACGTGTTGTTTACTAGAATAAATCCGTCTAGACTCTTTACTAGAATGAATCCGTCTAAACTGAAGCGAAACTACTGTACCACCAGGAAACAATTACTTGCCATTGTAAAGGCCATGGAACATTTTTATCATTATTTCTATGTTAGAAGATTCCTGCTCAGGACTGTCCACGCATCTTTAACGTGTCTTCAAGAATTCAGAAGGCCAAATTGTCAGGTGGATACAAAGCCTCCAGGAATATGACTTCGAATCAAGGATGTACCCGGAGGGGGGGGGGGGGGGGTCATTGGGTGCGGACCCCTCGCGAAAAAAAAATGTAATAAAAGTTAATAAATATGCTTTTCTGAAGTTAAAAATAAAGAGAAAAAAAAGATTAATTTTCCGGGGGGCGGGAGAGAGATGCTTCCCACATTGGAAATATTTGTAAAATCTCTCAAGA